>CM026386.1:92401351-92603209 GCA_014843695.1 Archivesica marissinica
TAGAGAGCAGTATATTCCATTTGTGATTAGTTGTGCTTATTTATAGCACAGTAACACATTGAAACCTATTTTGGTTTTGTGAAGAATACTTTATCGAACCAATATATCGGTGGTTTCATAGCCCAATATCGTCACGTATTTTCTATTCAATATCTACAATAAGATATGATGTCAAATAGTATATTGCATGATGAAGGAAAGTATATATCACTTAAAATAATAAAGTGAATATTTGAGAAAGAAATATGTATATATAATATATGATATAATATCTCTTTATTTTAATACGCCATTTCTGGCCCATGAATAAAGCATCAATAGAAAACAAGTTATAAAGTGAAACATATATGGTAATGAACACTAATCAACACACAGGGTTGGGGGAGACATATAATTAATAAAAACATTTAAAAAACTAAAGAGTTCATCATTGAAACAACAGCTAAGTAGATTTGGTTATATATTAACACATGTTATTAATCTACGACGTTCAAATGCTTTAGATAATTTCAAAACTGCATTTTCATTTAATATAACAAATTTAACCATATAACGTGTATCCCAATTATACGTATTGTTGTAACGTGTTCTTAAATCATTAAACATGAGCATTCAATTAAGTATAATAATATGATGTGTGGTTTTTTCCATCTACCTATTCAAGTTCTAATCTATAAGACGATATTCCTAACTTAGTCTAGGACATTTGAGTTTACATTTGGTAACTGAAGATATGGAATAATATTAAAACTAGCACTCGATCTATTTATCTCGATGCAAAATCCAGGCGGTCTTTCACTCAGAAGAGAAAACTTGCATTAACATCAACTCATAAACCATGACAACTCCACACGATAATAATGATGACCATTGCCTATGTATAATTCATAAATGTGCAATTTATATCCGCTAGCCGGCATTATGTGAAATGTGTGGATACGTGCAAGCAATGCTAATTCATGAATGAAAATAAGTAATAAACTATTCATTCCACGGATAAGCCATGCAAAGTTATGCTAGACTTACCTGTTTCTATTTTAACACCTGACAATGTGTCATTTAATCCTACATAGTCTGATGTGCCTTTAATAGTCCAAGCAAATATTCGTGCAACATATGTCCCCGGTGGTAGAGCGTTTATGATCGCATGGTAAGAACTGACACCAGGTAATATCTGAGTAATTGTCGTTCTGTTTATCCAATCTTCTGTACCAACAATAGATGTCTGAATTACGAATGTTTGAGAATACACGCCATTAAATCCACCGATCCACGAAAACGTGTGAATATTTTCCTTGAACAGATATGTGAAGTGCGTTGGCTCATCTGGCTGACCTGGTGAACGGAAATAATATATGTAACGAGAGAGTACCTCGACAAATACTAGTGAATAATTCACAATTCCTGGTATGACTTTTCTTGTACTTGACTTACCTTGAACACATATATATGATAATTTAGACAACTTATTGCTACTGCGCACATTATTCGAGTTACCCCACCCACTTGCTTCCATTGATACCATTAATATGTACTGTATTGGACATTTACTCATGTATTGTTAATATATGCATGTACTGTGTTGTTCTACATGATTATGTAAATATGCATGTTGCTTGATTTACTTTAGCGTACACAATGGTATATTAGCTGTGCAACTGTGAGAACCACTATGAACATTTGTTATTGTTCCCGACACATTTCGTGAAATGTGCATTCTGGATAATTGCTGAATTACAGCTTACGACAGTGTCAATGTGAAACTGTGGTAGAAATCGATAAATCAATATTGAAATTTACTAATTCATTTACTAATTTCATCCTCAATAACCTTAGTGATTAGAAATCATGATAATATGTAGAAACTTGTATTCACTTCTGCGTACAGTCAGCCAGTTTTGCTACGGTGCGTGTGATATCGGTATGACGTCATTATGTGATCATATGACACCACCAGCTAGTATAAAAGTGAAAACAGCACTAATATTCGGGGTGTTACTTTGACATCCAAGTGATACGGTCACATCTAGGAAGGACGACTTTGGTTGCCAAGAAGATGTGAGAAATATTAGTGATTTAAGCACAGATTGTTAAGTTGTACCATCTCCAGTGTTAGGCGAGTGTGCTCACATTTCTAAATCTACCAACGTTTCTGTGACTTAAATTGTTTAAATGTTTCTACCCAAAGACTAACACGTGATTTAAAATTATTTAGCGGAGTCGCTGGACACACGGTCATCTATCCAACTAAATATTTGTCTTTGGTTGACCAAACTATGTGAGAAAGCTTATAGTGAGTTAAACCCTGTGAGATATAAGCTTAATCTACCCAAGCAAGGTTTAAGTGTTACCATATCCAGTGTTCGACGCATCTTCTACTAAAGACTAAACGTTTAAATGTTTCAAACTAAGGACTAAAAGTGACTGCAATTAGTTTAGTGTTTTAATCAGAAACTAAAGTATAGCTTAAGCATAGTTTTTGTCAAACAATACAACATCTTCTGTTTGGCAAGGTACTTACTGCAGTTACGAGATGACGATGTTGTAATATTTCTAAACTATTAATTTCAGTTTAGAAACTATTACAACACTGTCGGCTCATTTGTTTTAATCAAAGACTAAACATAACATATAATTATTTATAGTTACGCTCGTATGTGTTAAATAATAAGTGAAAGATTAGTGTTACCCATCTCATTTGATCGAGAACCGAGGAACATTGGTATTTTAATAGACATCACTACTGCACATTTAAGATATGCTTTAAAAATAATCATATCGATGGTGATCAAATTGCCAGCTGTTTCTCGGAATAGAAAAGACGCAATTTATAAAATGAATGCATACAGTATCTGCATAAATAAAAAGTACGTCTTTAAAGTATATGGAAACACGTGTTGGCAACATATGTACAGTATTGATTCAGATTTGTCGGAAGTCATTTCCACATACTGAAGCTTTCTCGAATGGAACAGCTCTCTAATCATCATACAATGAATTTTCTAATAATACATGACTTTCATCTTCTAAGAATTACAGAATGGGCAATTTCGTTCTTCTAGTGGTAAATTCTCATAACGGTTTGTATGCGTAATGGAACAACTCCCAATTTGCATAATAATGACATGTGCTGTGTGCGTAATATTACAATATACTCTGGTTTGAATTCGTTACTTAAATATAATAGAGATAGGCCAGTCAGTAGCATATTTCTCGATTACAGCCTTTTCTACAGAAATAGTTTTACTTACTTTTAGCAACTAGTATCAATTGTGTGACTGTTGTACTAAGTTGATTAGAAAGTGTCAGTGTGTACACTCCAAAATCCTCTGGCTTCAAGTCTGATATAATCATGTTAGCCTGACTTCCATCCAAAGTGACATATGTGCCGTGGAACGTATCTGTTACTTCAGTTCCATGGTGGGATATATTGTACTTGCCGCCATTTGTTATAACCAATCCATCATATCGTTTAAATGTAACATTCAATATGTCCGGATAACTGTAGAATTCTACTCGAATATTGGCTGTTCCACCAGTTACACCGGTAAATGTTAAACCATGTGTAATTATCTTTGGAGACACTGTAATGTAAGTAAGAACAGTGTCAATGGCAATATCTTGTGACTTCTGTTATTATTACGTGTTTCAGAGACAAACACAAAAACACAGAACGAACCGAGTTGCTATGGCACATGTGCTAACATATGGTCCCATGTAATGGTATGGAACACTACCCTGATGCATTGTATACAGGTAAACGGCTTACATATATGCAAACTAATAAATGCATAATATTTATTATAGTAAGTCGGTTAATTTCCCTTGTACATCAAACAATACCACAATGACTATACTTGAAGATATATGAAGTGGTTTAGCCACAAACAATTGTATGTGTAGGCTATCTATAGCAGCAATTCGTACATGCCTCACTGAAACAAGAACTTCTGCATGGTAGTTTCGTGAACACTTGTTTGAACATTCTTGGATCAGAGAAAACATAAACCCCTGCCGAAATGTGCAAAATTCCTGACCGAATTTCCTGAAACACTAACGTCACTCGAGGAAATACAAATTTCGGTGACCACATAGTATAGTATAGTTTTATTCTGGTAATATATGTCATAGTACATGTGAACATCAAAGTGCAGAGCAAGGATAACACAAAACGAAAGAAATGAAGCTCTCTTATTTTCATTGTGGTCCTTAGAATTGATCATCGGAAAGTCAAATAAGTCAATCAGTTATTGCACATATTGAACTACAATTACATACCACATGATTATATGCATATTTGGCTGACATCGAAAAGGTAATACTAACACTTAATACACTGGGATTAAAACGTTAAACGGAATAAAAATAATGTCCAGATAAAAGGACTATATTGATACTGATTACATAAAATGTTTCTTCACATATTTTTAAAAATGACTACGAGTCCTTATATATCTGAAATGTGACGGTAACCTGTTCCACAAATGACAGCCAGTATAAGCGAATGATTCCCCCCAAAACCCCTTAACCTTGGGAATGGAATAACTATTACTGTCTCTGAAACGAGTAGAATAATAGTATACATCAAGTGCTGATTCAATTAGCTGCTGCACTAATACTGTGTATAGTATGTACATGGCATGGCCAATGATAAGAGTCCACCCTAATGTGAACAGGCAACCAGCCACCATCGTCGAATATGAGTAAGAGGACTGAGATTAAGTATACATGTTCTACACATTGTTGGAATACGGACGATTCCGCATTCGCACTGACATGTTTGCCAATTTTCGACGTCATTTACAGCAGCATATATCGCTAATCAACTAATCAAATTGTTAAATATAATATAATTTACACAATGTGATATCTTCCGTAAATGACGTCGACAGATGACGAACACTGCATATGCAGAGCAACCAAAACGTAACATAATTCTTCATTCATACTGACATCGTCGTCAAATTTCGACGTAATTTACAACAAAACTGTCTCTAATCAAATGATGAAAGGAATAGAGTGGAATGTGGTTTAACCACCCATCAACACAAAAACGTGTTATTAGAGCCAATAAGAAGTGTTTCAATACATAATGTCCTAGTGCTGTGTTTTTACAGTGCAAACTTAACTCTGCATTTGCAGCACTTGACGTCATGAGGAAACATTGCCATGGTATACCCATATATGCAAGCAAGCAGGTGATCTCTCACTTTACTCTGGTCATACAGTAAAGATGTAGGATCATCTCATAAGCATAACTATACTATAATATCACCATCTTATTCTGGGTGACCTGAATTATGGCTCAATCCCAAATACCAGGAGTCATAAACAGAGTCAAAGTGTAAATGTATTAATGAAGAAACCAGTAGCTGTTTATTATGCTATTTAAACACTTATTCTTTAAAAATAAAACATTTAGCGCTGCATTGGCCTTCTTAATAACCTGATTGGCTATGGACTCATTGGATATAGATCAGCACACATATATTTGAAATATTTGGTGGATGAAATTTAAGTTTAATTGCATGCAATGTTTAATTTATCACATGACCTCAGTATTAGCTTAGAAGCAAACAAAATAGACCACTTGATTCAATCACATTATATCTTATAGTAAACACAAACAAGTGGAAGGTGGAGAAACAGCTGTCATTCATTGGGAAGCATAACAGAAAATATATTCATATTAATTAGCACACACTTATGATACATTTGAGGAACAATTATTAACAATAACTATTGAAACAAAGATAGACTTTGGCTTATCTGTGATCTCATACAACACTATTGAAACAAAGGTAGACTTTGGCTTATCTGTGATCTCATACAACACTATTGAAACAAAGGTAGACGTTGGCTTATCTGTGATCTCATACAACACTATTGAAACAAAGGTAGACTTTGGCTTATCTGTGATCTCATACAACACTATTGAAACAAAGGTAGACTTTGGCTTATTTGTGATATCACACAACACAATTGAAACAAAGGTAGACTTTGGCTTATCTGTGATCTCATACAACACTATTGAAACAAAGGTAGTCTCATACAACACTATTGAAACAAAGATAGACTTTGGCTTATCTGTGATCTCATACAACACTATTGAAACAAAGGTAGACTTTGGCTTATTTGTGATATCACACAACACAATTGAAACAAAGGTAGACTTTGGCTTATCTGTGATCTCATACAACACTATTGAAACAAAGGTAGTCTCATACAACACTATTGAAACAAAGATAGACATTGGCTTATCTGTGATCTCATACAACACTATTGAAACAAAGGTAGACTTTGGCTTATCTGTGATTTCATACAACACTATTGAAACAAAGATAGACTTTGGCTTATCTGTGATATCATACAACACTATTGAAACAAAGGTAGACTTTGGCGTATCTGTGATGTCATACAACACTATTGAAATAAAGGTTGACGTTGGCTTATCTGTGATATCATTCTGGGTGGCCTGAAGTCTGGCTCAACCCCACATACCAGGTGTGATAAACAGAGTCAATGTGTAAGTGTATTACTGATGAAACCAGTAGCTGTTTATTATGCTATTTAAAAATAATACCTTTATCACTGCATTGGCCTTCTTAATAACATGATTGGCTATGGACTCATTGGATAGACATTGGTCAAGATCAGCACAGATATATTTGAATGATTTGGTGGATGGTATTTAAGTTTAATTGCATGCAATGTCTAATTTATCACATGACCTCAGTATTGGCTTTGAGGCAAACCAAATGGACCACTTGATGCAATCACATTATATCTTATAGTAAACACAAACAAGTGGAAGGCATAACAGAAAATATATTCATATTAATTGGCACATACTTATGAAACATTTGAGGAACAATTATTAACAATAAAGTTACACAAGGACACGCTCTTCCCCGAACTGTACCGTTAGTCGTTGCTATTTGCATTGATCTCAATGTGAAGAAAACACACTTAGCTTAGTTGGTATTTTAAGTAGTATATTACAGAGTGAATATAATTCCTTTCTCTTACACCCTTCGCAGCCATAATCATAACATTATTGAAATATTCCAAAATACTTGATAATAAAACACTACTAAGTGTTGTGACTATTTTCATTATAATCCAACGTGTGGTAACACTATTGAAACAAAGGTAGACTTTGGCTTATCTGTGATATCATACTACCTGACATACCTGTTTGAGATCTATGTTATATTTGGTTTCAATAATGTATTTACACAATTAAACAATTCACCAGTTGTAATAGTTTGATAAGGATTGATAAACATGTAAAATTACAAAGTTCAATCATGTGTTGCAAGTTAACGTACCTTTAACTTTAATGAAGACTGTATTAACAGAGTCTTCCAAAACTCCCCGTGTATTTGTGATGCCATTGTTAACACGACAAGTATATGTCCCCGAGTCCTGCAGCTGTAGAGATGGAATATGTAGGGAACTGTACATTGGTGTACCACTAGCAGCGGCGTGTGTATTATGTATATCAGAACTACCCCACGTCTGGGATAAAGTATTGTAGTTGTACATAGATGGAATGCCTTTCGAGTCGCATGTCAATATCAGCTCTTTTCCTTCAGACATATCAGTAGTTGAAAGTACCACGTTAACATCAGGTGGATCTGTTGGTAAAGCAACTAGTATGTCATATCAGTATGAAAAACAAGAACACTATAAATTTCTAAGACAGGTATCTACAGATTGTTTAACAAGACAAACTTAAATAATATAATTATGTTAGCTAATAACATTCATAATATCCCTATAGAATTAAACATGATTTCAATAACGACAGCTATTCTGAACGATAATTCGGTACGAATATTAAAGGTTGGGACATGACTTCGGTGCGTATAATCGCACTTTCATCAGCGTA
The DNA here is from genome assembly GCA_014843695.1 of Archivesica marissinica. Taxonomy (NCBI): domain Eukaryota; kingdom Metazoa; phylum Mollusca; class Bivalvia; order Venerida; family Vesicomyidae; genus Archivesica; species Archivesica marissinica. The sequence goes on from CM026386.1 coordinate 92,409,246, forward strand.
ATGTTGCACAACGTGTGCTAATTGCTTCCATATACACAATTGTGCTGCTGATATTTTAAATAGCTTATGATTAGATACTAATCTGTATGTCACATAGAGACACACCGCGACAGCTGCCTCGATAAAACTGTCCACAGTAAACAAAGAATTAATGAAATATTAAATAAATGAAATGCAAAAAATATCCCTGGTATGCTGTATCAAATGTTGACTGCTAGAGAGCTGAAAGGTCAGTACGTATACAATACGTCTAAACTCATTAAATTAGAAAACTCAGGATATCGCTTCTATACCCCAATAATTGTAAAGGGAAACATGTCCCCGGACCCCTAGATTGGCTCGGTTAAAATGTGCCTCTGGCTACGGTACTTGTGGTGATTGCACACCGGCCCAAACTCGATTTCAGCTCTATTCGTATTTGTATAATTTATGGAAACCACCACTGGGCGATTATTTAGATGACTTGTCGGATGAGGTACCTGACAATCTGATTCAGATCTTCATCACGGGCGGACTGAAGAACCACACGTCCTGTAAACTATCCGCCACATTGTAGTTTTTGATAGACCACGGGTGGAATAAACTATATTTGTTTTACTGTAATGTGAGCAAGTGTGCGAGTTTCATTTCAGTATCATTACAAACATATAATTTATATATTACCATGTATGCCTCGCGCTCATGAATGTATGTTATGCAAAATGGTTCGTAGTCGTTGCTCTATTTTAAAGATAATATTGCGAACAAACCCGATGATAATTTCAATGGCGAATAATGCGAGTATCTCTCATACCATTGTGAACCGTTCGATAATGGTGTTTGTCGGGTTAAAGTCCCATTTATGGGTTATTGTTCTTCAAATTGAAGCATAAATACAACGTTATTTCATGTATACATTTCATGCATTACGAAGCATAACGTGAATTATTTGTCTTTCCGTGGAACGTATTCCGTAAAGTGGTTGCTTAGGTCAGTACTTGCATGGGGTTTTCATGGTATGTGTGTTATAAATATCGCGTGTAAATGTATTGAATGGTTCATTCTGCGAGACGATTTCGTGCATAAATCGTCAAATTTTATTCTGTCGTGTTAGAAAACTCACATATCGGGGTCAAACAGGGGGACCCGGCCAGTAGCCTATTATGTTGTTCTTAACGATATATTGACAACTATAAATAGCAATATTGATGGTATCTTAAATATTGATGATGTACAAATCTTTTGTTGTTCGCTGATGATGCGATAGTCTTTGCCCATGTTCCAGTTCCATTGCAGTCAATGTAAATGCTATTGAAAAGTACTGTCATACATGGGGTTTACACCTTAATGTCAATACAACCAAAGTAATGATTTTTGAAAATGGCCGACATATTCGATATCATGTTTTCATCTATAATTCAAACATTGAAATAGTTTAATCATTTACATATTGAACAGAATCCCAATGTATATACACAGAAGATTAGTAATTATCAAATACTGGATTAAACAACTAACTTTGAATAATCAGTCACTACTGTTTAAAACTTATCATGTTCTTAAAACCGATGTAGATATTGGTATTATGTACAATAAGTGTAACTGGGCTTATCATATAAAACATATTCTCGAACAATGTGGGTTATTGTATATAATTATGGTAGAACCAATTTAATATGTTGATAAACTATAATATGACTATTAGATATAATTCAGGGCGGTTGATATAATTCAGGGCGGTTAGAGACATACCTTTTTAAAACTAGTACAGTTTTGCACTAATTTGATGTCAGAAAAATCAAATATTATTGGTAGAAATATAGCAACATACATACATTCCGCAAATGTATATAGAAACTAAAATTAGTATAAGCATAGAGTATATTAACATCTTTCTCTTTTGGAAATCCATGCCGTTACCTACATGTATACATGTACTTGGTATAGACAGTGCATGACTGTTTAATGCGATAAAGGTATTGTTGTTGTTGTTATTGTTGATAACAGACTTAAGCTGATGTGTTTAATTCGTTCTTATGTGTTCCACATACAACAATGCACCGTTTACCAAATATTTAACATCTGGAATTAGTATGACTTGTCTAATCACAAATACATTTCTAGGAAATGTTTAGTTTCATTAATTTATATTTTCGACAGGTTGGTTATGTCCGCGAGTATGTCGCCAATTCATTCCATCAGTGCATTTTTATTATCATTTATTTTGCTCTTTCATAACATTTTCTTCTTCTTCTCTATTAATGGCTAACAGTCAATAATTGAGCTATTGACTATGGCCATGCGTGGGGGTTAGAAAATTGAGCTACAAGGCCTCCTCAGCTACTATAATTCCACCCAGAGGTCACTGGCAGTGTGATAAAAAAGGTGCAAACACACCTTAAGCCTTAAAAGCCCTTAAGCCTACAATATGTATATATACTAGAAGTGTGTAAATAGAGGTTAGTAGTTGTTAAGAACAAGATAAAAATAAGTGTGTCATGTTATCGCGTTATCATCGATGCAGCCAACGCTGCGATAGAGTCAGCACTGACTACATGAGATGGCAGTATGTTCCATTGAACAATTGTTCTCGGAAAGTATGAGCCCTTGAAATAGTCAACTGTTGTGAATGGAATTTGATATTCCAAATGATGCTAATGTCGTGACACTAAGGTGTGAGATAGTGTGATGGATTGACAGCCACATGATTATTTACTTGTTTTTCGTCTACTTTCTAAGAAGTTCCATTTCAGATCATTCACTATATTTGTGACTGTGCCCGGGGTCTTGCTGTATGTGTTGGTGACAAAGCATGCAGCCTGTTTTTGAATAGTTGCAACTTTGTCATTGTCTTTCTTTGTGTGTGGTGGGGTCCACACTGATGAGCAATATTCTAATGTAGGTCTGACAATATAGTTATAAGCAGCCTGTTTAGTTGTTTTGCGTGTTGAATGAAAATTCCCTTTTAAGAAGAAACATACACACATACTGTTCACATGTTAACAGTATGCATACCATTAAATGAATATGTGAATATGTAGCATATAATATTATATTAACACGCTTACATTTATTTCACAAATTCATAATCAGTGATTGCCTGTTCTTACGAAGTTGTAGGCGAGAAATACAATACTATTTATACTTACATTGTACAGTAAGAACAGCTTGTTTATTATCCACTGGTTTTATTCCATTATCTGCATTACATCTGTATGTTGCAGCATCTGTCCTCTTAACCTCGCTAATGGTGTAGGACAGTCTATTGCTGCCACTGGTACCGACTGCTTGATGAATAACACTGCCTTGTCCATTCTTGAACCATTTGAATGTAGACACTGGTTTACTGGATGCTTCACAATGCAGTATGCTGTAATTGCCCTCTACTACAATAATATCCTGCATTGTTTGAATCAGCGGGCTAACTGAAATGTGAACACAACTGTTAAACACAATATCTCCATTGTATCTGTCTTATTAATGAGGATGCTAGTTTACAGAAGACTGGAGGATGTATGCTATACAAACTTACATCAATTGTGATAATGTTCTGCATTAGTTGAATCAAGGTCTATCTGAAATATGAACACACCTGTTAAATGTAGGATGTCAGCTGTAGACACTACTAACACTTGTGACGATGTTTTGCATAGGTGAAACAGAATTAATAAAACGACTTATCTATAACAAAATACCGGTACACTTGTGTAATTACACTCTATCTACCCACTTACAACAATACTAACTCAATGATGTCAGTCACGTATGCTACACATGCTATAAGATCTCAAGATATCGTTCAAGCATGGTGATAGTGTACTAAGAACATGTAATTGATTCTATGCGTTCCACTAACAATTGAACAATTAAAGAGAAGCTACATATCCAATTAGTTACCCTTTTGATCAATCAATGGCATGGTAGTTGCCCCAATACTAATTATAGTATATATATGCACTGAAAGCACATGACGTAACCTATATACATACTAGAATATAATCAAGATCATTGAAGGATGATGCAAACTATCTCGTGAAAACATATGTAGGATTTCATTGGAAGAGTTTGATCTATGGTTTGATCGAACCATTTGATAAAAAACAGAAAGATGTCTGCATAAGAAATATGTATTTCACTCGTTCGCAGGATAGTCAACAGAGATTGTTAACTGTTATGAATCAAATCAGTTCGTACAGAAATCGACAGCCGATTACCGACCGACACAGTATTATTTCATTATGTTTGCCCCAATCAAAATAGGACACAAGTATTGCTTTTAAATGCTGCCAACTCCTAGGTACATATTATGGTCGTCATAAAATATAAACATTCAATCTAATTTAATAAATTTATATCGCTTTCTCGGCAGATAAACACACGTGAATGTAAATCTCTGAAATAAGAGCAGACATATATCCCGGAATATTGTTTTTGCAATGGAGTAGTAACAAGCAAATTCGATAAATTGATATCATCGTCGACCGTGAGCTTGTCGGACACATTAATTTTGTGAAGTTTTAGTCAATTTATGAATAGCAATAGGTTGTAGTGGACCGTTTGCCAGCCCCATTTTCGCCATTGCTTCTGGATGCTGAAAATGGATGCTTAGAATTAGTGAACGTTATAATTTGTACCTTGGTTGTACTGCATCAAGCATGTGCTCAAAATACGAAACTGGGGATTTCATCAAACGACCATTTGCAGACACAATTGAACAGGGGTAATCAAAAATGAAAATATCAAAACAGATAGGCTGTCGACCACCTATTTGCAAGGTTTCTTTCAAGCACCGTATGAATGGAGAAACCAAAACTCTTGCACTGAAAATATTTATGTTGATTGGATTGCTATAATGGTTTGACGGACGTGTGGAAAATAGCCTTGGCTGTGGTATGTTAATGATTACACCCAACACAATATTAAGGGAGCTTGTGTAGCATTATGCTATGTTACTGGAACACGTCTTTGCGTTACGGGACCGTACTGAGTGCGGTTAATGTGTTAGAAACCGTTATTCGGCCAAGCTATGTGACAAACTCCGCTATAATTACCAATAATTGGAATAAAGGCAATGCAATGTATATTTTGATCACTTGTAAAGCTAATGATTATTGTCGTTGAGGAATGTTAGAGCAGAGTTTGGAGATAGATCTGGTGCGGGATGGTGGCGGGAATACGACGGTTAGAAAACCATGTCCTCTGAGTGAACATTTTAATATGTATTTAACAGGTATGTCAGACGAAAAACTGTAAAGTTTAAGTCTTAATAAAGCATTCTTCTTCTTCGTCTGTATTAAATAATTACTATGATGAGTTATATGTAGACATAATGATCCTTGTGGGGAATATATGATTATTTATTTACTAATCATTCCAACTACTCAATGCCTACCAGCGAGATGGTTAAGATCTATATCACTGCGTCATGCATGATTTGATGATTTTATGACCTATTTCTGTTGATATTGAACACATTATTTAAAAAACAATTGTACTTAGAAATGTATTTTCGGGAATAAAAACAGGCATTTTTAGAATCCCCGGTGTATACTATATACCTACTTGATATAAAAAGTATGTATGCATACTTCTCTTACAGGTTAAAGCAGCATTACATCGTAATAAAGTATGTTTTGGGTAAAATATAAATACTAATGTATGTGTGTTTACAAAAATCGAAATAGTCGCTCAGAAACGATAAAATTCCAATAAATTTAAACCGTCGTATACGCGAAATTGTTTATCAACCCACGAAATGTGAACACGCACAGTGCGCATGCGTGAAACAACAGAGATGTAGACACATGAAAGACTACCTATCTATCTTCCTCTAATGTCGAACCCCTCGCGGGGATGTAGAAATGTCCCTACAAGAGCTAACAGAAGTATGAATCAACATATCAACTAATTTAATTAAAAACGTGGGACAAATGGGGACGATGCATTCCGAATGTAAATAAGTGCGGACGATGCTTTCCGGTTGTAAACAAGTGCGTGACCTATCGACTCGGAAAATCCTACTTTCGGTTTCGAGTTTGTTTTATCGCAAAAAAACAGTTTACCAAATGAACATAAGCATACAAAGAATGTGTAGCAGCATTGCTACCCATACGTAAACATTGAATTTTTCAAATATCTTTTATTTCATACGATGTAATGCTGCTTTAATACGCCATGTGGATAAACATACTTAAAGCAGCATTACAACGTATGACATAACATATATTTGAAAAATTCATTATTTGTATAAATATATTCAATAGTAAACAGTGTTGTTTTGCAATAAAGCAAACACGAAACCGAAAGTAGGACTTTCCGAGTCGGTCAGGTCACGCGCATTTGTTTACAATCGGAACCGGATGTACATTCAGGATGAATCGTCAGCCTTTGGCAATGATGGATTTTTGTCGTCGATATTCCAGCAAGATTGAAGTATGAACGATTACAGTAAGTTGAAACGGCCTCAATTAGTATTACAATGTATCTCAAATGATATAAATGTGATTGGTTTTTAATTGGAAACCGTACAAAATGTTTCATATGCCGAATAAGTATTAAATTAATGTAAAACAACTTCAGAAGTTGTCATTGGGGCGCACGTGGGATATTTTTAACATACTTTTCATAACTCATTATAAGAAAATATATCGTTTCTCACGATTGGTTTGCAGAATTTGAGCATCAACTATCAGGATAATCTTTATTAATTAATAGCTTCGTGGGGGGAGGGGGGCGGAGGGTTTGCTTACATATCCTGTTTTTTATTATGGCTAAAGTGCATTTCAGGTATTTAGTTTATAAAACATTAGTTTAGCTTGATTGCGAAACAAGTTCTTCAACTTATATTAATCACTCTCGAGACCTCATTCCTGATGGAATCCATCGCCACGAGTGAGAGAGAAGAGGCAACGTGGAATTTAAATGCCTTGCTCTAGCTGGGCTCGAACTCCGGACAATTAATTTATACACATTTAGTTTAGCTCGATTGCGAAACAAGTTCTTTCAACTTATATTTAATCACTCTCAAGACCTCATTCCTGATGGAATCCATCGCCATGAGGGAGAGAGAAGGTGGCAACATGGAATTTAAATGCCTTGCCTAAGGACACAATCGTAACGGCTCCAGCAGGGCTCGAACTCCGGACCTTTCCCACCTAAAGTGTAGGCTCATCCACTGTGCTATCACGAATTCCACTAAGGACATTTCGTCCGTGTGCCAGCATCGCATTTGGAATTGAACGGTCACAGGTGTCATTGAGCAAGGCACCTTACACACATCGCTTAGTACGGCTAAGCCTGTCCAGGATAACATAATAGGCCTGCAAGGGGTTTGACATTAATGGAACATACATACATACAAATTGGTTTGTTTCGGAAAATGTCGCAATTGCCCGGGGTTCATATGTGGATTACCACTATAATATTACTGAGGCGACCACAGGCGAGAACTGTTTGTTGCCAGGTACCGAACCGAATTGACCACAGCTGGCACAAGCTACATTGAATATATACGACGTAGTCTATAAACGTGCACAAATGTGAATGCTTACATTTTAAAGGAAGAATTCGAAAGAACAGAATTGCAATACATGTAATTCAGTGGCAATCAATGATGATTTTATGCCACTCATTCTAAATGCAACTACATGCAAATTGTACAAGACTTAGTATATACATATATTACATGTCATCTATTGTTGCAACCGTATACATTAATGAACATGTATTATTTACTTTTCATAGCTGTTATTGTGAACAGACGGAGAAGGGCTTGGCAGGGAGGTAAAAGTGCAGAGGGGTTGTGATAGGGGTGGCAGAGAGGAAGTTCTAGGAGTAGAGTTATAGGAAGAGGTAATTATGAATGTTCCATTTATGTCGAAGAAAATCCTTGCGGGACCTAGACATGTTTTCCTGGGCAAGCTTGATCGACATAAGCGATTGACCAGTACTAAGCACTGTGTATGAGGAGCCTTGCTCAATGACATTGCATTTGTTCCGTGACCGAGTATCGAACCTGGTACCCTTCAGGCTTTCTATTCCAAATATGGCGCTCTACCTTGGGTGTCACACAATTAAATACACATTCCAGCTTTATGTCTTATAACTAACATATCTTGAAATCTAAACCATCAAAGCCTCAGTAGTAACATAGCTTTTTGCTGTTTTTGCAATACCTTTGATGATGTTTGCTGTGCAGACATACATGGCCATTATAATACAGTATTGCGAGCGAAATGTAGTTCTGTTAGACAGTACATGTGCTCATACGGATGCGCATCAATGGTATAAAAAGTGTTCATCACTGAATCATGGACGTCACACAGGGTCACGTCTCACATACAGTGAGTGTCGCACCATCACAATGAAGTCACATTGTTTGTTTAAAATGTTTTAACAAGATACTGTATTATTTTCTTCATGGGATTCTGGCTGTTTATTTATGTACCTCATAGACAATTCATTGCATTTACAGATTGTCATTGAGCACATGGGTGTTGAGAAGATGCAGAATCTGGTACTCAATCTACACCACCATAACCAGACCTCTACAACCAGCTGTTAGTACACAATATTGGTGCAGGTGTGGATATTGCAATGAGATGGGGGCAGACTTGAACAAATAGTGTGGATGTCTGCCCAGCAACTGCATTTCAATGCGCAATGTAAGAATATGTTTCAGTCATATATAGAGTATCAGTCAAATATGACTGTGCCAGTGCAAGTCATAAATGTTTGGATGATATTTGCATCACTTAAAGTGTTACAAATGGAAGTTGATTGTGTGTGTGTGTGTTACGGATATTTAACGTCGCTACCGGTTGCCCATATGAGCTACACCTCTTGAAGAGATTAGTGATTTTATTGGATTGTGCAATGATACATACAGAGTATCTTCTGTCTCGTTTACGTACACGGTTTAGAGTCGTATCAGAAAGAATATGATGTGAGTCATTTTAGTATGGTATAGTGGTGAGTTTAACCTGCGTATTAACCACTGGACCGCTACATAATTGAAGTTGATTCTAATCACAAATTATTATTCACTTGTTTATATGTAACCTCACGTATATAGTTGTGGCTGTCCGATTAGCGCAGTGGTTAACGCGCTCGCTTCTCACAAATACAACCATAGTTCGATAATCCTCACACTTGGAAGTATGTGAGATGGTACGATGGTCACTAGATCAGACAGGTGGGTTTTCTCCGGGTACTCCGCAACTATAAGCATTCATTGGGCGACCTGTTAAACTAGCATTACATAGAATAAAAATAGTGTAAAGTATTGTTTATTTTAATGTCACCCCTATTGTGACGCCAATTCTGGCGAGGTTCGAACTTTCAACCTCCTGCTACATATGTGGACGCCTTAACCACTAGCCAAAAGAGAATATGCACACGTTACAGATACTCTGTTTGTATAACCAGTTGAACTACGGTGAGCACACTGAGGCCTTCACAATTTCATGTTGCTCTTGTTTAAATTAACTTGCATCCTAGAAATTAGTAACCTCAAATGTCACTAATACATTCAGACTTTGATGCTAGTTTACTCTTGTTTCAGATTGAACGGTTGGTCCAAGACAGACAGGTTCTGACAGTGTCTTCGGTACTACATGGAAATGTTGGGACGCAATGGAATATACATGGAAATGTTGGGACGCAATTGAACAAACTAATAACCAAATAAAAAATTTCAATATTTGATATTATGGATGTTAATGAAATGAATTGCTGTATACTCATCTGGAATAAAAGTGCATTACATGACAATTGTTCTCTTTCATTTCTTTGTTTCAAATAAAGGTATAGTTTGAGGGGGAGATAAGTTAGTCAGTAATCCTCGAATCATGTTGAGTCATCATAGTTTGTTTTGTCAGTTTTACTTCACACTGCATAGTGTCTGGATATGATTGGCATTATCGCATATATATCCATACTACTTCGGTTATTTCACAACATAACGTGTCCGGTTGCTATATTCTACATAGCATGTAAATAAAATACAATAACAATAATACTGGTACTAAACCTAACTAGAGACAGTTTACCCTGACTAACCAGACAATTATTAAAATTATCGTCAAACTACTGATCTGGTTTTGTACGAAGCAACTGTTATGTAAATGAGTTATTTCACACATTCAGTATTGTAAGCTGGTCTAGTTTTACACAATGAAGTTATTGACAGAATGCTGCATCCACTATCTGTCTGAAACACACACTATATATCCGTGGATGAGTATCTAAGGTAGTCGGTAACCTGCTTCTCAACTCTATCGGTTCAAATTCCACTGGTGATGTCCAATTATATCAGGTTGGTGGTTTTACCAGGTGCATGAAATACTGCTCAGAGGGCACCTGGATAAATAAGCTGTTATGCTATCTTTAATATACACATTTCAGAATGACCATAAAATATAGATAGGCCTGTAAACAGTGTTTTCCAAAATGACACAAATACATCTATAAAACTAGGGAATAGCTTGGATTGCTGGTATTTGACAACAGATTAGCATGGCCCCGATTCGACATTGAAAGGTCAAACACATGGTATTTTTATTTGACAGTTCATACGAGGTTTCCTACTATATAAATCAATTGGAGTGGACTCGTCGCTGATCACACATACATTTGACCGAATTCACACACAATCATACACCAGCAAACATCCACAAAGTCTATCAACATATTTTTGAGATACCCTGTCCCCAGACAGACGTAGCTATAAACATTAGCACCCATTCCTATTGCATGGTTAATTATTGATTGATGGAAAAATAATACATTCTCCAAGTAATATGAACATTTCTGTAGATGGTGGCATATTCACGACCCTTTGATGAGGGTTATATATTGTCCAAAGTATCGATATACAGTCAATAGAATAAACTTGTTGATTTATATAATTTTTATGTTCAGTAAGCAAGAATGTTTTCATATAACAATTATCACTGAATAAGAACACATGATTACCTCGCCAAGCATGCCCTCCTTGTCCGTACATTGTACCCCATTCCCCACCAATGAAAACATATAATTAAAACCTTTCAAATTAAAGGGTATTGCATACTTGTGGGTATGCAAACTCACAAAATGAAATGGGTGTTAATTATATTCCTGGCAAAACGAACAACAGATGACTAGCATACCATATGTTAATGTACAACTATGTAAGTGTGTGTTTTATGTTTATTTATCGTCGCTACAGGTTGCCCATATGAGCGACGCCTCCTGAAGATATTAGTTATTTTAGATTTTGGAGGATAATGCATGATATAGACAGAGGCCCATTCCAGGGTCTCCTCTGGTTCTTTTATGTGCACGGTGTAAATCACCGACACGAGACCACGGTTTAACGTCCCATCTGAAAGACTGTTAATTTTATTAGGGTCAGACGGGGGATCGAACCTGCGATCCATGGATTACCAGTCCAACGTGTTACCACTGGACTACAGACCCCCATGTTCAAACAGGTTGTCAACCCTAACCATGCCCCACCCTTGCTATTTTAGAAAGGTGTATGGTAAGTGGAGTAACATGTAGATGTGTTGCCAGAAAAAAACCCACCCAAAATGCAAACTGGTTTTGACGCCCGCCCCCGACAAAAGAACGTCCAAAGGGGCGGGGCTATTTTCCCGAATAGCCTTTAATGCATGAGAATCAGTAATGGAAATGTATACAGTGATTCGTAATAATTATGTATCATATGTATCAATCTTTGTTATGGCACAGTCTTTTCCACTTGTCGCCTACATGTATAATGTTTTAGAATTAATAGCGCATTAACTGTAAAAACAAATACATTCATTGTTACTTTGAATATCAAATGTATTCTAAGCACAACCAAATTGGTATTTACGTAAATATATAGGCGATAAAGTAACTGTCTTCCTTCTCAAATATGTTTTGGTTTTATACCCCGTGGGGGGCCCCATAAATTATAACGATTGTTTGAAAACAAGTATGTCCAGTTTCTCCACTGACATATACCATAGTATGTTGATTTTAAGCGCTACAATGATTAAACAACTACTGTTAGATACATCGTCAGTGCTCAAAACTAAAATAATTCTTAAAAAATAAAACGTAGCAACAAACCTTGTGTTTATTAGATAATACGCGACGGCATTGGTGAATTTCAATGTCTTTGTCTTTCTAAATCCTCCCCATTTGCCCCACGTTGCCTGTTTTATTTGAATTACTTGATATGTCGATTCATAACCACTGTTGTCTAGGTCCTCGCAAAGGGCTTGACATTAATGGGACATACATACAATTCTGTCATGTTCAACGTGCTTTTCTACATCCGCTGTTTCACGCATGCGCGCTGTGCGTGTTTACATGTTGGTTTGTTGATAAACAGTGCGTGTTTACATTTTGGTTTCTTGATAAACACATTCGCGTATACGACGCTTTGTATTTATTGGAATTTTATCGTTTCTGGGCGACTATTTCGATGTTTGTAAACACACACACACATTAGTATTTATATTTTACACAAAACATCCTTTATTACGATGTAATGCTGCTTTAAATCACATTAGTCTAAAAGATATAACGGTATCTGTACCACAAATCGTGGTATTCAGGATGAACACATCGCATGGATGTTGATCCTATTTACATTAGTTTGTTATGTCAACAAACGTCGTATACAATATATGTTCATTAAATGAAGTACTCAGCTTTTGAGGCAAATATTTGGGAAACAATTATACCAGATAATAGGAAATTACATTATGTAGAAATTCGCATTTTCACCGATGTAATGTCGCTTTAAGTATGTTGTATACTTATGTTACAGATTAAGTATGATTACAGATCTAAGTTATATACAAAATATGTGTATATACATAGAATACAGGTTAAGTTTGCTTGTATGCTTTAATTACATATTAAGTATGTGTTATACCTACATTACATATTAAGTATGTATATACACCTAACATTTTAACGATTAAATATATTTCTACACCTAAATTACAGATTAAATATATTTCTATACCTACATTACAGATTAAGTACTTGCATACTTATGTTGCAGATTAAGTATGTACATATACCTACATTACAGATTGAGTACGTGCATACATACGTTGCAGATTAAGTATGTACATATAACTACATTACAGATTGAGTACTTGCATACCTACGTTGCAGATTAAGTATGTACATATACCTACATTACAGATTGAGTACGTGCATACACACGTTGCAGATTAAGGATGTACATATACCTACATTACAGATTGAGTTGGTGCATACATACGTTGCAGATTAAGTATGTACATATACCTACATTACAGATTGAGTACTTGCATACCTACGTTGCAGATTAAGTATGTACATATACCTACATTACATATTGAGTACTTGCATACTTACGTTGCAGATTAAGTATGTACATATACCTACATTACAGATTGAGTTGGTGCATACATACGTTGCAGATTAAGTATGTACATATACCTACATTACAGATTGAGTACTTGCATACCTACGTTGCAGATTAAGTATGTACATATACCTACATTACATATTGAGTACTTGCATACTTACGTTGCAGATTAAGTATGTACATATACCTACATTACAGATTAAGTATGTATCTACACCTAACTTACAGATTAAGTATATTGCATACATTATAGATTAAGTATGTTTGTATACCTAATACTCATAATATAGATTTAGTATGTTTGTATACCTAATACTTATAATACAGATTAAGTAGGTTTATGTACCTAATACTTATAATACAGAATAAGAATGTTTGTATACCTAATACTTATACTATAGATTAAGTATGTTTGTATACCTAATACTTATAATATAGATTAAGTAGGTTTGTATACCTAATACTTATAATACAGAATAAATATGTTTGTATACCTAATACTTATAATACAGATTAAGTAGGTTTATGTACCTAATACTTATAATACAGATTAAGTAGGTGTGTATACCTAATATTTATAATACAGATTAAGTAGGTGTGTGTACATACATTACATATTTGGTATGTAGCACTATTCCATTGCAGAGTAAGAATGTTTCAATATCTACATTACACATTAAGCATGCTTGTATTACGTGTATTTCATTACATATTAAGTATGTGTGTATATGTATCCATTTGTACATGCAAACTTACATGACAGGTTGAGTGTTTTGGACTGGCTCGTCAGTGTCTGGCTAACATATACTTACATGACAGGTTGAGTGTATTGTACTGGCTCGTCAGTGTCTGGCTAACATATACTTTCATGACAGGTTGAGTGTATTGGACTGGCTCGTCAGTGTCTGGCTAACATATACTTACATGACAGGTTGAGTGTATTGTACTGGCTCGTCAGTGTCTGGCTAACATATACTTACATGACAGGTTGAGTGTTATGGACTGGCTCATCAGTGTCTGGCTAACATATACTTACATGACAGGTTGAGTGTTATGGACTGGCTCGTCAGTGTCTGGCTAACATATACTTACATGACAGGTTGAGTGTTATGGACTGGCTCGTCAGTGTCTGGCTAACATATACTTACATGACAGGTTGAGTGTTATGGACTGGCTCGTCAGTGTCTGGCTAACATATACTTACATGACAGGTTGAGTGTTATGGACTGGCTCGACAGTGTCTGGCTAACATATACTTACATGACAGGTTGAGTATTTTGGACTGGCTCGTCAGTGTCTGGCTAACATATACTTACATGGCAGGTTCAGTGTTTTGGACTGGCTCGTCAGTGTTTGGCTAACATATACTTACATGACAGGTTGAGTGCTTTGGACTGGCTCGTCAGTGTCTGGGCTAACATATACTTACATGACAGGTTGAGTGTTTTGGACTGGCTCGTCAGTGTCTGGCTAACATATACTTACATGACAGATTTAGTGTTTTGGACTGGCTCGTCATTGTCTGGCTAATATATACTTACATGACAGGTTGAGTGTTTTGGACTGGCTCGTCAGTGTCTAGCCAACATATACTTACATGGCAGATTGAGTGTTTTGGACTGGCTCGTCAGTGTCTGGCTAACATATACTTACATCACAGGTTGAATGCATTTGACTGGCTCGTCAGTGTCTGGCTAACATATACTTACACGACATGTTGAGTGTTTTGGACTGGCTCGTCAGTGGCTGGCTAACATATACTTACACGACATGTTGAGTATTTTGGACTGGCTCGTCAGTGTCTGGCTAACATATTCTTACACGACATGTTGAGTGTTTTGGACTGGCTCGTCAGTGGCTGGCTAACATATACTTACATGACAGGTTGAGTGTTTTGGACTGGCTCGTCAGTGTCTAGCTAACATAAACTTACATGACAGGTTGAGTGAATGGTACTGGCTCGTTAGTTTCTGGCTAAAATACACATACATGACAGGTTGAGTGTTTTGGACTGGCTCGTCAGTGTCTAGCTAACATATACTTACATGACAGGTTGAGTGAATGGTATTGGCTCGTCAGTGTCTGGCTAACATATACTTACATGACAGGTTGAGTGTTTTGGACTGGCTCGTCAGTGTCTGGCTAACAATATTCTTAACTTCACATTTATATTGTTCCCCGTCTATGTCACGTATTGGTGTTATACTGAGTTCCTGTATTGTCGATTGACCATTATACGATCCAGTTGGATTGGATATCTGCTTGTTACTGGTAATTATAGTATTTCCACTTTTCCATGTAATACTTGAAACAGGATTGGCCTCGCTTCCCGTACATGTTAAACCGATCTTGTTTACTCCATTGGCAATGACATTGGCATCACCAGACAATGTAACCGTCAATGGGGGATCTGCAATTAATCAGATTACCCATTAAATACATATTTTGATACACAATTTATGAGGCTACAAAGACAGTCATAGAGGTGTGACTGAATTTATTTAAAAGGTCAGGGTGATTGACATTCAACTACTCAAAACCAACTAGAAATATGCCTGACGATAAATAAATATCCCCGAACCTAGAATAAATAGCACATAATAAATAACCCCACAATACTTGAAATATCCCGAAAGATGATACATAACACCACAATACTTGAAATATCCCGAAAGATGATAAATAACCTCACAATACTTGAAATATCCCGAAAGATGATAAATAACCTCACAATACTTGAAATATCCCGAAAGATGATAAATAATACCACAATACTTGAAAGATCCCGAAAGATGATAAATAACCTCACAATACTTGAAATATCCCGAAAGATGATAAATAACCCCACAATACTTATGTTATGTATGCGCCAAGTGTAGGCAGCATTTTTCTGAGCTCCATTTGATTTGAATAATTTCATCAGAAATACTGTATGTAGAAATTTGAAAATTGACATAGACATACATGTTGTGAATATGATTGGATTAATGTTGAAATTGTGTGGAATAATTTTGTGCTTTACTGGGAATTTAACTTTTAAAAGTGTATTGGAAACACAATAGTGGCTCCAGTTGAATGCACTTGGATTTCAGCAATGCCGAGTGAACACATATCACAGATAAGGCAGTTCGACAGGTGTGACCTGTACAACATTGACAAGCTGGCCTCAGGCAGACCTGATCCTATTGTGTTGGCCAGATTAAAACAGTTAGGTATTTTGAAGTACACACTGTACAGAGGTACAAGAGGAGGCCCGGCTGCAAGGAAGTATGTATGGGACACTACTCAGGGAATTAATGTAAACAACCTACGAACACTACCTGAATCCATTGCTACTATTGTACAACCTAGATGTAATCAACATGCACCAACCTCAGTATTCACTGAAGGTAAACACAAATACCCCAAGAGTATCATCAAAAACATTGTAAAGGTGAAATGTGAACCCCTCTATATTGTTAAAGGGAAGACAAACTTACAAATATGCTGTATTAATCCAAGATCTGTCAAAAACAAGACCATTACGTTGTGTGACTACATACTTTCAAATGAGTTTGACGTTGTGGCTATGACTGAAACATGGTTGGGTAGTGCCGTGGATAAAGCGTGTATCGGCGAGCTGGTACCAAGTGGATACCAAATGAAACATGTACCTCGATGTGGCAAGAGGCGTGGCGGTGGTGTCGCACTCATATACAAGACAGCTATAAAGATCAGTATTCTTGCATCTAGTCGCGACAATGAATTCTCAAACTTCGAATATATGGATTGTAACCTAGATATCAAAGGGTTCTCACTACAGCTGGCAGTTATATATAGACCACCACCATCAAAGGAAAATGGTCTGAGCACAAATGCCTTTCTTGAACAGGAATGGCCAACATTTCTATCCAAATACGCGACAACTGACAAGGACGTCATCATTGTCGGGGATCTGAACATTCACCTTGACATACCCACTGACCGGGATGCCTCAAAATTCACCAGTGTCCTCGAGTCATGTGGTATGCAGCAACATGTGCGTGAACCAACTCATGTCCATGGTCACACACTGGATGTGGTCATCACCGGGGATACGAACAGCATTGTATCCAATATAGAGGTGGTCGATCCTGGTCTCTCTGATAGTACTGGAAAGGTGTCACGTGACCATGTTGCCGTGACATTCAATGCCCGTGCAGCAAAACCAGCTCCAGTTCGGAAAACCGTTTCGTTCCGAAAATTGCGTGCCATAGACGTGGATTCGTTTAAGAAAGACATAGTTGCATCGGACGTTCTCAATGCAAACATTCATTCCACAGATATTGATAAGCTTGCTAATGCATTCACAAGCGGACTTGGTTCACTCGTCGATAAGCATGCACCGGTGCGGACAAAGTCAATTGTTCTAAGGCCTTCTTGCAAGTGGTATACTGAAGAACTACATGAGGCAAAACACTTAAAACGCAAGTTAGAACGCAAATGGCAGAACTCAAAGCTGACAATTGATCATGAAATATACAGGAACCAGTGTGCTATTGTGAATAAGCTACTAAAACATGCTAGAATTGACTATTATTCAGACCAAGTAGAGTCATGTGGTCATGATCAGAAGAACTTGTTTAAGATAACCAAAAATCTGCTAGGTAGTACTGACGAAGTTACTCTACCTGCCAACAAGTCTTCAACAGAACTAGCCCAGGACTTCAGCGACTTCTTCATCAATAAAATTGAAGACATCAGAACAGGAATAAGCTCCCAGCCACAATCAGACTCACATTCAGGGAATATAGAACCTGACCAACCCACAGCAGTAACCTGTTTAGACACCTTTACCACAGCTTCAGAGGAAGAAGTAAAACGGATTATACAGAGGTCGCCAAACAAACCCTGCGAACTAGACCCAATACCGACTTGGCTGCTGAAGTTGTGCCTAGACGAACTGCTACCCATATTGACAAAAATCATCAACGCCTCGCTTGAATCAGCATATGTACCGCAATCGTACACAAGTGCGCGAATAAGACCCTTACTGAAAAAGCCAGGACTAGATCAAAACATCTTGAAGAATTATAGACCAGTGTCCAACCTTCCATTTGTTTCTAATGTTCTCGAGAAAGTAGTTGATGTGCGCTTAGAGCAACATTTGACAACTAACAACCTTCACGAAGAACACCAGTCTGCATACCGTAAATTTCACTCTACAGAAACTGCACTACTTAAAGTACAGAACGATGTTCTCCAATCACTGGATCAAAACAATGTCACTATATTGGTACTACTGGACCTGTCTGCAGCGTTCGACACAATAGACCACCAAACGCTTCTTCATCGCCTAGAACACCACTTTGGGGTAACAGGAAAACCCCTTACATGGATGGCATCATACTTGAATGACCGCTACCAAACTGTGTGTATTGGCGGTGAACTATCAGAACCAGTCTTGATGCAATATAGTGTTCCACAAGGCTCTGTGCTAGGGCCCAAAAACTACACTATGTATACAAAGCCAGTTGGAGCAATATGTCGTAACCATGGGCTGAATCACCATTTCTATGCAGATGACTCCCAATTGTACCTATCGTTTAAACCCACTGATTGTGCGACAGTGTGCGAGGCCCTACGACGTATCGAGAACTGTCTCAACGACGTTGTGGCGTGGATGCACAGAAACATGCTCAAGCTCAACGCAGACAAAACGGAAGTGATACTTTTCGCATCCAATGACAACTCTAAGTTTACTCCTGATGTATCAATAAACGTAGGAGGTGCAAATATAAAACCCTCAAACTGTGTAAGAAACCTCGGAGCGTGGTTCGACGCAAAGATGAGCATGGAGCAACATGTCAACTCCGTTTGCCGGTACTGCTATGGGCAGCTTAGACAAATAGGCCATATTAGACAGTATTTAACCATCGATGCCACCAAATCACTTGTGAATGCATTAGTTACCTCAACCTTAGATTATTGCAACTCTCGTATGCATGGTGTGCCAAAGGCAATACTGAATAAGTTACAACACGTTCAGAACACTGCAGCCCGCCTTATCACCAGGACCTCTTGCCACAGCCACATTACTCCAGTCTTGAAGCAACTGCATTGGCTGCCTGTACAATACAGGGTTCAGTTTAAAATGCTGGTCACAGTATACAAAGCTTTGCATGGTGAATCACCTGTATACATCCAAAATCTACTTCATGTGTATGTACCCACACGAAACTTGCGGTCGAGAACAATGCCACTACACTCGTGGTGCCAAGAGGCCGCAAAGTCATGTACGGTGACAGAAGCTTTGCTACTGCTGCACCAAGACTATGGAATGCTCTCCCGGCAGGAATCAGAGAGTCTAGATCAGTATCTAGTTTTAAAACATCACTGAAAACACACTTTTTCTTACAAATACACGGACACTAAACTGGTGTGCATATAGAAGTGTTTTGACAACTTCAACATTAAGAATGTTTGAAGTAGTTTTATCTTGTGCTTATTTATATTGTTTTAACAAACATATATATCTGGTATACATATTCTTTAACTGCATATCTTAGTTTTATGGCGTATGCATTTTAGTTCTTGCTTTGAAGTCCACCAACGCTTTCCCTCTTCTGTCATGCGACCCTTACATTTTTTTTTTAAACCTCATTGACTAAATTAGTTAGGATACATTTACATTACTTTAAGTTATACTATTGTTTTATTACATGTTTTACTGTTTTTACTTGCAGACTCTTATTGTAAAGCACCTTTGAACGTATCTGATATGAAAAGGGTGATATATAAATGAGGTATAATAATAATAATAATAATACTTGAAATATCCAGAAAGATGATAAATAACCTCACAATACTTGAAATATCCCGAAAGATGATAAATAACCTCACAATACTTGAAATATCCCGAAAGATGATACATAACACCACAATACTTGATATATCCCGAAAGATGATAAATAACACCACAATACTTGATATATCCCGAAAGATGATAAATAACACCACAATACTTGAAATATCCCGAAAGATGATAAATAACCTCACAATACTTGAAATATCCCGAAAGATGATACATAACACCACAATACTTGAAATATCCCGAAAGATGATAAATAACCTCACAATACTTGAAATATCCCGAAAGATGATACATAACACTACAAAACTTGAAATATCCCGAAAGATGATAAATAACCTCACAATACTTGAAATATCCCGAAAGATGATAAATAACCCCACAATACTTGAAATATCCCGAACGATGATAAATAACATCAAAGTACTTGAAATATCCCTGAATATCATAAATAACCCCGCCACACTTGACATATCCCTGACTATCATAAATAACCCAGCAATACTTGAAATATCCCTGAATATCATAAATAACACCACAACACTTGAAATATCCCTGAATACATAAATAACCCCACAAAACTTGAAATATCACTGAATATCTTAAATAACCCAACAAAACTTGAAATATCCCTGAATATCATAAATAACCACAACAAATCTATAACAAGCCCTGGAGATGATATATAACTCCCACAGAACTAGAAGTATCCATGGAGATTACATTATAAATAACCTCAGCAAACTAGAGGTATCCATATATATAATAAATAACAACTACAAAACTAGACGTATCCATGGAGATTACATTATAAATAACCCCAGCAAACTAGAAGTATCCATATATATAATAAATAACAGCTACAAAACTAGACGTATCCATATATATATTAAATAACACCTGCACAACTAGAAGTAACCATATATATATATAATAAATAACACCTGCACAACTAGAAGTATCCATATATATAATAAATAACACATACGTAACTAGACGTATCCATATATATAATAAATAACACCTACTCAACTAGAAGTATCCATATATATAATAAATAACACCTACACAACTAGAAGTAACCATATATATAATAAATAACACCTACACAACTAGAAGTATCCATATATATAATAAATAACACCTACACAACTAGAAGTAATCATATATATAATAAATAACACCTACACAACTAGAGGTATCCATATATATAATAAATAACACCTACACAACTAGAAGTAACCATATATATAATATATAACACCTACACAACTAGAAGTATCCATATATATAATAAATAACACCTACACAACTAGAAGTAACCATATATATAATAAATAACACCTACACAACTAGAAGTAACCATATATATAATATATAACACCTACACAACTAGAAGTATCCATATATATAATAAATAACACCTACACAACTAGAAGGAACCATATATATAATAAATAACTCCTGCAAAACTAGAAGTATCCATATATATAATAAATAACACCTACACAACTAGAAGTATCCATATATATAATAAATAACACCTACACAACTAGAAGTAACCATATATATAATAAATAACACCTACACAACTAGAAGTAACCATATATATAATAAATAACACCTACACAACTAGACGTATCCATATATATAATAAATAACACCTACAAAACTAGAAGTATCCATATATATAATAAATAACACATACAAAACTAGAAGTATCCATATATATAATAAATAACACCCGCACAACTAGAAGTATCTATATATAATAAATAACACCTACAAAACTAGAAGTATCCATATATATAATAAATAACACCTACACAACTAGAAGTATCCATATATATAATAAATAACACCCGCACAACTAGAAGTATCCATATATATATATAAATAACACCTGCACAACTAGCAGTATCCATATATATATATATATATATATATATATATATATATATATATATATATATATAATAACACCTACAAATCTAGAATATCCATATATATAATAAATAACACCTGCACAACTAGAAGTAACCATATATAATAAATAACACCTGCAAAACTAGAAGTATCCATATATATAATAAATAACACCTGCACAACTAGAAGTATCCATATATATAATAAATAACACCTGCAAAACTAGAAGTATCCATATATATAATAAATAACACCTGCACAACTAGAAGTAACCATATATATATAATAACACCTGCACAACTAGAAGTATCCATATATATAATAAATAACACCTGCACAGCTAGAAGTAACCATATATATATATATAATAACACCTGCACAACTAGAAGTAACCATATATATATATAATAACACCTGCACAACTAGAAGTATCCATATATATAATAAATAACACATGCACAACTAGAAGTATCCATATATATATATATAATAACACTTACAAATCTAGAAGTATCCATATATACACTAGAAGTATCCATATATATAATAAATAACACCTGCAAAAATAGAAGTATCCATATATATAATAAATATCACCTACAAAACTAGAAGTATCCATATATGTATATAATAAATAACACCTGCACAACTAGCAGTATCCATATATATATATATATATATATATAATAACACCTACAAATCTAGAAGTATCCATATATATAATAAATAACACCTGCACAACTAGAAATATCCATATATATAATAAATAACACCTGCAAAACTAGAAGTAACCATATATATAATAAATAACACCTGCAAAACTAGAAGTATCCATATATATAATAAATAACACCTGCACAACTAGAAGTATCCATAAATATAATATAATAACACCTGCAAAACTAGAAGTAACCATATATATATTAAATAACACATGCACAACTAGAAGTATCCATATATATAATAAATAACACCTGCAAAACTAGAAGTATACCTTTAGATCATAACTAACCCCAGCAATATCAATGTAGATTTCAGAGATGAAAGCATATACTGGGCTTTGCAGTTGAACATTGTCTATGATTAGTGTTGAATCACAGATATGGGTGTAGTATAAACACAGATATGGGTGTAGTATAACACAGATATGGGTGTAGTATAAACACAGATATGGGTGTAGTATAAACACAGATATGGGTGTAGCATAAACACAGATATGGGTGTAGTATAAACACAGATATGGGTGTAGCATAATCAAAGATATGGGTGTAGCATAAACAAGGATATGGGTGTAGCATAAACAAAGATATGGGTGTAGCATAAACACAGATATGGGTGTAGCATAAACACAGATATGGGTGTAGCATAAACAAAGATATGGCTGTAGCATAAACACAGATATGGGTGTAGCATAAACAAAGGTATAGGTGTAGCATAAACAAAGATATGGGTGTAGCATAAACAAAGATATGGGTGTAGCATAAACACAGATATGGGTTTAGCATAACACAGATATGGGAGTAGCATAAACACAGATATGGGTGTAGCATAAACACTATTATGGATGTAGCATAAGCACAGATATGGGTGTAACATAAAAACATATATGGGTGTAGCATAAACACATACATGGGTGTAGCATAAACACAAATATGGGTGTAGCATAAACACAGCTATATGTGTAGCATATACACATATATGGGTGTAGCATAAATACAGCTATGGGTGTAGCATATACACATATATTGGTGTAGCATAGAATTGATATGGGTGTAGCATAAACAGTGAACACAAACATTGTATCTCTTAATATTCGGATAGCGGTGAGTGGAATTCTGCGCGTCATCTCGATGAGGTCAATTGCTCATACCAGAAGTTCCATGGAAAACATATATTTGGCCGGAATTATTGATTGATCTATTGGAACACATATATTTGCAAGATGGACAATGGTAGCCAGTTATGAACTCCTTCAACATAAAGTACACTTATTTATCTCTGAAGTATTTCAAATAAATGCGTTGGTAAAGAAATTATAATAACTCACAAAAAACAATGACAGTCGTTGAACCAGTGACTGGTGAAGACAGTGTAGAATGGTTTACAGAACATGTCAGCTGTTTGCCGTTGTCTTGTCTGCCTTCTTGCTTGTTATATGTTGATGTAACTGAGAATGTCGCTGAACTTGCTGGATCTTCTGTTGGTGTAACTGTGTCTACTTCCGTCTGTCCTCTAAATATCCACGAGAGACTAAAACTGGTAGAAGGAGGAAATCCAGAACTCTCACATCGAGCAATATCTTGTAGAGTATTACCTTCTACACGCGTTGGAAGTTGAGACACTGTTGGTATGGATGGATTTACTGCGATAAGGAGACAATGAGTTGGTTAAATCGACACTACATCGTTGAAAAAGCAAAGTTCTACAGAATGTAATTTCCTATTGCATAGTATCATTTTTATTCAAATAAATGGAACATAATCTGAGTATTTCAACTAATAAACATGCGTCGTATACGACGTTTGTTGACATAGCAAAGCAACGTAAATATGGTCAACCTACATGGGTAATACAACGAGTGTATCATGCATAACATGATTTATGGTACAGATGTACCGTTTATGCATGTGCATATTTATCTTTATCAGATTTATGTTATCTTAAAACTTTATGAATATGAAATCCTACTTTCACTTTTGGTAGACTGTTGAGCACAAGAACACGTGTTTATTGATTGAATAGTAGTGTTCGAATTATTTCGAAGGTATTTGTAGTAGGAATGCTATTTATACGTAACATGTTTATTGTTTGGGCTTTGCTGCAATGTCGCTTTAACATGATATGCATAGCTATAATAATCTCATATGCAACTTGTCTATATCTACACATTATTACTGTTACAAATGTATGACCAATGCACACCTTATATACTGCTACAATCACAATAAATACTAGTACATACAGTCAATTTGTTCCATTGATAAATGCTTTAATATGCATCATGAGTGGGGGATATGAGATATCAACTATAGCTGCAAATATACCTTTCTCAAGTTAGATCAATGCGACTTCGACTATGTCTGGCAGGTTGCTGATACTCAGCGGATGAACTAATCTAGAATTGCACTTCTGTGGTTAGTAAAACATTGTTGTTCTATCAAGTACTGCTAGTATACGTATAGTTAGTATGTATGATTTTGTGGTTGAAAGTCGCATCACCAGCTTAGGTCATTTAGCGAATCCCCAGCTATTATTGGACGAGAAAGAACTCCGATAGGTATTTCTGGAATGGAGAGGTACCCGGATAAAACCACCAAACATCCGTAAACCAACTAGATAGCTTTAGGACCGTACATGTGTAGTTATGTCATACTCTATGAAATAAGATGTGGAACTTTGCTAGTAAGCGAGCCTCTTGGTTCATACCATATGAAACTGAATACAAGCAAAGTTGTGTGATAAATTGCGATATTATATAGCAACGGCGAGATCGCCATGCACTAACATGTCTGAACACTCTACCACTGGACAATCTCCACAACCTCCAACACATTAAATGTGTTGTTGAGGAGCAGATGCAAATCAGCATAAGAGTCTAACATAGTGTAACACAGAAATAGCTCAATTGAGTATTAAAAATACATATTCTCCAGCATTGTACCAATGATACACTTATATTATAATGGCATTATTAACACGGTACAATAGTATACAGCCCGGAACTTACAATTCAGGTATAATTCCGCACTGGTTGAAGACTGTAGTGTTGGTTCTGTGTCATACTTCGATTGACAATAGTATTGTATTCCATCATCTGAGCTGCCAGGTATAATCGTACAGCTCTGTGTTACTGTGTATGTATCACTGGCAGTATTATGTACGGTAGATTTACTTGACGTCAGTGGGGATGTTGTAGTACTACCTCTATACCACTCCACTGTCGGTTCCGGGTAGCCACCAGTGGATGTACATATCAGAGTATGCGATAGTCCTTGTATCGCTCATATAATCAGTTTGTCTGGTCACACAGATTCTGTATTGGAGATGACTGCGTTCTGTGGTGCAACTGTTACAAAATACAAAATTAAAAACGGATTAGTAACAAATTGGCAATATATACTATAAGTCCAAATGAGAATTATGAACTATGACCTCTTGTTAATACCTGGTATAGGTTATTGTTCACTGAGGATGTGTTTGAATAGGCCCACTCAAGTATAGAAATGCATACGTGTACCAAAGATGGTTACTTTCCACAAAAGGTTTTTCAGGATAACTGCCAGTATCGACATTTTAGTTATTCAAGTGCAGAAAGACTAGGGCTACTGAGGATATTATGAATACATAGATAAATAGATAGATAAATGTTTATTTACGTCTCATTTTTGTACAAGCATACACAACATATTTAAACAGTAATATTAAAACAATGTACAAAACCACTCATGTTTGAGTTATAAGAGACAAACTAAGATATAATATAACAGCATCTTAAAACTTACTTTAAATTCAATTTATAAATACAGATTTATAAAACAGTAAAACTATACATCCCAGGTTAAAATGTTGCATTTACATATATGTATACAAAAGTTAAATCGTAATAGTATTATAAAGCTGTTTGATTTCTATATACATGATTCAGGTTTTATATAAAATATTACGTCTTTCCATTAAAATTCTATTGCTGGTTTTGGCACATAATTTAGCAATATCTTTATCAGACATTAAATAAGCAAACTATTCACAGACACTAAGCGTGTTGAGTGATGTATTAATAGACTGCGCATATAATTTAAGTTCAGTGCGTAAATGCTCATACAATGGACATTTCAACAATACATGTATTTCGCTCTCGATTGTATTTGAACATTGAAAACAGGTTCGTTCACACAGTGGTAATCCCTGATATCTACCCGTTTCAATCTTAATTGGTGCGACGCCACAACGGAATTTGGCTAAGGCGCTTCTGTGGTTTCTAGGTATTGCTATATTTTGCACATATGATTCTGTCTTGTATTCACTCTTAAACTGGCTATATTGTCTTAATTTATTTCGTCCTTTGCCACTAGTTCCAACTACTGCTTTAATATTAGTAAACCACGTTGCCTCTAAACTGTTTGATAAGTTTGTGTTAACAATTTCAATGATAGTTCGTCGCTCACTGGTACTATAATAGTGATCTATGATTAACGGCACACAGTCTATACTCTTTAGCTTACAGTCAAGTTTATATAACCAGTTTCTAGTACGGCTCTTATTATCATTTGCCCATTTAAATACACGGTTATTTAACCTGCTTTGATCCATATTATTAAGACGAAACCAATTTCTTATATTAGCCGTCCACTGTCGCACGATCGGTTGGGTCCATCCCATGTCCCCGTTCACAGCGTCGTTGGGATAGTATTTACCGAGTCCAAGGTAGAAGCGACAAGCCCTATGCTGTACTGCATCGATACACGAGTATTGTTTTTGCCCCCATATGGCTGCTCCGTAATGAATGAGAGGCCAGACCAGTGTGTCATAGAGCGTCGTATATACTTGGTATGGTAGTTCGCCCATATACTTAAATTTCGATATGAGGATCCCCAATGCTCTTGTCGCCGACTGCGCCACGTACTTGGCTGTGATGGAATAGTCTAGCGTTTCACTAACTACCAGTCCTAGGTAGCGATATTGGTTAACACACTCTATTTCAGTTGAACCACACATGAAGTTATAATCGGTCCGCGGTACTGACGCGTTTCGGAAGTGCATCACTTTAGTTTTACTTGAATTAATCGACATTTTATTTCGTACACACCAGCCAGATAATAAGTCTAGTAGGAGTTGTAGATCATCTTCTGAGCTTGCGATCAGAGCAAGGTCGTCCGCGTATAACAAGTGGTTAATTAAAGTGTTTCCTACCAATACCCCGATGCAACATTGTTCCAACAGGTTGCTTAAATCATTCATGTACAGGTTGCAAAGTGTCGTTGAGAGCAAACAGCCCTGCTTAAGACCAACGTGTACATCGAACCAGTCAGTGATATGGTGGTTGATCTTCACCGCACACTGCACATTTTCATAAAGAGATTTAATTGAGCGTAATAGATTACTGTTCTTTAATCCTATTGCCTCTAGCTTATCCCATAAGATGCTGCGATTATTTATCCGGTCATATGCTCTGGAAAAATCGATGTATGCTATATACGTCGATGCGTTTATACTCTTGCGTTGATCTATAATGCTTGTAAGGGTAGATAATTGGTCTATGATACTTCGCTGACGCCGGAAGCCATTTTGCTAGTCGGATATTTTATCGTTAATATCCACCCAGTCATTCAGTCTATTGTTTAGAACACTGCAGAATGCTTTGTATACCGATGAAGTTACCATAATACCCCTGTAGTTAGATGGATCACGTGCATCCGTAGTGGGGGTTTTCAAAATCGGCGTGATCATCCCGTATCTCCATGAGTTTGGAATTTTACCCGTATCGTAGCATACACAGACTAACCTGTGCAGAAAGTTAACACTGGCATCGGATTGAATAACCTCGGAGGGTAACTGTGGAAGTCGTGATAGCGCAGTGGATGCGCGTTCGCTTCAGGTGCGAAAGGTCCGGAGTTCGAGCCCCACTGGAGCCGTTACGATTGTGCCCTTAGGCAAGGCATTTAAATTCCACGTTGCCTCTTCTCTCTCCCTCGTGGCGATGGATTCCATCAGGAATGAGGTCTCGAGAGTGATTTATATAAGTTGAAATAACTTGTTTCGCAATTGAGCTAAAATAAATTTGTATAAACTAACTGATCATGCCCTGTCGCTTTATTCTTGTTTAGCGACTAGACTGCACGCTTAACGTCAAGAATACTAATACCAACGTCTAAGTTGTTGTTATCACTATCATGGCACGGTAGCGTGACATGGTGTATATCATTGTCGCCCGTGAATAATTCTTTGAAATGTGCTTGCCATTTCCCTAGTACTGCTTCTAATGAGGCAGTCACATATCCACTAGTGTCCACTACTTCCATAGGAATACGTTTCTGTCTATCACACCCGACACCTACGTTGCCTATAGTCTTCCAGAACTCACTTTTGTTCTGCTTACAGCTCTCTAGAATATTGTGTTGCGTCTCTTGTAAATATTGCCTTTTGTGTTTTTGTACTTCTCTGTCGAATTGTTTCCGCTTTGATACATATTTATGCTTAAATAGTCTCTTACGTCCAGGGTACTTGCATTTGAGCCAAATGTCTTCACACTCAAACACACCATTCCACACTATTGTTAGCTCGCTGCACCACCATGGTTTTTTGTGTTTTCTCTTTTTATTGTTCGTCCCGTTAGCTACTACAACTACCTTAGGGTTAAGGTGTGTGTTTATTTGTGCTTTCACTATTCTGAGATAGTCATCGTAGGAACTGTCTCTGCACACTTGTTCTTGTTGGTTACTCTCAAGTTTATGTAACGTCTCATTTAAGGAATCGAATATATCACGATTGTTCATAAATTCCACCGGAATGTTGTGCCTGTCGTATTTAGTGAGGGTAGCCTTATCTGGGATATAAGTGGCCTCCGGGTGTTCGGTTGGAGATTCATACCCGCTGAGCTGTAATTCCCACAGTAGAATAGAGTGATCAGGTATTATCACTCTGTTTAATGTATGTACTCCAATTGCAACTGTTAATAATGCACTAGACCGTATAACATCAAACTTAGTATACCGTTCTAAATGCTCGTACGGTACAATGCAGTAGTCAACCACCGCTAAGCCGCGAGTAGATACACTGGTAAAATCGTTTCCATTTTGATTTCGACCGTTTAAAATGCACATATTACTACTGATCAAGAAGTCAATTAGGGCGTCACTATATTGGCTTGTTCGTTTATCCACTATGTCACGTGGTGGAAGGTTATCCACCCCCGCAATAAAGTCCTCTTGGCTGCCTACACGAATGTTCAGGTCTCCGACAATGGTGATTATTGAGTCTTTTTGATACATGTGTAGCTGTGTTAATAACGTGTCAAAAAACTCGTTCACGTTAACGTGTCTTGAAGAGTTCGACGGTGGAAGATAACATACACAAAAGTTTAGTATGTCGCATGAAAGTTTATCTACAAGTGATATCCACAGTATTCCATCGTGCTCGTCGTTTAAGCACGTAATGTCAAAACGATCTAAGAGATCACACTTTACAAATACGCCAACTCCACCGCTGCCTTTCGGTGCCCTTCTGTGGATTTCCGTAAGGTTTTTACCAAACCATTTGTAGTTGCCTATATGTAATATATCCTTATTTTGTAAGTGAGTTTCTGCGATTCCGATAATGTCTAGATCTAAATGATTTATGCAGTCTTTTCGTATCTCATATTTCTCGGATGTTGGGTCACTTTTAAAACCATTTGGATTCCAAAACCCGCATTTCACCTAATCTCTGTAGTTCTGGCGCATATTTCACGGACGTGTGCTTTGATGATAACGGCCATTTCCTCGCGTTGTCTCTCTAGAACCTTGTCGGCTGTCGAAGTGTGTTGAGGCATGCCTTGGGCGCTGGTCACGTGATAGATTGTAGCGGGTCTCATCCCAGTCGTCATGCTGGTTTGAAATGTCACGTGAGTTGTTTTCACTACGTCTGTCGTCACGTGGTATCAGTTTTATACCACGTACGAATACTTTACACGTTCCCAATCACTTTAGCAATTGTTTGTAAGTTACTCACTGTGTTTCTTTCTTCATACATCATATCATATTCGATATATACTTTGTTATAGAAACGGCTGTTTCTCAACGTCGCCTTGGCTTTCATGATGGCAGCTTCTATACATGTATTAGGACGCAATCTAACACCATGACACCTATATGTATCAAACAGTATACATTGTATTAATTAAATTATATGTCAGCCCATATAACTATATTTTATCAATTCAATTATAATAACTGTGGATGGCCCAATGTTATTGGGACACTATTTAATATCAAGCTAGCCAATATTTGAATAAATGTCGTAGTTCATCTAAGCTATGGGCATAGTGAACTATTGACACAAGTGTGTCATTCAACGTCATGGAAACTGTCAACAACAGAGTTTTACAGTGAATGCCATTTCCGCGTGACAGTTTGATCTGGCATTTCGGATCAACCAGTAGATAAAACATAGCTAAAATAATTCATATCTGAAATGCAGGTGCAGTGCTGTGACAGACATATTAAAACTATATATTTGACTTCATCACACGAACTGCACTGTCAAGTCTGCTGAATCTCGATATGGAGTAACTGTTGGAAAACTATCTAATATTGTTCTGATCCAAATAGCAAGATGACCGTCATGTCGGCTGCTATTCTGAACATATTTTACAGATGTGCCCATCAGGAGATCACATATGGTCATAATTATTGTTTATAATTAAATAATGTTTTAATATATATTAACCTACATTTAGAAAGTGATTTCTTAATTGAATGGCGCTTACCCTGGTGTTACGTATATGACTGGAGCAATATTTGACATAAGCCTTTATGGTCACCAGTTTACTTAAAATCCAGTTATATTGAGCAAGTACAATGAAACCGGTCAGGAAGATGCACGGTCAATAACCTGTTTTTATAAATAGGCTTGTATAATAAAACAGGTGATTAAAGTATAATAAAACCTGTCTATAAATATACATCACTGCATAATAAAACATGTCTATAAATATACATGAGTGTATAATAAAAAATGTCTATAAATAGACATGACTACATAATAAAACATGTTTATAGCTATAAATGACTGCATAATAAAACATGTCTATAAATATACATGACTGTACAATAAAACCTGTCTATAAATATACATGACTGTATAATAAAACCTGTCTATAAATATACATGACTGTACAATAAAACCTGTCTATAAATATACATGACTGTACAATAAAGCCTGTCTATAAATATACATGACTGTACAATAAAACCTGTCTATAAATATACATGACTGTATAATAAAACATCGTCTATAAATATACATGACTGCATAATAAAACATGTCTATAAATATACATGACTGTATAATAAAACATGTTTATAAATAGACATGACTACATAATAAAACATGTTTATAGCTATAAATGACTGCATAATAAAACATGTCTATAAATATACATGATTGCATAATAAAACCTGTCTATAAATATACATGACTGTACAATACAACATGTCTATAAATATACATGACTGTATAATAAAACATGTCTTTAAATATACATGACTATAAAGATGCATGTATATTCAAACATGACTATAAGTACATACTATAGAGATGCATGTACATTCAAACGTGACTATACATATATATATAAGTACATGTATATTCAAACATGATTATATAGTACATGTATATTCACACGTGACTATAGAGATACATGTACATTCAAACGTCATAATAAGTACATGTATATTCAAACATGACAATAGAGATGCATTTACATTCAAACATGACTATAAGTACATGTATATTCAAACGTGACTATAAGTACATGTATATTCAAACATGACTATAAGTACAGGTATATTCAAACATGACTATACGTACATGTATATTCAAACATGACTATAAGTACATGTATATTCACACATGACTATAAGTACATGTATATTCAAACATGACTATAAGTACATGTATATTCAAACATGACTATACGTACATGTATATTCAAACATGACTATAGTACATGTAATTCAACATGACTATAAGTACGTGTATATTCAAACATGACTATAAGTACATGTATATTCAAACATGAATATAAGTATATGTATATTCAAACAGGACTATAAGTACATGTATATTCAAACATGACTATAAGTACATGTATATTCAAACATGACTATAAGTACATGTATATTCAAACATGACTATAGGTACATGTATATTCAAACATGACTATAAGTACACGTATATTCAAACATGACTCTACGTACATGAATATTCAAACATGACTATACGTACATGTATATTCAAACATGACTATAAGTACATGTATATTCAAACATGACTATAAGTACACGTATATACAAACATGACTATAAGTACATGTATATTCAAACATGACTATATAGATGCATGTATATTCAAACATGATTATAAGTACATGTATATTCAAACATGACTATTAGTACATGTATATTCAAACATGACTATAAGTACATGTATATTCAAACATGACTATTAGTACATGTATATTCAAACATGACTATTAGTACATGTATATTCAAACATGACTATAAGTACATATACATTCAAACATGACTATAAGTACATGTATATTCAAACATGACTATTAGTACATGTATATTCAAACATGACTATAAGTACATGTATTTTCAAATATGACTATAAGTACATGTATATTCAAACATGATTATATAGTACATGTATATTCACACGTGACTATAGAGATACATGTACATTCAAACGTCATAATAAGTACATGTATTTTCAAACATGACAATAGAGATGCATTTACATTCAAACATGACTATAAGTACATGTATATTCAAACGTGACTATAAGTACATGTATATTCAAACATGACTATACATACATGTATATTCAAACATGACTATACGTACATGTATATTCAAACATGACTATAGAGATGCATGTATATTCAAACGTCATAATAAGTACATGTATATTCAACGTGACTATACGTACATGTATATTCAAAGATGACTATAAGTACATGTATATTCAAACATGACTATAGAGATGCATGTATATTCAAAGATGACTATAAGTACATGTATATTCAAACATGACTATAGAGATGCATGTACATTCAAACATGACTATAAGTACATGTATATTCAAAGATGATTATAGAGTACATGTATATTCAAACGTCATAATAAGTACATGTATATTCAACGTGACTATACGTACATGTATATTCAAAGATGACTATAAGTACATGTATATTCAAAAATGACTATAAGTACATGTATATTCAAACATGACTATAGAGATGCATGTATATTCAAAGATGTCTATAAGTACATGTATATTCAAACATGACTATAGAGATGCATGTACATTCAAACATGACTATGAGTACATGTATATTCAAAGATGACTATAAGTACATGTATATTCAAAGATGACTATAAGTACATGTATATTCAAACATGACTATAGAGATGCATGTACATTCAAACATGACTATAAGTACATGTATATTCAAAGATGACTATAAGTACATGTATATTCAAAGATGACTATAAGTACATGTATATTCAAACATGACTATAAGTATATGTATATTCAAATATGACTATAAGTACATGTACATTCAAACATGAATATAAGTACATGTATATTCAAATATGACTATAAGTATATGTATATTCAAAGATGACTATAAGTACATGTATATTCAAATATGACTAAAGTATATGTATATTCAAACATGACTATTAGTACATGTATATTCAATGATGACTATAAGGACATGTATATTCAAACATGACTATAAGTACATGTACATTCAAACATGGCTATACGTACATGTATATTCAAAGATGACTATAAGTACTTGTATATTCAAACATGACTATTAGTACATGTATATTCAAACATGGCTATACGTACATGTATATTCAAACATGGCTATACGTACATGTATATTAAAACATGGCTATACGTACATGTATATTCAAACATGACTATAAGTACATGTACATTCAAACGTGACTATAAGTACATGTATATACCATACCTCTTATTTCCAGTTGATGTATATACTCTCTGAACTTATATTCACCCTGGTCAGACCGCTTGACAGAACTGATGATAAGGTTTTTATTGTTTGTGTCCCATGACAACCGATCCTTCTTTTCTCCAAGGTTTGTGCTAAATGTACCAGAAGCCAAGTCATAAACGATATATCCACCAGTATTCCCATTAAGTTCTGGACCAAACCAAGTAGAATAATTAGCTTCAGAAGTGCAAGAAGGTAATGTAACACTGCCATTTACAGGTACCGAGAATGTCGCCGACAATACAGGTGTCACAACTGAAATACATATTATACCATGATGATATAAGTATATACATGTTAAGCAGGTGCTACACTGTACATGAAGTTGGACATATTGTTGAAATTATCGGCCTATACTGTTATTCCTAACTGCGACACGACAAAATGGGTTATCAAGTGAGTGACTTGGGTTTGATATATATGTATATGGCCATATTAGGAAAGGGAGTCCGGGGGTATACATCCCCGTACGATTTGGAAAATCTATCTTGCCGGAGTTGCATTCTGAGACAGTTTAAGGCATATATTGGCGAGAAATAAGGAACACATTTGTACAGTTCTGAAACTCGTCTTTTATCAATTAGAAAGTATTGAAATACCGAATTATTTTCATATTCAATGGGTTCGTTACATATCATACTCCCCATACCCTCCACACACACCTTACCTTTCAGTGGTATTGCATTTGTTAGCATTTTCATAATTTCAATTTATCCATAAAATGCTTAGGCAATATGAAGCTACGCCACTGACTTTGTCACTTCACTCAATTCAAGGAACGATATTGATACAGTGATTACATATGTCTTTTTTAATTTGATTTATTGATATACAAGTTGTGGCTAACTATGACGCAAACTGGTATGTCTTGGATATCTCGCATTATTCAATAACATTTAGTGTTATATCATATGACCATATTTCAATACTGCCACCATTTTGAGAATGTTGGATGGTAATACGAATAGTATCACTTAAAACACTAACCTATATGTTTAATTACTGGTCCACTATGTATACAAAGCGTCTGCAATCATATGCCCAGATACATCATCTGCAAGTTTCATCAACATATCTGCATGTTGTCAAAGCATGTAGCCCAATCAATATGTATTATGAACATGTGTATTTGTATATGGAAATTGTCATGCTTTGTATATGCGTGAAATGTGAAAGTAATGACATTGTGATATGTAATTGTAGATTGTGTTATCCTCATTGTGAAAAAGTTGCGATAACATATTATTAAAACATGATCGTACTATATATAAAATAAATTACTTTTAATTGATTCAAATGTATTTTAGTTCCGTTGCGAAACTAGTTCTAAGATCATACACCATTAGTTTAATCACTCTCCCATTGAAAGAGAAAGAAGAGGCAATGTGGAATGTATGTTCCTTGACTAACGGCACATTCGCAACGGCTACAGTTGGACGCGAACTCCGGGCCTCTCTCACCTGAAGCGAATGCGCAACGACTGCGCTATCACCAATTAAACTGCTATTCTACTACAATGCATAGGGAAACTAGGATGAATAGACAAAGTGCGCCACTCTTGCTTTACTAAATACAATACACATTCGCTTGAATACCCACGTGATATAATACCAAACCGTATTTCACACGCACGCTCGCACGCACGCACGCACGCACGAGCATCACTAGTCAATAAAAACACACATGAAGTTAATTTGGGATATAGAGGATCTTACATGAGTGGCTTTCCATATTTAATTTATTAAACGAGTTGAATAAAACGATAAAATGCGAGGCTCTGCCGAGCACTTTATCATTTTTATTCAACGAGTCTAATCAATTCCATATGGAAACACACGAATGTAAGATTCTTTTTATCACATGAACCAAATACGCAGTAAAAGTGTGTCACGATTGAACACACTTCCACTTTAGTAAATGAAAGCCAGAGTAGTACTGCGGTTTCTACTTAATGGGCCAAGAAAATAATGCGACACTAAATACTCCAATTTTTTTATTTTCTTCCTTTGTAAACAGTTTTTAAACTATGACAACATATCATGTGCAACAATTCAATATTAAACACTTTTAAATTATTTTCAAACAGTCTTTTTTAACAAAATAAAATACAACATGTACACGATGTTTTGGCAAATGACGTCACAATCAAAGTTACACAGCGCGTGCTAGTTGATGTTAAAATGTATGTCAGTGCGAATCGCTATCGTGATTCCCCCACGCATTTGCCTAATTTGCATATTTAATACACTAGTGTATTACCGAATTTATGACATGGCTTTATTAAACTCCCGCGCCGTAGTTTATGTGATAAATGGAAATATACAATGCATATTACTACCTGGTAGGGTTCGAATGAGCACCGGTTATAATATCAGATAATTATGTTCGGAAAAGTACTCGTAATCTGATGGTTCATATCCAAAACAGAACAAACGAAACTTGCTGATAGTGATTTGATTAACTTACTCTGAGACCCAAGAATTCCGCGATGTTGTAATACTAGTAGTTTGATAATATAGATAATTGTCACTGTGAACCAACTGTTAGCCGCACTGACATATTATCACCAGTCAGTGGGTGATCCAGGGTATGTTTCAACGATTACCCAGGTATTAAATAGTCAATGAGTGTTTTGGGAAGTACAATGAGATAAATATGCATTTTATAATAATTATTTGTTTGTATGTAAAGTGTTATTATAGTGTCACCCATAGTTCTGACGTATGCTATGCCTCTTATGGACATCAGTACTTCCCGAATCATATCATTGAAGGCCAGGCCCGCCCATGATTGGGAGGATCGAACCTTCGTATGAGGCCGCTTTAACTACAAGACCACGAAGTATGTATGGGAATAACTTGGTCTGGACAATTAACTAGATCATGACAATTAACATTACATGGGCATTTCAACGTAAACGCAATGGGAGAGAGAGAGAGAGAGAGAGGTGGGGGACTGACGGTCTTTTCCCCACATATGTACAGCTACCAACTGTATCCGCACATGCAACGCTATCTACACTCGGTTTCGCGGTATTCGACTAATGTTGAGTACCATGTATTGTTCATGTATACGGGGACAGCTAGAGCGGGCAAAATGGCTGACATAGATTCATATTGCACCACAGTCGGTTTCGCCATACGCCCAAGCACAGTTGGCTATAGTATGCGACGGTTACGATTGTAATCAATAACCCGGACTTCACTGTGTTCTAGTATCAATAACGTTTGTAGTAATAGCTTGTTTAAATATATCATGAACACGTCGATTGTATTATATAAAAGGTATTGCGGCCACCATCACTAAAGCAAGGGAGCGATCGATATACGTGTTAAGAGTTACATTGACGCCACAAAAACGACAAAACACCTTTACGGTTTTATGCACCTTTCTCATTGCTGTTCACTACCATTGGTGAGTGTAACCCCGGTTCTTATATATGTGACCCTGTACTTATCTATGGAATAATTATAAAACTGAATTCGCACAAAGAACATATCATAGAATATCTCCATTCTGGTATTTTAAAAATGTTATTATATGACTATCAACCAATTTATAATATGTCACCTATAATTATACGATAGTGATATATAGAAACAATCGTAACAATAAGATAGGGATAGATAGAAACAATCGTAAGGTGAACATAGAGATAGATAGAAACAATCGTAAGGTGAACATAGAGATAGATAGAAACAATCGTTAGGTGTACATAGAGATAGATAGAAACAATCGTAATTTGAAGATAGCATATATAGAAACAATAGTAGGGTGAACATAGAGATAGATAGAAACAATCGTAATTTGAAGATAGGATATATAGAAACAATCGTAAGGTGAAGATAGAGAAAGATAGAAACAATCGTAATGTGAAGATAGAGATAGATAGAAACAGTAGTACTGTGAAGATAGAGATAGATAGAAACAATCGTAATGTGAAGATAGGGATAGATAGAAACAATCGTAAGGTGAAGATAGAGAAAGATAGAAACAATCGTAAGGTGAAGATAGAGAAAGATAGAAACAATCGTAAGGTGAAGATAGAGAAAGATAGAAACAATCGTAATGTGAAGATAGAGATAGATAGAAACAGTAGTAATGTGAAGATAGGGATAGATAGACACAATCGTAAGGTGAACATAGAGATAGATAGAAACAATCGTAAGGTGAACATAGAGATAGATAGAAACAATCGTAATTTGAAGATAGGATATATAGAAACAATAGTAGGGTGAACATAGAGATAGATAGAAACAATCGTAATTTGAAGATAGGATATATAGAAACAATCGTAAGGTGAAGATAGAGAAAGATAGAAACAATCGTAATGTGAAGATAGAGATAGATAGAAACAGTAGTAATGTGAAGATAGAGATAGATAGAAACAATAGTAAGGTGAAGATAGAGATATATAGAAACAATCGTAAGGTGAAGATAGGGATATATAGAAACATTCGTAAGGTGAAGATAGAGATAGCTAGAAAAACTCGCAACGATAAGATAGAGATATATAGAAACAATCTTAAAGTGAAGATAGAGATAGATAGAAACAATCGCAACGAAAAGATAGGGATATATAGAAACAATCGTAAGGTAAAGATAGAGAAAGATGGAAACAATCGTAAGGTGAAGATAGAGATAGATAGAAACCATCGCAACGATAAGATAGTATATATAGATATAATCGTAAGGTGAAGATAGAGATAGATAGAAACAATCGTAATGTGAAGATAAAGTATAAAAACATTTCAATCATTGCATAAAACCAGACATATAGAAATCGATATTAATATAATACAAAACTTACCACAGTGTCTGTATGAAAAACTACTCAATATATATTGGTAGAACTATATAGTAATATAATTGCTTTATAATTATTTTACATGCAACAGCGTTACTCGTAATAGTTCTCCTTGGTTGTGTCCAAGCACGGAGGTATAGTTGTGGAAAGAAATATATTAGTAACCAATCCATGCAGAGCTCTCATCCACGTTCATACAATCTTTCATTCATACAAATACAACAAACAAAACGATTGGACACAGTACAAACATAGACTGACAAGTGTTCACGAGACAAAACACGTGCACGGCAAATTGCCCCGGGAAAATCTCTAATTTCCGTCTCCGACGTAGATTGTCGAATATCCCCGATTCAGTTCCATTGCATACGACATAGAGAACGAAGATACACGAATTTAAAAGGCGGTAAACGCATGCGCGATGTTTAAGTAGTTTTATTCATTAAGCTAGGCCGTTCACTGTAAAACACGATTGTATTCCTATAGTACAACCTGTGACACTTTATTAACTTCACGTGCTTCAAATCACGTTAAACAACACTGGATCTGAGGTAATAAAACGGGCATGCTCAACTCAGCTGAATCTTTAAAGCATAAGGCTTTGTGGAACCACACATATGTATACATGACCAATCGCTGAACTGTTTTGTACTCAATTGGATGTCGCATACCCCTCACATTTGAATGGGTGTAAAGTTGGATGCTAAACATTATGTTTTGTATCTTTTGATATTTGACTGTCCCATGTCCTGATGAAAAGGTCGCACTGTTTTAATATATATATGTATATTCAGATTTCACATGCATGAGGATTACATTAATAAACCAGCAGCTCGGTCATAGCTTCATAGCTATCCTCTTGTGTAGCAGTACTGAGTGAACTCATAATTGGTTTTGTAATTAACAATGCTCACTGAAAATACACAATAAAACACAACTGACACTATGGGAATAATTATAGAACATCTTCTTTAAGTTTAAACTTTATTTATTTTACACCGATTGCATAGCAAGTTCTAACAACTTATATTAATCACTCTCGTTGGTGCGGATGAAAGCGTATGTGTGGTCATTCGTGTGGTAGGAAACCGGAGTACCCGGAGAAAACCTACCTGTCCGATCTGGCGACCATTGTACCATCTCACATACTTCCCGGTCCGAGGATCGAACCCGGGTCGCATTGGTGAGAGGCGAGCGCGCTAACAACTGCGCTAATCGGACAGCCATCTTCTTAGAATTTGTTTTTCAATCAACCGCGCGATAATCAACAAGTAATTTCAGATAACAGTTACAATTAAACAAAGGAGGAACGTTACTATATGAGATCAACGTCCTTGTGTCATAGCCTGGAATTGGATCGCAATCACAGCCATCGTTAATAAATCATCAATAAACGTTACAGGGAAATTATTCAGTTGTTTTATTCTTTCCCCCGTATATTATGCCCGTTCCTATGTTCCATACTGTATATATGTAAAATGTATTAATAAATAGTCATACTAACAATTTGCATCTGTCATATTCTTAGGAGGTGTCAGGGCATGATAAGGGATCGGCGACAAATATTCGTACCGTGCAGTACGAATCTCAGCTAAATCAAGTATGCCTTACAAACAATAGTTTTATATAATTATATACTATTAACGTAATTTTACAGGGTATTTGTAAACATAGCACCACTTGCGATGATATTCCCCGAGCCGTAATCGAGTATAGAGCAAACTTGTTGTGGTGTCTTTCAATGTTTTCAGTCACTTTTTTCTATAGGGATTTTCATCGATTTTATTTTATCATTATTAACCCGCCGACGGCCTCAATGAAGTTATTTAACTAATTGGTGATATTTACCTTGACACCGTCATGTCCAGATTTGGGATCATATACTTGTTCATTAAATTTTCATATCGTTTCTTACTGTTCTAAGAAATTCAACACATTTAAATGGTATAACAAGTAGAACAATGACCTGCCGGGCTCGGGGAGTATCAGCATAGGCAGTATATACTCATATACAATGTCAACAAACCAAATAAGATGTAATGTCAGCATTATTATATATAACTTATAATACTATATCATTTGCTGGATTGGGGGAATGTATTATCTTACAACATGTAACATATATTATGAAAATATTACCAACTATATAGCATAATCCACATATAAACAACACACGCTGAATTGCCATACTGGTTCGTTACTTTAATACAGCTTAAATAAGTTTATAACTTCCTACATGTGCATGTAGGTATGGACAACCGCGCAATATCTAAACTTCCTTGTCGCTGGTACACAACATTTAGTTAGTATTAAACTCCGATGTTTAGTTCGCTTAATCCATGCATACCCAAGATACCGAACTTCACCACGATAATGGAAACTTATGTAACATTGTTATGATAACGTATTTACTAGTATATTTTAAAACTTGTATCTGGGCAGATCCGTCTGTAATGTTATCAGAACGTATGGCTGAATCCATTTTACTTTACTTATTTTGTATAATAGTATGCATGCATGCAGATTCTGTGTCATAATACAGCAAAATAAAACGTTGATCCGCAGGTACTAATTGATTACGATGACAGCATCATAATAGGCATTTCTAACCTATTCTGATGACGAGATGAACATCGGATGACGATAAAATAGTGGGGGTTTTCTCAAGTTTATTGTAACAATATATAATTAATGCATGGCTGTAGCAAGGGGTTATTTATTTTGTGAGGCGTACACTATACTGTGAACTGTACATTACTGTCCTTTGTAGTTGGCATGACTGTGTAGGATTTCTATATAGACTGTTGCCTTCTATTTATCTGGGTTAGCCATGCCAGTAAAATGAAAACCCCATACATCCAAGCCAACTCGTAACGACAATAATTCAAAGAAAAGAAATCGGATATAGCCATACTATTTTATTTTATTTCTTAAAGAATCAATTCCATTTGCTTGCGCATACACACAACGAAACAAATATGGACACCGTTTGGGACAACACATTTCTGGGGTTTCTCCACAACGAAACACATATGGACACCGTTTGGGACAACACATTTCTGGGGTTTCTCCACACAGTACCAACACATCTATAACATTTGATATCTGCCATAGCATGCTCTACGCGCACTCTGTATTTTGTGATATATCTGTTTAGTTTACGACACTTTCGTCTTTCTCCTGGCTGCTTTCGAGGTATATGCGTTCATAACATAATCGCGATTAGGGTAGATTTTTGTCGCCTAAAATAAGCAAATCGTCTGGAAAATGTAAGTCTGGTCCAACCTGTTGCATCAAGCCGTATTGTTGGACATCGTCAATATGACCTAGATATCCACTCTCGATGTGTCCAAGCACATCAACCACTACATGTCAGTGCATGCAATGATAGTTACGGTGCCCTGAATAATACCGTTATTGTGGTTCCATTTCTTGTCGATACATTAATTTGATGGGACGTTCGATCTATAGCAACCACACCCATGTGCAGTTTGGCCCATGTACTCTCCATAGCCATTCAACCACTGTCGGCCAAACAACAAAATGCCTTAACTTGTCATAAATCAGTGGGATAATATGTCTGATTTCAAGACTCACAGTGCCAACACTTACACCAAACATAGTGGCCAACACATGGTATGTACAGCATGATAACCAGCCCGCGCCAGTACAGCATGATAACCAGCCCCCGCCAGTACAGAATGATAACCAGCCCGCGCCAGTACAGAATGATAACCAACCCGCGCCAGTACAGTATGATAACCAACCCGCGCCTGTACATAATGATAACCAACCCGCGCCAGTACAGTATGATAACCAGCCCCCGCCAGTACAGTATGATAACCAACCCGCGCCAGTACTGAATGATAACCAACTCGCGCCAGTACAGTATGATAACCAACCCGCGCCAGTACAGAATGATAACCAACCAGCGCCAGTACAGTATGATAACCAGCCCGCGCCAGTACAGGATGATAACCAGCCCGCGCCAGTACAGGGTGATAACCAACATGCGCCAGTACAGTATGATAACCAGCCCGCGCCAGTACAGTATGATAACCAACCCGCGCCAGTACATGGTGATCACCAGCCCGCGCCAGTGCAGGATGATAACCAGCCCGCGTCAGTACAGGATGAATACCAGCCCCGTCAGTACAGGGTGATCACCAGCCCCCGCCAGTACAGGATGATAACCAGCCCGCGCCAGTACAGGATGATAACCACCCCCGCCAGTACAGGGTGATAACCAGCCAGCGCCAGTACAGGATGATAACCAGCCCGTGCCAGTACAGGATGATAACCAGCCACCGCCAGTACAGGATGATAACCAGCCCGTGCCAGTACAGGATGATAACCAGCCCCCGCCAGTACAGGATGATAACCTGCCCGTGCCAGTACAGGAGGATAACCAGCCCGCGCCAGTACAGGATGATAACCAGCCCGTGCC
This sequence comes from Archivesica marissinica, assembly GCA_014843695.1. Taxonomy (NCBI): domain Eukaryota; kingdom Metazoa; phylum Mollusca; class Bivalvia; order Venerida; family Vesicomyidae; genus Archivesica; species Archivesica marissinica. The sequence goes on from CM026386.1 coordinate 92,453,426, forward strand.
AGTACAGTATGATAACCAGCCCGCGCCAGTACAGGATGATAACCAGCTCGCGCCACTACAGGGTAATAACTAGCCCGCGCAAGTACAGGGTGATAACCAGCCCGTGCCAGTACACGATGATAACCAGCCCGCGCCAGTACAGGATGGTAACCAGCCCGTGCCAGTACAGGATGATAGCCAGCCAAGAGCAGACGGCCGTGCCCCACGGAGGGCGGGTAACCAGGTCGCCCGTGCTCCTTAAAGAGCGGCTGGTCGTCGTGCTACTGCAGCCGGAGATCATCGCGACAACAACGCTGCGAATCTACGTTCTGACGATGAGCAAGTCGAGCCCCAGCGTCGTCGGCGCCGACTTGCGGATCTAATCCGCGAGAACAACGAATTGCAGAATGACTTTATGAGAAACACATTACACTACTACAAGATTATGGCTTGGATTAGAATTGAATAAAAAAAATGCGACACCTGCTTATTGATTTATATTTTATTTGAAAGAAACCAGTGTTTATTTTGGCTTTGCCTAAACGCTAATTAAATTTATATTTTGAGATATCCCCTACACAGGTGAGTGCGTCCTTAATCCGGTGTACATCTCGTCATCAGTATAGATTAGAAATGCCTTATAGGCCTACATGTACTCACAATGTTACAGCCAGACTGAACGTATTTGACCCTAAAACAAAAATACAAATCACAAGAAACACATGTCAAATATTGTATTCTTCACACAATATCTGTATTCAGGATTGTCCCAATTATGGAGGTATTTTACCGTTGGATTAATACTTCCACTGACCCGCTTAGCGGTTTGAACTTCCTGTGATGGAACTGGATCCATTACCTCTAGTGTTTCTGGAGACAAAGCAGATAATGCACATTGGGTTTGCGCTGGTGGATACGACGCTGTTAAGGACATTGCTACAACCATGTTTTTATCAATGGTTGTTTCCTGTATGTCAATAGTATCTCTAGTTGGTAGTCGTGATAGGCCAAAGCATTTGCATTGTTCTTCCCACTTCTGTAGATAGGTTTGAAATTATAGTTGTATCCTATGAGATAATGTAGCCATCCATCTATGACAATACATACGTTAATGGATTGTTATCTGTAATTATTTCGAATGCGTCAGATGCATTAGTTGTTTTCTAAATAATAGTTTACCGCCTTTAATAAGGTATTCTCTAGTCTGTCTCGTATGACGTATTCAACATAACAATTAAATTCCTTTCTAAGAATCCATGTATATATTTAAATTAGTTGATCTGCTGTCACTTAAGAAATATGTTTTACATAATGTTAGACCATATTCCATCTATGTCTTTAATACAATTAATATATTTATAAACAATGACCCAGTCAAGTTTTTCTACAAAAGTTCCATCCCAAAGTGTATGAATATATGGTTTATCAAATTTAAAACTAATTAGGTACTCAAAGATATCTTTTTTTTTTGCTTTTTGAACTGAAACATTTCTTATCTATGTTTGGCAGTTTCAATTACGTTTTGACTTGTGTTTTATGTGAATTTTATTTTGAACAATACTAATCCATCGCTTTGGAATAGTTTTTCCAATATATGTATTTCTGAAATCCAATTGCTTTTATTGTTAAGTTTTATATATATACTGTTTTCGGATATTGACCCGATAAGGTCATTAATACATGTATATATAATTTCGGATTTCATCTAGTTAAGAAAAATTAGTGTTTTACCACTATGCTTTTAAAATGTATATTTGTTTCCACAAATAATCTGAGTTATTATATCATATAACGTTGTAAGGTTTATATCCGCTGTATTATCTTAACCAAATAATTATTAATAATGTCTCTATAAAATGATGGAAAGCTCGATATTTCGATGCTTTTAGTGATATCAATATTCATATAGAACATTAAGAAATTGTTTCCAAATTTTTGGAAATTAAATGTTGGTATAATTTTTCAATTCTCATGTTTACCATTTAATAGAGCCTTGATCCACTTTGATATTATTGTTGTAATGTAAGATCCGATATCTATCATTTCGAGTCCTCCGTCAAGTTTGTTTCTAATTAATGTAGTTCTTTTTATGTTTTGTTATCCCATAATCACTCGAAAATTAGTTTGTTTATTGCTTGTAATAATTATGTCCTTTGGTACTACTAGCGAGTGGAGTTCGTACGTAAACATAGATATCAGCAATGTCTTAGTTATCTGAATCCTCCCATAAAATGTTACTTTTCTTTTTGTTGACAAGTCATTAACCTTTGCAATGTATTGATTCATTATATTCTCCCTATTTAAATTATTCCACCCACTTTTATATTATCAATACCAAAATGTATTCCTAACGCTTTAATGGGTGAATTTGGCCAATTTATATTTCCTACGTTTGTATTTGAGTTTTTTAAGTTTTCCAAATATTTCAACTTCCTTTAAAATTAAAGTCGTATCTTCCACATATTGCGATATTCTTAGTGATGTTTGGTTATTTGTTTAGTTTACTGCGATGCCAATGATGTTATTGATTTGACGGATACGAAGAGCCATGATTTCGGCAGTTATAATAAAAAGTAAAGCGGAAATAGGACAGCCTTTGCGGATACTTCTTTGATATCAAACCGTTGTTGACAAAATAGGTTTTACAATTTACGGTATACTGTTTTAATCCATTGCATAACATCGTTTTCAAACCACAATATGACAAAGTATGAAATAAAAACAACCATTATATTGTATCAAAGGCTTTTCTGAAATCTAAGAATAGTATTGCTCCATCTAGTTAAAGTAGTTCTGTGAAATAAATTATATCGTGAATTTGACGTAAATTATATCCAATGAATCTATTTTTGATATAACCGTTTGTCCGTACTAACAATGTTATGTAATACGTGCTAATATCATAGCAGCTATATTATAATCTGTATTAATCAGCGTGATTGGTCTCCAGTTTTCGAAGATTGTGAGTTCTCCTTTTTTATGTTGCAAATATAAAAGCCATGTTCTCTGAGATTGTGTAAGTTCGTCAGTCATTATTAAAGCCACAGTTGTGGGTACCAGTAAGAGTTTGACCTATATAATCCCAGAATGTGTTATATAATTCGCATGTTAGCCCATCTAATCCGGGATTTGTGTTAATTTCATAGCACTAACTGCTTGTTCGCATTCATCAATTGTAAATAACCATTCGCACATATTCGCGTCGCTTTCATTTAATAGATTGCCCTATTGTGTGTCGGTAATATACCTTTTTATTTCATTTGTCTCTAGAATAAAACTCATCTTCTGCTCGTGATAGTTTTTCCTGTAACTTATAGCTTATTAAGGACACATTGTGTTTCTTTCTCCTTGATCGACGAAATATATTCTTGATTTTACTTGTGCACCTTTAACTTTGTAATTATATAATTCATTGATTTCATTTTCAATATTGTTCATAACATTCAGGTTTTCGGAATTATTTGTCTCTATTAAGGATATTCAATTTATATTTTATATTCCAAACATGATAACCGTAGATCTTTCATTAGCCTTTTGCTTAGCATAGATGATTGGTTTCTCCCGAATCTCACATTTGAATACTTCCTAGTTCGTTTGTATTTCTAAGTTTGTCGTATTAAACAAAATGTTCGCGATGATATTGTTCATATAGTTTACAAAGTTCTCATATATTACGTGTTCATTATTACATTTCTAATATCCAGGACCTCATTGTGGTATTTGGATTACTTATCGTTAATGAAATAGCTTTATGGTCAGTATAATGGATATACTCAGGTCTTATATTAGTGTAATATATAATTGGAACTATATTTTCTTTTACTAACCAGTAGTCTATTCAGTTTTTTTTCCATTGCTACGTCTCCAAGAGAAGTGATTATTTGCACTATTTAATCCTCTCTATACATCATATAATTTAAAATATTTAATAAGATCGGTTAAAGATTTGACTACCTTGCACTTTATACCTCACACTATTGTATTTTAAATGATATGGAGCGTGTACGTTTCGTTAGCACAACCACCTATAACTCTGATACCTGTGGCGTTTTCATCAATTAGTTTATTTAGTTTGTTGAAGAATTGGTTTCTATTGTCATTCTATAAATCATTGTTGGCATAAACATTTATCAAACTAAATGGATGGAAGGAATCCTCGCTGGGTGTGCATATAATTGATATAGAAATGCCAGATATGTATGATATGTTGCAACTGGAGACACTCTTCTCTGGGTATACGATGTCGCTGCTGTGAACCAAATATAGGCAAACGTCATGGCTTGGTGGCTAAACTGAATGGAGATTTAGTACCTAAAGCTCGAGTCAAGTTACACTGATTCAAGTAAGCTAGTGGAGAAGCTAGGGACTACATAAGAAAACAAGTAAAGTCCCCCTGATACAAACAACACCGAATCGATCTATATTATTTCCACTACTTTTATTAACCATACGGATGCAATTTCTCTACTCGATCTTCCAAAGCATATTGACCGAACAGTTAGTACAAACCTCATCGCCGGTGGAGTTGAAGAGCTGGTGACTACTCTTTCTCTATGCATCAGTAAGCTAGTAACACACACTATTCCCTGGAAAGCTGTCAATGTATTCGATGTATAGAAAACAGTCCAACACTTCCGCCTACCTTCCAATCCCCCTCAGTATATGCCTGGCAAACCCCGTGGAGCGCTATCTCCACACATACCTCTACAATTACGTTGTATGTACAACTATTCTCGCTCACTTACACCACCAGTTTCGTCATTGGTGACTCTACTATCAACATAATTGCAATTTGGTATAAATATGACATCACCAGGGCCTTAGCAGGTTCGATCCTCCGCCTGACCCTAATAAAACTAACAGTCTTTCAGATGGGACGTTAAACCGAGGTCTCGTGTCGGTGCTTTACACCGTGCACGTAAAAGAACCAGAGGAGACTATGGAATGGTCTCTCTCTGTATCATTGCACTATCCTCCAAAATCTAAAATGACTAATATCTTCAGGAGGCGATAAATAAACGTAAAACAAACAAAACCTTAGAAGACGGAAATGAGGTCATGGTAGTTTAATTTGGCATTTCTAAAGCATTCAGTCGTGTATGACACCGTGATAGCCAGTTAATGGACACGAGTGGTAGCTTCTATCACAATCTCGGATACAATGACCAGGTATATGCATATAAACGCGGGGCACTGTTTGTAAACTTCAAAACAAACATCAATATTATCAATGGCAATCACGAATTACAGAAGTATATATAATAGCTCTTCACTAGCGTATTCCAGTTCGAATGCATTTAATCTGAAAGTTAAATCCTAAGAACTGCAGGTATTCAGTCTACGAATAATGGTCTAGTGGATTGCTGATGCAATATAATGTATCGGTAAATATGCATCACTTTTCAGTTCTCCTCCCAATTTAAATACATTATTTTAACTTAGCGTCAGGTTTTTTAGACCCATTCTGCTTTCCTTTATTGCAAACAAAGCTCATATAATGTCTACGAGCACTGTCTGACGGGAAGACACATGAAACAACAGCTTGCATTACAAATATCGGATTACTGTATACTTGTTAAATGCTTCATGTTGGAGAGAACCTTGCATACGATTGTATTTATCTTCTTAATATCGTATCATTTTATTCTATGTCTAGTTTAATTGCCATGCATAATATGCTATTTATGTAATAGAACAACACTAAATAAAGTTACCAAACTAGCTAAGTAGTGTCGCCTAGCGATGGATGTGTTGCAACAATAATCTTTGAACTGGTATTGATTCCTATTATAATATTAAATGGAAGTTGATGTACTTAATAGTAGGTTTAAGTTTATTTAACGTCGCTACCGATTGGCCATATATAAGCGACGCCTACGAAAGCGATTAGTCATTTTAGATGTTGAAGGATAGTGTAATGATTCAGACAGTGACACATTCCATAGTCTCCTCTGGTTCTCGGACCTTCGGTTTAAAGTCCCATCTGAAATACTGTTAATATTACTAACCTAATATGGTTGGACGGGTGATCGAACTTGGGATCCATGGATTCGCAGTCCAACTTAATAACTTCTAGAATACTGACCCGTCTGCGATCCAGTGGCCCTCCTATTTATAGTTGGTACAGGTAAGTGATGACTTTTCATCTGGATGAACTTGTAATCTTTCTAGATCCACACCTACCATTTATTTACCAGTACCGTGTACACTAACGATAGATGCAAGTGCAACTAGGGAAAACATTTTACAAAAATAACGTTCTAGTTTTATTATATGTTTATGGTAACAGTACGAATTAACATGCATTACATATATTCTTGCATAATATACATACTATTGTATCGATCAGAAACAGATTCAGTATCGCTATGCAAAGCATATTGATTATTGTACTATAATAAATCCATTATTATATATTTCTGTTATTTCTGGAATTCATATTCGTGCCTATATATGTATTCCGTTTATATGAGAGCAACTTTAATAAAAGATACTAAGCGTGATTTACGCACTTTAAGTAAGGAAAACCCGAGCTTCTGAAACAAATATCGATGCAAAATACTATTAAACATGTTTCAAAAACTACATACATTGCTACTTGACCATACTAACGAGTATTGCTTATCCGAACGTTTATATTTACCATGGATCCCTCACCACAGCTGAAAGCTAGAAGGTTCATAAAATATGTGTTGCTTAGTAGAGGTTAACACAGTTGTGAATCTCAATTTTACTGCTACTGGGCAACAGTGAACAGTTTGACAGTTTGAAATGATTTCCATTATAGCAGTTGCTGCTACAATCATCAACATAGCAACAACATATTCCAGGCAAATTATGTTTTATTGTATTAGTATGTTTATGGCGTACATGATTGTTGTCATTAAAACGTGGAATTTCTTGACGACAATGACAATATTTCCCAGCTGACCACATACTCCATCTAGATGTCGCCCTTCCTAGCCCATGCTCCCACACACCAATACTACGCCCCTGTATATTGTTACAAATTATTCAATCGCCTGCGGTTAATATCCGATACCATGAAATGTTGATTCGGAGATACCTCTTCACAGTGGATGTGATATCAGAAGAAATGAAAGGTTGGAACTATAGATTAAACTACTGTATGTTTTTACTTTTTAGTATATATTAAATAAGCAGTTTGTTTGTTGTATTACACAACCCACCCCCCACATTGCAGTATGTGGCAATATCTTTAAAATACATCCAATATAATTATAATAAACATTCAGCTTCATTTTCAGCTGCCTAACAACTACACATTGCTGATTATTCTAACATTTCATTTGTTCACAATGCGAGTACTACTAGTACATCATGTAACATGATATTGGTATGTCTGAATTGGTGTACTATACACCCAACGCATGTTTTGCACATTCCGATACGGTCACAGATTCAGATTTTCGTATACTGGTTTGTCTCTGTTCTCTACATGATCTGTAATAAGACGTACAATAAAGTATGAATATGACTCGTGTCTTGAATGTAGTTTTTTAGCTGATGATTAGGCACCACAAAACGTTTATATTATATATAGTACTTTAGCGTAATGTCGTTTATCGACGGAAAGTGAGAAGACTCTATTCTAAATTCTGTAGCAATCACTACTTTTGTCGTAGTAGCCATACCATGTCCAGTACATACAATAACACTAATACAACGCGTTATAGAACACTCACATAACTTGTCCAGTACATACAATAACACCAATACAAGGCGTTATAGAACACTCACATAACATGTCCAGTACTTACAATAACACGAATACAAGGCGTTATTGAACACTCACATAACATGTCCAGTACATACAATAACACCAATACAAGGCGTTATAGAACACTCACATAACATGTCCAGTACATACAATAACACGAATACAAGGCGTTATTGAACACTCACATAACATGTCCAGTACTTACAATAACACCAATACAAGGCGTTATAGAACACTCACATAACATGTCCAGTACATACACTAACACCAATACAAGGCGTTATAGAACACTCACATAACATGTCCAGTACATACAATAACACGAATACAAGGCGTTATAGAACACTCACATAACGTGTCCAGTACATACAATAACACGAATACAAGGCGTTATAGAACACTCACATAACATGTCCAGTACATACAATAACACTAATACAAGGCGTTATAGAACACTCACATAACATGTCCAGTACATACAATAACACCAATACAAGGCGTTATAGAACACTCACATAACATGTCCAGTACATACAATAACACCAATACAAGGCGTTATAGAACACTCACATAACATGTCCAGTACATACAATAACACTAATACAAGGCGTTATAGAACACTCACATAACATGTCCAGTACTTACAATAACACCAATACAAGGCGTTATAGAACACTCACATAACATGTCCAGTACTTACAATAACACCAATACAAGGCGTTATAGAACACTCACATAACATGTCCAGTACTTACAATAACACCAATACAAGGCGTTATAGAACACTCACATAACATGTCCAGTACTTACAATAACACCAATACAACGCGTTATAGAACACTCACATAACATGTCCAGTACTTACAATAACACCAATACAAGGCGTTATAGAACACTCACATAACATGTCCAGTACATACAATAACACCAATACAAGGCGTTATAGAACACTCACATAACATGTCCAGTACATACAATAACACCAATACAAGGCGTTATAGAACACTCACATAACATGTCCAGTACATACAATAACACCAATACAAGGCGTTATAGAACACTCACATAACGTGTCCAGTACATACAATAACACCAATACAAGGCGTTATAGAACACTCACATAACGTGTCCAGTACATACAATAACACCAATACAAGGCGTTATAGAACACTCACATAACGTGTAGTTGTCACCCGAAGGACTGTTGGTATACTCGGACTTACCTTCATCACTATTTAGGGAAGTGTACGTTGGAGTAGAGTCAGTCAACTGTGTCAGAACGTCGTATTGCACAGCACTTGCAGCATTAAAATACAAAATAAAGTAAAGTTACCAGAACAATATCCACCAAAGCGCCATATTATACGAAATATAACATGTAAATATAATATATATTGAAACGATACATATCTATTGAGATATCGCATCAGCATATCGACATGCACTTCATTTATTTCCCACTTTCAACTTTGCTTAGTGCATCCTTACTCAAATTCTATTAGGTGTCAAAGATTACCCAATATTAATATTTGTCCAGCACTCCTGCAGAGAATGAACACATGAATATAATTATGATGTTTTGCAGTAATCATAGCATCTTGGCATGCTCATCACCTAGGAAAATCAGATACTTACCTATCCATAGTGGCGTGTCTGTCCACTGAAAAAAATGTTAAATCCATGTACGTATGATAATCACAACTAACCTCATTGTGTAATAAGTCATTTTGTATACATACACATATATTCTGAACATATCATTTTATAGAACTTAGTGTGTTTTGGTTTTGGGGCTTATGGTCACGCAAACAACTTACCCTTCAACTGTTTATTTGTGATGTACCTACGAGCAGTAATGCACACATGGACGGACACCCCGGTAGAATCACAACTATCCATCGGTTGGATATATCTTAATGTAATGTGTATGAAACCATTGTATTGGTTAGATAATATATATTGTAACTTCCGTATGGTGTGACATTTATAAATAGAAGAATCCTCGGTTAAAGTGGTATTGTCTTTGCTTACCATGATCTGTTTGGAATCACACAGAGACAGAACACTATAACAATATAAATGGGATATGTCTTAGTCTCCAAATGATGTATCACACGAGAGAATGTCGAGTTTACCTGCACCATCAGCTATGTTCAAACAATTTGATATATAACATTTATTTCGCACAATGTCCAGTTTACTTGCTTATTGTGCAGTGAAATCTAGCAATCAAAGGATGAATGGCCATATTAAGCGGGAATGTGTGGGCTCTGGTAAGGAATATTAAATGTACTTGCAATATAGCTTACCATTTACAACTTCGTATTCATTTCGCCCCTACATTCCATCCGGGCGATGCAAGTGTTCATATACATCACTGTGAATAACAAAGTATGATGAACACGCATTTAGGTGCCACATATATATATATAAATGCTAATCTACAATAGGTGATGCTAGTTGTAGCAATATTGTGTAGCATATGGTCATCAATTCATTTTCTAATAGAAATTAGTTCGAAGGTTTTGTGTCGATTTGTTGTAAACATAAATATGCGTACGTTCAAGTGCCAGCAGAATGAACTTTAACTGAGATCAATAACCGAGTACCTTACGACTGTAGATATTCATATTGAAATAGAAAGCGTTATGTGTGATTATAAAATAATTCTATGATTAAGGAATACAACTTACCGTGATACGTTCGTATATGGCTGCATTTGAATAGACGCTTGGCAGTTTGCTTGGCTAGTTGTCTCACCTGGACTAATAATGATGAAAGAGAACTAATTTCACTATTTTACATTTGTTTGTAACATTAATATTACAATTAATATTCCATTACATAAAACAATGCGCATAAATCAAAGTTTCACAATAAAATTATATAGAACAATATGTGTATTAAATAATTACGAGAATACAGAGTTGTACTTTGTCTATGAAAATATTCACGATAAAGATACTGCGTCGATCCAGGTGGTGTCTGTCGGCATATACAAATCAACATTCACCATATATATTACGAGGTTATTAGATTATAGATCATAACCCGCATCGAACATCAAATTGTGCCTGGTTCTAGTTTATATTCCAGCCATGGTGGCGTGGAGAGAAATCCAACATAAGCTTTTATCTTTCATTTCAATACATCTGTATTTATTGTGTACATAGTATTTGTTGTAGTTTATGTTATATGAATGTCAAATATGCTTAAACCACAAATGGTGGCGATGAAGAGAACGATTGGCTACACACATGTTATCAGATGTATCGACTTTGGCAATCATGAACTATATTGGTGGTTCTGTAAGCCAGCTGATATATTACAGCGGCACATTTGTCATGGCTCTTATAGTATAGCATATAGCAGTATGAAATAGGCAAATGAGAGCTAGTTTGGTGCTACTTTTGTGACTTCTAATATTAGTATGGAATCTAATTGATACAATCTATATAGTACAACAATTAAAATTACCTGCTGGTTTCGTCTGTTTTTGTCGTTGAGTTTTCTGAAATAAACCATTAGTATATGTTACATATTACTGGACATAGATTACACAATTGGTAGCTATATACATGATTCTGACTCTAAAATAGTCCTAGATTTTATTTCTAGTTCATTAATATGATTTCGAGTAGTGATATTTTATGTTTGTTTATTTAACATGTCCATTGGTTACACCTGAACATTGAAATACTCTACTTCCTGCTGTCGAGTTACGTTGACGGTATTGTCAATTGTTTAATTTGATTGATATTCGGGAATGTTATTACAACTGAAACGTTACTACACTGCGCCTAGAACAGGCAGTTCAACAGTGTTCAGTTTAACAGGGTTATAGCAATATAAACAATCACCAATACTGACCAAAATAGTTATTAGAAGAAACTAAACGCACATGAATTCCGGAATGTGAACTATGTTATATTAGTAGCATATATATTTAGCATGTTATTGTATGAAACAAGTAGTTTTTATTTCTAACTGACAGTATAAACAGTGATTTCTGTGGCAAGGTGACATTTTAGACATACCACATAGTAATTCTATATAAAGGTATGCATAACACCCATACACCAGAAGTCCATTTTCTATATGCTGACAATCAAAGTAACTATGAGATTACTTTATATATAGTATATACTTTATTTGTATATTAAACTTTCATAGACGTATCATTTAATGTAAAAGCTATAAGTAAACAAAACTAGCAGCTTATTAAATAATAAATTATTAGGCATTCCTAACCTATTCTGATGACGAGATGTACACCGGATGCACTCACCTGTGTAGGTGTTATCTCAAAATATAAATTTAATTAGCGTTTAGGCAAAGCACTGGTTTCTTTTAAATACAATATAAATCAATAAGCAGGTGTCGCATATGTTTTATTCAATTCTAATCCAATCCATAATCTAGTAGTAATGTAATGTGTTTCTCATAAGGTCATTGTACAATTCGTTGTTCTCGCGGATTAGATCCGCCAGTCGTCATCGACGACGCGTGGGCTCGACTTGCTCATCGTCAGAACTTAGATTCGCAGCGATGTTGTCGCGACGATCTCCGGCTGCAGTAGCACGACGACCAGCCGCTCTTTAATGAGCACGGGCGACCTGGTTACCCGCCTTCCGTGGGGCAAGGCCGTCTGCTCTTGGCTGGTTATCACCCTGTACTGGCGCGGGCTGGTTATCACCCTGTACTGGCGCGGGCTGGCTATCACCCTGCAATGGCGCGGGCTGGTTATCATCCTGTACTGGCGCGGATTGGTTATCATCCTGTACTGACGCGGGCTGGTTATCACCCTGTACTGGCGCGGGCTGGCTATCACCCTGTACTGGAACGTTCTTGTTATCATCCTGTACTGGCGCCGGCTGGTTATCACCCTGTACTGACACGGGCTGGTTATCATCATGTACTGGCATAGGCTGGTTATCATCCTGTACTGGCACGTGCTGGTTATCATCCTTTACTGGCACGGGCTGGTTATCATGATTGGGGATGTGTAAATTATATATATATCCTTTAGACTACCGTCTTGCTGTCAGCAAGGAACAGACCATTATTGTTTATGATTTGGGCAAGAACGTATCCAACCTACCATGTGTTGGCCACTATGTTTGGTGTAAGTGTTGGCACTGTGAGTCTTGAAGTCAGATATATTATCCCACTGATCTATGACAAGTTAAGGCATTTTGTTGTTTGGCCGACAATGGTTGAATGACTATGGAGAGTACATGGGCCAAACTGTACATGGCTGTGGTTGTTATAGATCGAACGTCCCATCAAATGTATCGACAAGAAATTGAACCACAATAACGGTATTATTCGCAGGTGGTGGTTGATGTGCATCGACACATCGAGAGTGGATATCTAGGTCATATTGACGATGCCCAACAATACGGCTTGATGAAACAGGTTGCACCAGATTTACATTTTCCAGACAATTTGCTTATTTTAGGCGACAAAAATCTACCCTAATCGCGATTATGTTATGAACGCATATACCTCGAAAGCAGTCAGGAGAAAGACAAAAGTGTCCTAAACTAAATAGATATATCACAAAATACAGAGTGCGCGTATAGCATGCTATGGCAGATATCAAATGTTATAGATGTGTTGGTACTGTGTGGAGAAACCCCAGAAATATGTTGTCCCAAACGGTGTCCATATGTGTTTCGTTGTGTGTAGGCGCAAGGAAATGGAATTGATTCTTTAAGAAATAAAATAAAATAGTATGGCTATATCCGATTTCTTTTCTTTGAATTATTGTCGTTACAAGTTGGCTTGGATGTATGGGGTTTTCATGTTACTGGCATGGCTAACCCAGATAAATAGAAGGCAACATTCGATATAGAAATCCTACACAGTCATGCAAACTACAATGGACAGTAATGTACAGTTCACATTATAATGTACGCCTCACAAAATAAATAACCCCTTGCTACAGCCATGCATTTTAATGTTATATTGTACAATAAACTTGAGAAAACCCCCAATACTGTATCGTCATCCGATGTTCATCTCGTCATCAGAATAGGTTAAAAATGCCTATTTAGGTGAACTATTTTGACAGCCACATTTCAGGCTTGTAATGTATCCCACCTATGATACTGAGTGCACTGCACTGTACACGCGGTTTGCAGGATAAACTGACCGATGTAGATTTGCGTTATCGGCTGTGTAAATAGGCAATTGATTTATGAGTATCATTCTACTGAATGCTTTAAATGGAATAATGCTTATGGATTGGACATAGGTTGCTGCATTTCTAACAAGATTGTAGTACTCATTAATTATCGGGTTAGTTGACAATTGTGTCAGTTTTTACAGAAAATCAAGCTGTTTGTTGTTATTAATTTGTAAAACTGCTACAGCAAAATATTTACTTGTAAGGAAACCTCTCCGTTTCAAAATAACAACAGCCACTACCATTGCTACAACTAACATAGAAGTAGTGACCCCGGCGGCAAATGCAGCAACTACAGCAGCACTGTTAGATGGATCATTTGATTCTGAAATATATGCAGGAAATTAGCATCAACATATTATATCATTAAATCTTCAATACATTATATTGTAATAAAAAAAACATTTTTTCTCTCTAAAATGTCTTTGCAATAATGTTCAGAAATGGAGGGAGTTTAGACATTTATGTTTTTCATCATTAAAGCTAACTCTAAATGATACTTAGCATAAAACGTATAACGGGGCCTCCGTGGCACATGGGCTACTGTGCAGTAGTTCAAATTACTTGTCCCATACCGCTGTAGGTTCGAATTCCAGTGTGGGTGACGAATTATTTTAAGTGAGGACGCTATCTTGCTGGCTTTTGGTAGGTCGGTAGTTCTACCTGGATATCCGTCCGTGCCTGGTAACGTACTCGGAAGGGCATCCGGGTTCTTCCTTCACCAATAATAGCTGGTAATTCGCCATGTGACCTAAGCTGTTGGTACGATTCTAAACACACAAAACAAACAAATAAGCCGCATTTTCCACAAAACGCCACTATACACATGGACTATTATAGTTATGTCATTAAATGAGTTGATGGGTATCTGTCACGATATGGTATTAAAATTGCCACAGTTATATTTAATGGACAAACCTATTGGTAAGGTGGTATAGTTGATGTAGTCTGAATAGTTGCTATTTCCTTCCATGCTATATGCAAAAATCCGTACAAAGTAAGTTGTCGAATCATCGAGTCCATCTAACGTCTTATATATTGGTTCATTGCTGGTAGCAAGCATACCATTCACCGATGTTATGTTGCTCCAGTTCACCTTATCTCTGCTTAGTTGTATCACAAATGTTTGTTCAAAGCCTCCGTGGAAGCCTCGTTTCCAAGACAACATGACCGTCGTATACTGAATATCGCCTATTTGTATATCATATGGGGGACTTGGAGGTCCTGAAATAAAAGAAACTAAATACTTTATACATATATATGCAGTGCTTTCGAACAAAGGGGGCCATTGCTGCCTAACCAATTATATTAGCATAATATAGGTTCAAAGGTAAGCCAGCAAACGGGTTCAATGATATTTTGTTTTGTGTCATACCTATGCACTCTCAGAGGCGGTATGTATTGGCCAAAACTAAGTAACCGATCTATGGAATGTCATCAATCTTAATATAACATTACATCACCAGATTGTTGTTATGTAAGTCTGACGTACATTGAAATAGTGAAACAAGATTTATTGTCATTGAATTGATTAATAAGTCAATAATGTGGCATTATCTAAGTAACCCATTCATGGAATGTCATGAAACTGAAAATAAATATGCATCACCATACATTGTCCGGATAGGGTTTATAACACACTATATATGGGTCATTAATTGGTTACCAATTACAGTGAATAATAACCACTCTATGGAATGTCATCAAACTTAAAAATAATATTGCACCATCATTGCGCGGTTTTGTCCTGCATGCCTGACCCAAATTGTATTAGTGAAAACAGAGTCATTGCCCTTATCACCAAATAACCGTAATGTCATACAACTTAATTCATACAACATATCGCCATTGCGAGTTATATCCCGCCGATTCGACCATAGTTACTGTCCTTGGTTTGACACTAGATTCAACATTATTTAATAATATACACCTGTGCCGTCTTTTATTTATTTTAAAAACCTACATATATCATTATCCACGAAATAGGTTTAGCGTTATTTGTTTGTCTGTCCCGACTTGTAAGGGATCATATTCGGCGGGGGATACCATCAATTCAACATATTTACTTGACGTGTAATATCGAAACTGTTGACAACATCTTATATTTACAGTGGGAACATGTTGCTTTTTGCTTCATAGAGTACGTGATACATTGACCTTCAACAGTGTTTTCCATAGGTAACACACTGACATATATTTAATCTTACCTTGTACAACAATTTCTAATCGTAAATAGGTAGAGTTGATCTCGTTAGAGATGGTGACATTGTATAATCCGAAGAATTCCTCAGAAAGTATCCTAATTGATATGCTAGCTTGTATTCCAGTTTCTTTAATAGTTTGTGCAAATACTGGCAAGTCAACAACAGTCGGAACAGATACTACAACACATTCAACACTCTAAAACAGTTATCATCCGGTACATCTGCATTGGAGTAATATTCTATTTCTACTGTTGCATTTTCACCCAATTTAGATGAAGCAGTCATCTCACTCGTGCCATTTGGAAGTGTTATTATTGGAAATGCTGAAATACAAATTACACAATCGACATGTACATTAAAAGACAACTGTGGCTGAAGATCCTTAAATAAAACATGTGCTGATGTTTTGAAATAAGAATATCCAGATCAGAGCTCGATCTGCGCGTTAACCTCATAGTGCGATATTGACATGTGTGGGTGAAAACAGGGCTCTGCACTTCGTCAGAAAACATGAACAATGCACCAACCAATGATTAGAACAATAGTCATTTAAGCACTTAGGTTTTCCATTGTGACATTGATACAACATGGTTGTTCAAAGCCATATGCATATTGTTAAAATATGTGCCAAATTAGTTAAATATCTTCAGGCGGTTGGATAACTATTGGCCGGACATAAACTATAGTAATGTGACGGTCTACTTCCAATTATGCCAGTAACATTAAATGAACAAGGTTGGAGGATGTGTTCCGCACGTCGTCTCTGTGAGGTCAATATTTGGTGCATGTTTAATGAAAGTCATCCATGTTGGTGTTTAGAAAGTATAGACACAGAATGTGTGTCCACCGAGATGTGGATTAGCACAGCATGCGTTAGATCCTGTGTAAGTATATATGCCCACAAATGGTGGTCATTTATAAGCATCAATAAAACACATACTTTAAATAACGCTGTATTATACAGTAGTAAATGAATTACTTATTTGTTGATGGGTCATAATGAAAACACTGTTTAGTCCCGGCCCAGGGTACACATCAGGTGGATATTGGCAACCACCTTATTTCACTTTGGTTTGTCTAACAGGAAATATTGTTAAATTTCACAATGTGAAGCCACTGCCAAACCATGTGTTGGTACTTATCAGAGATAAAGTGTCACTGATGCTTGCATTTTCTGGTATTGGTTGATCATATAACATCTGCTATGCAACAATGGAACAGTCGATTTATGCTTAATTTGATGAGGGATTATCTCAAATATTATGTTGCATATGATTTCACAATACTATAACTATTACAGAATTTCATTATTAAACAGGGCTAATCTCAAACACTATTGAAATTAAAACATGATGATTGTCTTTGTCATTCTATGCAAGTGTGCATATTTTGCTATTTATCCATTGAAACTTCAATCAAAATAATTAGATTTAATAATTTATATATTGTGACTATGATAAAAAGTAAATAGGGCATATATAGGCTAATAATATCAGTACATTTGTATAGTAAGTAATGATGTCCATTAATTGCTATATTTCCTAGCATTTCCCGGTAATTCCCGGTATTTGCCGCCGTCTCGTTTCCGAGAACCATGCATTAATCCACAGAAATACTACATGTACATGTATGTTAAAATAGTTCAGCTATAAACAATGAAATTTCAAATGCAAACTATTTGCAGTAACAAATGCTGCAATTTTGGATGAAATGAAATATTATGGATTTGCTTGGGATCAATGTTGAAACATTCAGCAATCTAAGTTTAGAAAAAGACGCTCCATCTTTGATTGGACAAGAAATGGCCAGGAACATTAATTGTAATATAATCACGCATACATATTAATTCCCTTAATTGATTCATTGATGAGTTATGACGTTAATTGTACGTATGGTTTTATACTTGATAACTGCGAGGACTAAATTCTCTCGTCTTTGAAGTTATCATTTAATATACATGTGTTGTACATATATCGGAGGTGGGTTTCCTAAATAATATATGATCATGCTATAGAACGGGCCGTTTAACAATAGATAGACGCTGAACATATGCTTATATTAAACTTCAGCTCCTAAGCTACACATCAACTGCTGGCGTGAACAATTGCACAATATATCAACATTTTCAATTGTAATGTTAAAAGTGATGTTAGCCTGTTTCTCGCCAAGGAGCTGATAGCGTGATTAAACTATGAATGTAATTATGATCTTGATATCACCAGATTGTTCTGTTCTGCATTCAATAGCAGTCAGTAACCAGTCAACCAGCCAAATATGCGATTATTGATTCAACGTACAATTAGAATCTGGGATACTTACATTTAACAAGTAGGTACACAGACCCTTCCATATATTGCTGGTCGGTACCAAAGACTTTGACCATGTTGCTTGCAGAACACGTATATACCCCAGAGTGTTCGTATGTCAAACTGGTCAGTTCCAGTCTCTCAGAACCAGTAGTGTCGGATACTTTCTCATGTCCTGACCAGACCTGTATCCATTTATCATAACTGTATGGTCCATTCGGTACTCCATAAGCGTTACACGTTAGAACTGCTGAATGTGCATTAACTGTCGTGTTTGTTGTTATAACTGTGACATCAGGCGGATCTGAAGCGATTCATATATGGATGATTTCTTATAATGATAATATAATAACAACAACTATAAACATCTTGTTTTATTAGATAACGCAATTGTCGTAAAACAATCTTCCTTACCAGGTACATATAAACATATCATAAATTCAATAATAAGCAAGAGACAATAATTATAATGATAGTCTTGAAAACATATATTTGAAGCATCATATTGTGTTTGTTTGTGTTTGGGGTTTAAAGTCGTACGAACAGCTTAGGTCAGATGGCAGCATATCTCCAGCTGTGGATAACTTCTTCACATGAAAGAGACCTCGACACCAACGATGGGATTTGAACCTACAGCAGTGACAGAAGTTATGACTGTTTAGATATTTAGAATTATACACATACAGTTACTGTAATAGCCAAATAGTGAAATATGTGTAATGTTTGTGTTGTTGATACTCGACTGTACTACTACAGTTACTACACTTGATAGTGGTGCCAATGAGTACCTATCAACAATTGTATACTAAAGTTGCAAGGCGATTGCCAAGTAAACAGAATTGATAGCCACATACAAGGTTTCATCGCCACATAAGTACCATATTATGGTTGCGTGGAAGCAGTACATTTGAAAAATTAAGTAGTAACTTTTGATAGTTTCAAGTGTGAATCGGACAATTACTTATTAATAATATTTATACTTACATTGTACATTAAGAACAGCTTGTTTATTATCCACTGGTTGTATTCCATTATCTGCATTACATCTGTATGTTGCAGCATCTGTCCTCTTAACCTCGCTAATGGTGTAGGACAGTCTATTGCTGCCACTGGTACCGACTCCTTGATGAATAACACTGCCTTGTCCATTCCTGAACCATTTGAATGTAGACACTGGTTTACTGGATGCTTCACAATGTAGTATGCTGTAATTGCCCTCTACTACCATATTGTTCTGCATTGGTTGAATCAACGGGCTAACTGAAATATGAACATAACTGTGAAACACAATATCTCCATTATATCTGTATTATTAATGAGGATGCTAGTTTACTGGAAGACTGGAGGTTGTATGCTATACAAACTTACATCAATTGTGATAATGTTCTGAATTGGTTGAATCAACGGGCTATCTGGAGCAGAATGAATAGAACAGAATGATAGCTTCTCTAACAAAGTACTGGTTCGACATTTTATTTACCCCCTACTACAATAATGATTCAATGATGTCAAGCATTTATACTACACATTTTACAATTCTCCAGACATCGCTCAAGTTAATATATACTAAGGAACTAGTGTACTAATAAAATGTATTTTATGTTATGTGTTCCAATACATATATATCAGTGATATATCATGTCACTGAATGCAAGCAGAGAACTAACCTATTTCATTCTCACTGCTTAACGTGTATGCTTCCCAGTTACAATTTAGAACAAGAAAGGCATTGAAATGGTCTTGCTATTCAAATATGTTGATAGAACTGTGTTCGTTTATGGGGATTAAAGTCCGACCAACATGTCACATGGGTGACCCTCCTGATATTAGTGGGGGAGGAAGCATCTCCAAGCATTATTGCAAGCACATGTGGATAGCTTCCTCACATGAAATAATTCAACCCCCTGTGGATTTGAACATACCGCGGTTAGGGACAAGTGATATGAAGCCAACAACCGTAACCACTCAGTTATGGAGGCACCCTTGATGGAACAGCATTTTCAGAAGATCAATTCGTTATCTACTTAAGAACTAATTTTAGTAAATGTTGATATACTAGCTGTCACAATGCTCTATACCAAGATTCATCAAATATGACCAATAGGATCAGGAGGAGAGGTCAAAAATATCATTTTCAATGGAGGTCAAGTGGTTCAGGATGTGAAGTCAAAAGAAAGTTCTTGAAGTTCACCACTAATGGAGGCCAAATTGAACATCCGATCAGAATAAGTTTAGCAACTTTTCATCTACTAGCTACCCTGATGCTCCACAACAAGTTCATCACAATTGACTAAATAAATGAAATTGAAAATATATTTTCAAAATGGCTACCACACGACCGACGAACAGTTTGTGTTTCTCTTTAGAATGAGTGTATCTGTTTTTATCTACTATTTACCCCCCATGTACCAGTTGTCTGTATGCGCCATATGAAGTTTCATCAAAATCGACAAAACGGTTCAGAAGGTGAACTCAAAAAAAGATTTCATTTTGGATTTTGCATCAAAAAAGTAAAACCTGTCTTATGCAACCAGCCAATGGAATGACAGAAAGTGGCTACTTAATAGAGGTCAAATGTATAATAAACAACACATTGGGAATCTGGAAATTGGCTTCTTAATACAAGTTGGCTGCTTAACAGAGATGACCACTAATGCAGGTTTGACTGTAGTTTAGCTAGTTTTGATCTACTAGTTGAAGCGAAGTATTGATGGAAGACAGATCCAGAACACAAGAGAGCACACCTAAACCAATAACTAACCTCATGGAACATTTTACTCAGGTGAGCTAAGAATAGTGTTTGCAATCTAAAAGCTTACTTGTATCTTTGTAATACTTTCAGAGACTATTATACAACACTGAAGCAGTGATATAGAACTTAGTTTTAGTCTTTTGTTGACCATTAGTTTTATCTATCTGCAAATATTAGGTTGCCTTATCCATTTTATGAGTATAACTTCAGCACCTATTCCGACTTCCACGTTGATAGTGCAAGTATGCACAGGAGAAGAGTGTGAGCATACAATCAAAGTGTGCATCTACATGTAGGGTCAATCCGCCCAATAGTTCTCTATAGATCAGACATTCAAGCTTTCAGGCTGACAGTTTCCGCATATAAAATAATTTGATGTTTTGTGTATTCATCCTCTCCACATAAAAGTGAAGTAGGCCTACACATTCACTGTAAGGATTTGAATCATTTTACATTTTTGGAGGGCAATGCAATGATACAGACAGAGAGAGACCTATTCCAAAGTCTCCTCTGCATCTTTGTTTTCGTTTTTCATAAAACTATGCTGACAATAAAGTTCTGAGCAAGTGAATAGTAGTTAAAAGAAGAAGTGAGCGTAATATTGAAGCAACATACACAACAATATAATTATACTTTTACAATAGAACAAGTTTACAGAATAAGATTTTTGGTTTTTGGACATTTAATTACCTCCTTTGGTCATAAAAATGTATTTGTACAGTTACTATAAGAGATACAATAGTAATTGCTTCATATTGAGGAAGTATAATATACAAACAATAATCATTTGAAACTAAAAAGATACAACATTTGTTTTTGCAAGAAATACATTCGACAATTAAATGCTCAGATAAATGGAAATCTGACTGGAATGGTGAAGCCTTTTTCAGTGGAATAAATTCAAATAGTGCCGGAGTGGCCATTCTTTTAAACATGAATACATCGTATAACGCTTAGCTATTGCGAATCGGATAAAAAATGTATTACCCCATATAATAAGTACAAATCAAACTGGATTTATGAAGGACCGATATATTGGTGAGAACGTACGATTAATATTTGAAACTATAGACTACATTAACAAACATAACCTGCCGGGCATAACATTCTTTTCAGACTACGAAATAATCCTTTGATAGCCATAACCATAATGTTCTATGCAAATGTCTTAATAATTTTAATTTTGGCGACCCCTTTATTTCTTGGATAAAACTGTTTTTATAAAAATATAAATAGTATAATCATTAGCAATGGTTATTTAACAGAATCTTTACCTATACAAAAAGGCATACGACAAGGCTGTCCATTATCATCGTATCTATTTATCATATGTATAAAACTATTGATAACGCTATAAAAGGAATCACCATAAATAATAAAGAAATAAAACAACATTATTTGCTGACGATGCATCCTACATATTAAATGGGGGAAAAAGATCATTTGAACATTTAATAGATATAATTACTGAATTTGGAATCATAAATGGTCTAAAACTAAATGTATCTAAATCTATAATACTAAGAATTGGATCATTACGAAAACAAATAAATCTTACTACAACCAGAAATACTTTTTTATGGACATCTGAAAAAACAAATATTCTTGGCATATATTTTAGTAAATATAAAGAACTGGCGTTGCATCTAAATATTGAACCAAAACTGCGAGAATTGTATAACTGTCTGAAACAATGGTAACATCGTAAACTGACACTTCTATGTAAAGTGATAGTAATAAAGACATCTGCTCTCCCAAACTTGGTCTATCTATTTACCGTTTTACCAAACCCAACAGAAAAAGTGCTAGCGGATATAAATCATGCAATATTTAACTTCATCTGGGAAGGAAAACCAGATAAAATAAAACGCAACATACTTTTTCAAGACTATGAAAATGGAGGAATAAATTTAACAGATATAATTATATGCATTTCTACATACAATTAAGGCAAGCTGGGTCAAAAGGATAACAAACAATAACACAGGTTCTTGGAAATGTTTTTATGATAATTATCTAAAACAATTTGGTGGAAACTTCTTATTTGAATGTAACTTATCAATCAAACACATACATAAATTATGCCAAACACAACCTTTCCTAAAAGACGTTTTGATTTCCTGGTTTAAAATAAAACATAAGTACCTAACATAATAATGATACAGTTTTTAGACTCATTATTTGGAATAATTCTGACATCAGAATAACAAGAAAACCAGTTTTCAATCAGGAATGGTACACTAACGGAATAAATTATGATGATCACCTATATGATTTTAGACATAACCATTTCTACACGTTTGAAAACCTTAAGCACTTGTATAATTTACGCAATAATGATTTCTTAAAATACCACTCGTTGATCGGTAGTATACCTATAAAGTGTAAAGAAATACTAAATCAACACATTATTACTGGGCTAAGACCGGAAAACATGCTAGATAAAATACATTTAAAGAACACAGAACGTAGAAATTCTGAGCGAAAATGGTCTCAATTGTTCAGCGATGACAATCTCAAATGGAAAATCATCTACTGCATGGCATATAAAGCAACGAATGACACTAAACTGAGAAATTATCAATTTAAATTTTTAATGAGACTAGTTCCAACAAACAAGTATCTCCATATGTGTAAATTAACTGAATCATCCCTATGTGACTTCTGTAATATGAGCATAGAAAGTATAGAACACCTGTTTTGGGAATGCCCGATCATACAAGACCTATGGAAAAGCATTCGTAATTATCTAGGAACTATTGGTATTAACATTTCTTTAAAGTTTAAAGACATTTGTTTAGGATGCGAAAATAATAACATTGTTAATTTTATAATAATTCTGCGCAAATACTTTAACTCAAATATAAAATATAGTAAAATCCTGCCAAGGTTGGAATCTTTTAAAAAGTACTTGTATCAAAGGATTGAACTCGAAAAAGACATTGCTTCATATTCTGGAAAAATAGATAGACACAACTTGAAATGGTCAAAGTTTAACTAAGCTAATCAAATATACATGCATATCAATTAATGTTGTCATAAATACAGTACAAAGATAACTCTAAACAAAACAGGACCTGGAACAGCTTACTCTTCAAATGAATCCCCAAATCAATTACCCCACCCACCCCTACAAATCCTTTTTTGACACATCCTATTAACAAATAGAAGAAGCGATCGGCCACTCATTAACCTCTCTCTCTCCTTAAGGGACACACTGTACATATAGATACTCGAACTGAAGTAATATGTATACTATTAAAAACCAAAACAACTTGTCGCAATATGTATCAACTAAATGTATATGCAATAAAGAAATAAACGAGGTTTAAAAATACAATAATCATGTGTCTGTTAACATGAAGCCTTAAAGCCAACATATGCGTTTATTTAGATTGTGCTGCAAAACATGCGGACGATTAGACAAGGCCGTCGCCGGTATTTTGGAAGTGATCCGGCAAATAGGAGCACTGTACATGCGACTTGAGTAAGGGGTCTGGGGGCATGGCTACAATAATAATTGCACCATGACACATACATAACAGAAACAAAAACTGATGTTTAATAGAATCCATCTGAAGAAATGTTCGAAAGTGTTGGTATTACAGTTAGTGGAAAAGAAATCAAGCAAACTCTGTTTGCAGATGACGCTACATTTCTAAATGGTTCAAAACAATCGTTTGAGAGATAAGTAAATGTAATAAATAACACATCTCTGGTCTAAACTTAAATAACTCAACTTGTACAATTCTTAGAGCACAAGTTCAGATGCAACATTTTGTAAGAGTAAATTATTTCGATGGACCTCAGAATCAGCAAAAACTCTTGGTGTGTACTTATACTAATAGTAGCTTAAATTTGACAACGGATCTTGAACCCAAACTACAGGAGATTAAAACTTGTTAAAAACAATGGCAATATCGGACATTTTTGTCAATGGACATACATGTACATTCTTTTTTAAGACAAATATCCACCAAACATTTCACAATATATATTTTTTGGTCCGAAATATTCATAGTTTGTTGGAATACAATCGAATCATGAATGTACTATGATGTAAATTCACCATGAGCACTATTATTATTGTAAATGTGTTAAAAATTAATTAATTTATTTATATTTCGGGTTTTACGCCTGCATCAGCATTTCGGGCTATATCGCCGGCGGGCAGTTTACATAACAACACCTTTCCTGGGCAGGTTCCAACGGTTAATCAGTACTTGGGTGCACCAACCTCCGTAAGAAACTGCCAACTTTATCATATTAATGAGACACGGTCAAATGTGTTAAAAATTATTGCAATCTTTGTTGAATGTGGAATAATAAAACACACAAAAAACATTACTATATAAACTGTCTATATATTCCCTAAAATATGCAATCGAGCGATTACTGCATGGTAGATACACCTGCATAATAGACATGAAGTAGGCAGGCGATAGTTGCACCTGTATGCCAATAATACGGTCATCATTAAGATACAAGGGCGTGATGACCTTGTCAAGTTGTATATGCCAGAGAAGGGCAACTCCACCTTTCCCAAATGTTCTGTTGGTAGTTAGCGAACAGTCATTGTCTACAGATGTTACACATATATAAAGTTTTTCTCTATTAACCAGTGTTCAGATATACCACACACGTCAATATTTTGACTATGTAATATATCACAGAGATATGAGCTACTGGACATTAGTCCCGTGAAATTCTAGGTAGAACAATATATATATTTAGCAAACTACTTTCATGAAGGAAATTGTTTATACGTTTTGTTAATATAACTATGTAAATTAATCTGAATCGCACATGTAGCATCCTTTAGGTCAGTCTGTCATTGGTAATTGTTACATGTACATATTTATGTAGACGTAGATATACCCTTACTCACAATTATTACATTTCTGAAGAGAATGTTATATTTAGAGGATATCAAATAGCATACAGTGACATAACCTATATTCTCCTACACAAATTGAACATATGAACAAGTGAAACATGCAATATAATTTTAAGGGAATGTTGAAGGATGTATATTATGTTCAGCAAACCCATGGAATATGAAAATAAGTCAGTATGTCATTACGTTTTAATTGATAAAAGAAATTTTCAGAACTTTACAAAAAAGTGTTCATTATTTCTCATCAAACAAGCCTTATGTAAGAATCCGTCAGAATGCAGATACGACGAAATAGATCTTCCAGGAGAGACATTCACGGAACCCACCACGTAATGGTGTCTACACATATATCAAGTCTAAGCTACACACCTGGGTTTTTATAAATATCTAAATGATCATCAACATCCATACAAATTAGACTTGCTACAAAATATACAAAGCAAGTGGACAGAGTGATCATAGACAAACAAATTATCACAGTAAATCATTATTATACAATGTTCTCATATGTATACTTGAATTGTCTACATAAAGGACACTAAATATGACATGTTTGTTGTCAGTTAGGCTTGATACTTTCTAAACAGGGAGGTTCCAACATTCTTGATTACAACAATTCCAGGAAGTTACAATGTTAATATTATACAATACCTACATCTTAGATCAAGGTCGACATAGTTTGTTGCCGGAATTGTTGAACTATACTCATTACGAGCTTCACATGTAACACGATCACCATCATTGTCACGTGTCGGTGTCACGATCAATGACCTCCGTTGTTTCCAGCCACCATATTCCCCATTCTGGTTTGTTAGTGAGCTTGACTTTTATGTGACCACATTGTTGACTTTCCATGTAAGGTCAGATATTGGGTTAGAGGTTCCGGATGTACACGTCAGTGTCAGTGTAGTCTGACCATTGGCTACTATATTACTGTTCCCTGTTATCGTAGTCGTCAGAGGCTTGACTGAAATCACATGCATTGGTGTACACAAATTTAGCAACTCCAAATAATATTTGTTTATAATTAATTCAGCATTCTTTTAAGGCACGGTCAGCGTTTAACCGCAAGATAACATGTACAAGACAAGTGTACATAAAACATTCATGAAAAAGAACATAAACTTACAAATCAAATATCGAAGTCTACAATAATATGCATATGTTTTGGCGGTATGCTCATATGATCAATTCTCACAGTTGATATAAATTGCACGGTGTCACAGTTTTGGACTTGTATCTATCAGTTGATTGTTGAAATAAATGTTGTCAACACACGCTTTCAGACTCAAGCTGATAGTTATGATGTCTATGACAAGACGTTCTGTCGCTATTTATATACCGCACGATTGCACTGTTTTCTATCATAGAACAAAATTTAGCCTTCTTAAAATCGTAGAATATAGTAATATTTTCATTCATGTATTCTATAAAATTGACATTCTCAATTTATAGCAAGAAAAGTTATATAGAAACAAGATCTACTTTCCTTCTTAAGATGAAGATAATAGTTTGTATTAACGTACATTTCACAGTTATGGAGACTTGTTCCTCATCTTCTGGATTAATTCCGTTGTCGGCTTTACATTTATAAACACCATAGTGAGTTCTGTTGCCTGGAGTGAGACTGTAGTTGAGAACGTTGGTGCTTGGTGTCGCCTGGGAAACTTGATTATCGTTATGGTACCATGTAATGGTTGATATCGGTTTACTCTCTGTGTTGCAGGATATTGGTGCATTATTCAATCCCTCGGTGATGTCTAACGACCCAGATATTGCAACAAGCGGAGAGTCTTGTAAAAACAAAGACGAAATACAAGTATAGATAAATTAATATAACTTAAAAGGCATTCATTGTAAACTAAAGACATGCAATCAAAAATAATGCAAAGACTAAGATATGTATTGTAAGTCCAAGCCATAGTCCTGACCAGAAAGACGAACTGGTAATGTATGTATGTACCGGTGTCATATATAGTATTGACATGCCAACATAATGACACGCGGGTCATTATTCTATTGGAAAAAGTGACCTGCGGGTCCATATTCTATAATAGAATAATGACCCCCCTTATAGAATAATGCTTCCCCCATCCCCAAAGCTTACACAAACAATGTTATCAATATATTTTATTAACAATTGCATAAACTATAAAATTAACAATTATCAATTAAATTATAGTAAATGTATGTATGAAAAAAGACATACACTCAACTTAATTGGTATTTGAAACCATGCAGCTCAAAATAAATACCATAACATAGCACAGTACTAACTATTCTTATCATATTCATGCATGTTCTCTTAAACTTTCCAGAAAATGTGTACAACTATATATTATGCTGTTAACCATTATAATTCTGACTGGTGTGGCAAACTAATTTTGCCACAGGTGTGAATATCTCCATAAAAAGCAATACAACCTTATTGTTGGAGCACTGCAATCAACTGTTACACTTCCTGTGTTACATGTTTTATATCATTCATAATACATACTATTTTATTATTGCATGAGCAAGGACAGATAGCAATATGTTATATAATGTGTGCCTACCCTCAATCAAATAATCTACATAATGGGGGTCACATTCTACATGTATGCATGGGACAGTTTCTTGCACTGAATACATATGGAGGCACACATTATAAAGTATAATGTTGTCTGTCCTTGCTCATACAATATTAAAATATTACTTATTATGAATGATATAAAACATGTAACCAGTGTATTGGGAACACAATAAGTGTCATTGTTGGTTTCAGTTCCCTAAAAATAAGGTTTTATTGCTTTTCACACCTGTGGTAAAGAAGATACGGCTTAATATGATCCAAAATAGTCAGACTTACAATTGTTAGCAACAAAGTACATAAGTGTGCACATTTTCTGGAAAGTTTAAGAGAATATGAATAAACATGATAAGAATAGTTTGCTATAATAAGTGGATAACATATTAATTAAATTTGTTAAAGAAATATACATCAATTTCTGCTGCAGAAGCATCCATAGTGTGAGTGTGTTTTACATTTATTTATCGTCAGTACTGGTTGCCCATATGAGCGATGCCTTATGAAGAGATTAAGTCATTTTAGTTTTTGGAGGATAGTGCAATGCTACAGACAGAGACCCATTCCAGGGGGTCATTATTGCATGGCATCGAAACGTGACCCTCTCTTTCATAATTATAGTGTACACATAGAGGGGTCATTATTCTATGGCATTGATGTTCAGTGTATACATAGGGGTGGGGGGTCATTGTTCTTATGTGCATTATGTTTGTCTGTGTAAATATTATGCATTATCTGAACCTCCTAGTTATACAGCACCCATCACCTCATGATCATCTTTAGAAATTGATAAGAGACAAAGTATCTGCATACTTCTTTTTAGATTCAATATATTTATGTTATTCTGTAAATCGTTAAATCAAAATATATGTTGTTAAGCCTTAAACAGTGCTTAAACTGACATTTAATAAAATTCAATATTTTCCCACTATATATTGCTATTTGCAAGGGGAGTCATTTTTCCGCAAGGGGGGTCAATATTATATGGCTGAATAATGACCCACGGGTCATTAGTTTTAGGGGGGTCAATATTCTATATGACACCGGTGTAACAGTAAATCTCCCCCCCCACTCATGGCAATTCTCAGCCGGGCCTAGACTAAGGAAAATATTCCCCCCTGCCTGGAATTTCTACCACCTCCCCAATCTCCTCCACCCTAGTACATGCATGTATATAGAGTGAGGGTATTTCCTAGTAGGCTGACACTGGAAATTCTACCACATCCCCAACCTCCTCCACCCTAGTACATGCATGTATATAGAGTGAGGGTATTTCCTAGTAGGCTGACACTGGAATTTCTACCACCTCCCCAACCTCCTCCACCCTATTACATGTATGTATATAGCGTGAGGGTATTTCCTAGTAGGCTGACACTGGAAATTCTACCACCTCCCCAATCTCCTCCACCCTAGTACATGCATGTATATAGAGTGAGGGTATTTTCTAGTAGGCTGACACTGGAAATTCTACTCTCCATTCCTGTGCATGCATGTATATACAATTGGGGGAGTATTTGGTGGGGGTAGAATTTCCAGGGTGGGGTAGAATGTTCAGGTTTTGGTCTGTAAATTTTCCGCCTTGGGATTTCCTAACAACGATATTCCATTTTATGCCATACATTGTAATACAAAATTCCAAAAGGCAAAGCAATTTCTTTGCTATTATAATTTGCTAACCGGGAGCCGAATGAAAAAAATACTAACCTGGTGAAAATAAAAGTTTATATAACTATACTTTTGTAACTTGAACATGAACGTTTTAGAAATTGTGAACATGATTTGGAACAAACAGGAATACAGGAATAGCACTTTGACATTGTTGAACACAACAGGTGTTGGAAACACAGCGCCGATCATAAATTGGAAGTGGACACAAATGCTTTACCAATCGGATAAAATACTTACATTGGTGTCAGTGTACCAACACATTAGTCAGTTTGTATCTATAATTGTGTTATGTTCTGTTTAATTTGATACAGACTTTGACAGACTGACCTAACTGAAAGGAACTGATCAAGGTTATTGTGATTTGGATACAATTGTACGTTCTTCCCAATAGCTGTGTATCATAATTTAAAAATATATATCTTTGTAACTGGAAGGTCAGTATCTTGATATAACATGTTTGTCTTGTATCAATTGAATGTGGATAACCAACACATATTTCAAATAAAGTCAAATAAGAATAATTTAAATCATTATATAGCAAATCACCAATTTAATATCAATATGAGTTATTTAATAACAACCTTGTTTGTTGACAGTGTTTTGTCAAATTAATTTATATAGTAGTTTATTGCTTAGGTTAACAGGGATGTGTTCTCATCTATGCAGCCCTAATCAATAAACTACAACATAAGATAATATTGGGAACGAAGTACATGTTTTAAACAGAATAATACGGTAAGTCTGAGGAATTGGTAGTTAGTAGAAACCTCTAACAACCAATAATGGTTACTGATTGGCTTATGATTGTATATTCTGGGTATATCGATTACTTGTGACATAAATAATAACGTGTTTTATTCACATAACTTACATTTGACATTCAACATAGCTGTGTCTGCTGATTGAGACACTGTATTGCGCACAGAACACATGATCACATCCCCGTCCATATATCGTGTCGGAGTAAGCACCATTGTTTGTGATCTCACCACGCCATTGTTTGCTCCTGTTGATTCCGTGTATGACCGACTGTTTGTGATTGTGGCTGACGCGTTCTTCCATGTGATGTCCGAGGCTGGGTTAGATGATCCTGTTGTACATGTTAATGTTAAAGATGCAGATCCTGTAGATGTTATTACCCTGTTACCGGATATTGTTGTTGACGATGCACTTACTGAAACTATAGCATGTGACAATTACAATAATTAGCCGTTCTTCTATTATACGATAACGTCGAAAACGTCCATTATTATAGAAGAACGGAGTAGACAAAATAGCAATGCTTAACATTCAGCTGACTTGATGGGGGGGATGCTGCATAAGTGTGAACTGAAGATCAATTATGCTATGTTATATGAGGTACAAATTATTGCTGTTCAATGCAAAATCATATATAATTAATTTAATTTGATCCCTGGCGCTTTGATGGAATTCGACAGTGAATTAATGTTAGTTAAGTTATGTGTGGCTGATTGATATGCTATGTGTGGGTAACGATACTTCTAATATATAGAGGGATTGATGTAGTCAACTGTGATGGATTGACAAGGGGTGTGTGTAACGATACTTACATCTAACAGATAGAGGGATTGATGCAGTAAACTGTGATTGATTGACAAGGGGTGTGCGGGTTACGATCTTTCATCTAACAGATAGAGGGATTGATGCAGTTAACTGTGGTGGATTGAAAAGGGATGTGCGGGTAACGATACTTACATGTAACAGAAAGAGGGATTGATGCAGTTAACTGTGATGGATTGACAAGGGATGTGTGTAACGATACATACATCTAACATATAGAGGAATTGATGCAGTTAACTATGATGATTTGCCATGCTATGTGCGAGTAACGATACTTACATGTAACAGAAAGAGGGATTGATGCAGTTAACTGTGATGGATTGACAAGGGATGTGTGTAACGATACATACATCTAACATATAGAGGAATTGATGCAGTAAACTGTGATGGATTGACAAGGGATATGCGGGTAACGATACTTACATGTAACAGATAGAGGGATTGATGCAGTTAACTGCGATGGTTTGCCATACTATGTGCGGGTAGCGATACTTACATGTAACAGAAAGAGGGATTGATGCAGTTAACTGTGATGGATTGACAAGCGTTGTGTGCGTAATAATGCACTGCACACCGCGTCCATTATCGACAGCTGCAACTTGTCTGCTGAAAGTTGACTCCACGGTGTAAGTCTCTATTGTAGCATCTCAAATGTCGGTGTTATTGCACTAACATATGATGTACCCTGATACAACCATGCTATATTGGCAGCAGGTCTACCACCGGTGGTGCTGCACCTGACCTCTACTGTGTTCCCAGCTGATACAACGGATGTTTGGGTTACTGTTGGCGTACTTGGCTTTACTGAAATAAATAATAACAGTGTCCATATATACTGCGTGTAAACACAAGCAACATAACGTTGCGGTGCAAACAAGAGGCCTTTTAAATTATTCACCTGAATCAGTTGTCAGCAGTTCAAACTAAATTGAAAGATAAGAACAACCATATTGCACGAATTACAAGATTGCGTGATGGTTTATATATACTGTAAAATATGCTCTATCGTGATTAACAGTCCCGAAAGTGACAGTCATGAACGTGACAAGTGCCAGTCCCGAAAGTGACAGTCCCGAAAGTGACATTCATGAAAGTGACAGTCCTGAAAGTGACAGTCCTGGAAGTTAAATTCCCGAAAGTGACAGTCCCGAAAGTGACAGTCATGAAAGTGACAAGTGACAGTCCCGAAAGTGACACTCATGAAAGTGACAGTTCCGAAAGTGACAATTCCGAAAGTGACAGTCCCGAAAATGACAGTCCCGAAAATGACAGTCCTGAAAATGACAATCTTTAAAGTGACAGTCCCGAAAGTAACAATCCCGAACGTGACAGTTCCTAAAATGACAGTCCCGAAAGTGATAGTCCCGAAAGTGACAGTCATGAAAGTGACAAGTGACAGTCCCGAAAGTGAGTCCCAAAAGTAACAGTCCCGAAAGTGACATTCATGAAAGTGACAGTCCTGAAAGTGACAGTCCTGGAAGTTAAATTCCCGAAAGTGACAGTCCCGAAAGTGACAGTCATGAAAGTGACAAGTGACAGTCCCGAAAGTGACACTCATGAAAGTGACAGTTCCGAAAGTGACAATTCCGAAAGTGACAGTCCCGAAAATGACAGTCCCGAAAATGACAGTCCTGAAAATGACAATCTTTAAAGTGACAGTCCCGAAAGTAACAATCCCGAACGTGACAGTTCCTAAAATGACAGTCCCGAAAGTGACAGTCCCGAAAGTGACAGTCCTGACAGTGACAATCTTTAAAGTGACAGTCCCGAAAGTAACAATCCCGAAAGTGACAGTTCCTAAAATGACAGTCCCGAAAGTGAGATCAAAGTACAGTTCGCTACTTAATATCAAAGATGCATAAACAGTCTCCACTCGTTTACAAACTGAGGCATAATTCATATACTATTGATCATATCTGAAAGTCCCGATGATACGAGTATGCATGTGTCCAGTGTATTAATGTTGACAACATATTCTCAGTCTCAGTTCAATAGTGAAATACAAAAGGGGGTATAACTCGAGAAGACGCTATCGAACATGAATATCCCGACAATATGCTATTGCATACATGATCTTAATGATGGATTCCACTTTTCATTCGAAGTTTACGAGAACGGAAAGGGGATTAGATGCCACAAAGTTGAATGTTCTGTATGTTATTATAGTGAAGTACAAAACAGGGTACACGACAAGAAAATGTGATCGGACCTCACTCGATAAAACGCGCTTGTCTGCTTGATATGAACGATTTGTACATAGTATCAAATCACTAGAATGCAAATTGGAGGAGGATTTAAGGCATATGGAATCAGATGTGTTATATTGTAATATAGTCAAGTGCAATATGCACTTGTCTACTTGATGTTGATGTATAACAATAAGACAATAATGATTAAATGTTTCATCCTTCACAAAGTCTATTACCGGAGAGGTTTTTATTAAAATGACCGTAACCTTACCACAGAAACCATGACAACAATTAACTATAAGAATTGTTCAAGTTTCACAAACTTCTCGAAGTACATTGAAGGAAAATATAGTCTTTACTGATTTGAAAAATGACAGAGTAACAGAGATCGAGGTTAGCAAACAATTTGTTGTAAATAGTATCTCATAGTGATTAATATCTTCATATCTAATTAAGCCCTGAGCATTGAATATATAGGAAATGTTATTATACCAGGTCAACCACCAGTAATATTGTCCAAAAGTAGCATACATGTATTATAATATTTAATTGCTTCAGAAAGTTCTCAGCATCCATTGACAAGATATGAAGGTTTAATTAAGTATAACTGATACACCTGTTAATGTTTAAATTGTTCTTAAATTATTTCTGACAGCCTTAGAGTAATATCAACAACATTATCAAGGATTATAACACAATTGAACAAGGCCAATCTTGAGTTACATTTGCTACATGTGAGGTTATCTGGAATTAACCTGATCTTGTGATCTATATAATCCAATTGCTGCATAACTTTACATTTACCGATTGAAGTAATTCTGGAGTGTGTTGTGTTGGTATTAAGCAAAATATGTTTATGTATACAAAGATACTTACAACATAGATAATATATGACATGTACCAAATATACTTACACGATAGATAACATATGACACGTATCAAAGATACTTACACGAAATATATTATATGACATGTACAAAGATACTTACACGATAGATAATATATGACATGTACCAACGATACGTACATGATATATAACAGATGACATGTACACAGATACTTACTACATAGATACTATATGACAGGTACCACAGATACGTACACTATTGATAGCATATGACAAGTACCAAATATACTTACACGATAGATAACATATGACAGGTACAAAGATACTTACACGATAGATAACATATGACATGTACAAAGATACTTACACGATAGATAACATATGACATGTACAAATATACTTACAATATAGATAACATATGACATGTACCAAAGATACTTACACGATGGATAACATATGACATGTACCAAAGATACTTACAACATAGATAACATATGACATGTACCAAAGATACTTACACGATAGATAACATATGACATGTACCAAAGATACTTACAACATAGATAACATATGACATGTAACAAATATACTTGCACGATAGATAACATACGACATGTATAAAGATACTTATTACATAGATAATATACGACAGGTACCAAAGTTACGTACACGATGGATAACATATGACATGTACCAAAGATACTTACAATATAGATAACATATGACATGTACCAAAGATACTTACACGATAGATAACATATGACATGCACAAATATACTTACAATATAGATAACATATGACATGTACAAATATACTTACAATATAGATAACATATGACATGCACAAAGATACTTACACGATAAATAACATATGAAATGTACAAAGATACATACACGATAGATAACATATGACATGTACCAAAGATACTTACACGTTAGATAACATATGACATGTAACAAAGATACGTACAATATAGATAACATAAGACATGTACCAACTATACGTACACGATAGATAACATACGACATGTACCAAAGATACTTACAATATAGATAACATATGACATGTACCAACTATACGTACACGATAGATAACATATGACATGTACCAAAGATACTTACACGATAGATAACATATGACATGTACAAAGATACTTACACGATAGATAACATATGGCATGTACCAAAGATACTTACAACATAGATAACATATGACATGTACCAAAGATACTTACACGATAGATAACATATGACATATACCAAAGATACTTACAACATAGATAACATATGACATGTACAAAGATACTTACCCGATAGATAACATATGACATGTACCAAAGATACTTACAACATAGATAACATATGACATGTACAAAAGAAACTTACACGATAGATAACATATGACATGTACTAAAGATACTTACACAATAGATAGCATATGACATGTACCAAAGATACTTACAACATAGATAACATATGACATGTACCAAAGATACTTACACTATAGATAACATATGACATGTACCAAAGATACTTACAACATAGATAACATATGACATGTACAAAAGAAACTTACATGATAGATAACATATGACATGTACAAAGATATTTACACGATAGATAACATATGACATGTACCAAATATACTTACACGATATATAACATATGGCATGTACCAAAGATACGTACAATATAGATAACATATGACATGTACCAAACATACGTACACGATAGATAACATATGACATGTACCAAAGATACGTACACGATAGATAACATATGACATGTACAAAGATACATACACGATAGATAACATATTGCATGTACCAAAGATACTTACACGATAGATACCATATGACATGTACAAAGATACTTACAATATATATAACATATGACATGTACCAAAGATACTTACACGATATATAACATATGACATGTACCAAAGTTACTTACACGATAGATATTATATGACATGTACCAAAGATACGTACACGATAGATAACATATGACATGTACCAAAGTTACTTACACGATAGATAACATATATGACATGTAACAAAGATACTTACACGATATATACCATATGACATGTACAAAGATACTTACACGATAGATAATATATGACATGTACAAAGATACGTACACGATGGATAACATATGACATGTACCAAAGATACTTACACGATAGATAACATATGACATGTACAAAGATACCTACACGATGGATAACATATGACATGTACCAAAGATACTTACACGATAGATAAAGTATGACACTCTTAGTTTTCGATCCTGTATAAGCAGCATCAGCCTGCGGGTAATATGATCTACATATGTAGGTTTCTCTGTCATCTGGTGATGTAGGAGTCAATGTATGTAGTAGTATGACAGTGTATGTGCTATTATTCTGCAACATCCCTGTATCCTTTGTAACCAGTGTATTGGATGTAGATACCCTGCTCTTGTACAAGACAACAGTTTGCGTGGGGTAACCTCCACTTGATTTACATTGTATTGTCAGTGATTGACCTTCAGTATCATAGATAACCTCGCGATTATCATAAAGTGTTTGTATGTTGGCAATAAAAGGAATCTGTGGTGTGGCTGAAAATTAAGGACATATTTTATACGACTTCCAAGTGGTTAATGACTTGTATATCTGGTATCAAGATTGGTTAACTACAATGATCGTGTACCAAGGAGTTTGTGCAGTGTATTCTCCAAGTGACATAACTAGTACACACAGTATATTGTATTCGTTATCGCATCACGTATCATGAAACGTTTGTAAAGGCATACAAGGTATGGATAATACGCCTATGCGAGGTGGCTAAAATACAGAAATAAAATACAGTATTGTGTTCAAACACTAATATAAAATAAATACAAGTCAACAACTTCATGCAAACTTGTTCAACTGATATCACCTGCCAACACTGGTTTGCTTGGTAAGGTGGAAATAACCAACAATGCCAACCTGATCATACAGTAATCTGAACTAATCGGCCTCTCATCATTGCAACCTGATATCTCATGACAACCAGCTGCCACCATTTTCAAGTACAACCTCCTTAGATTGTCAGGTGTCAACAAAATCATTATGCATATAATGTGAATAGTGGTCAATTGCTTAAATCAACCTAGACATGTTATTATGTAACTCATAATATAGATATATTCAGTCATCTACGCGCGCAATGTTACCAGAGAAACAGGCAGGACAGGGCAGACAAAAACAAAACTTCAAACCGGAATGAAATAATAACCTCCTTGCGGAGCTACTAATAAAACACATACATCGAGTCAGAATAGTATTTCTTTGCAAATGGTACATATGCATAGCAGTTTATGGACAATAGTAGAGTCTAAATGTTTTACATGTACATAACATTGTGCAAAATGAACTATATATGTGGGAAGATTCTCATTACACAGGCACTACCACCAACATACAACACATCAACATACAATACACTAACATACAACACATCAACATACAACACATCAACATACAACACATCAACATACAATACACTAACATACAACACATCAATAGACAACACATCAACATACAATACACTAACATACAACACATCAACATACAACTCACTAACATACAACACACCAGAATACAACACATCAACATACAACACATCAACATACAATACACTAACATACAACACATTAACATACAACACATCAACATACAACACATCAATATACAACACATTAACATACACTACACTAACATACAACACACTAACATACAACACATCAACATACAACTGTAACAAAATGAAAGTGACCATTTTAACAAATGTGTAGTTGGGGCCTCTTTATCAATGGATTTCAGAGCATTTTGCCGTACCATTGAAACATTTATTCATTGATGTTATCATAAATTGGGACAAATGTATCTATACCAGATAAAGGACAGTGGTGGATTATTATATATCACTTATAATGGAAATTCCCGTTTATTTGATATAAATCCGACTAGTATTAGCAGATTTGGGTTTATTCTTTTCAAATCACTGTTCCCTTTATCAGTGAAATTAACCTCCAGGGCCTGATAAGAACGCGCAGTCAATATGGTATGTTTCATATCGGCTGATAAAATTCATGAGAAAAGCGTGCGTGTACTCAGGTGAAGGCTCTATATAGTCGGCCCCGTACAGTGCACTGACATTGCTTTCGGAACCTCACACTTGACTGTTGTGGAATTGTACATGCGACAGATTTGGGTATGTAAATATATATTATATTGTTCGTAGTTGTCATTAGGTTATTTTATCTGAACGTCGTCTAAAGCAACTGTTACCAGAAACATGTTGTAGTAAATCGTTATTAAATGTTGTTCTAGTGATTTACGACGATGGATATCTACTGTTCATTACATACATAATAATTAACTAATAACTACTGTTGAATCCAGTGTTGAATATATTGCTGGGGCAGGGTGGTGATCAGCTGTTGTTGAAAGAGGCGTCATGTACGCTCACATTGCAGGAGCGGAGTAATAGGTTATCGAGTGGTTCTAAGTTTGTGTATATATATATAGATATACCATATGAGGTCATGATGGGTCCGGAGTCGTTGTATATTTAGACCATGAAGGTCACCATGTGCATTGATTCTACATAGACGTGTGTGTATCTATGTCTAAGCATTATGGTAACTATTGTTTTGTTGTTGTACCACAATGTTATACTATAAGGTGGTAAGAATAGCCGAGTAGATTGACGTAGCACAAGGGTATTATATTTGTTATTGTTGTAGTCGCTTCATGTCTGAACCATGAGGTGTAGCTCAGGGGAGTAGATCCTGTTCGGAACGATCAACATAACAAGCTGGGGCACGAGCCGACTAGGATAGTTTGCCGGCGTGAGCTGGTGACGTCCATATACTGGAGAGTGTCAGCGGTTAGCGGTAGCTGTACAGCATCGAGTCCGCCGTCAGTGGACAGGGTCCTTAGGACGCAGAGAGTTAATGATCTTGTGTATTGTAAATCTTTCAAGCGTGCATTATAGCACTGTGACGGCAATACTTGCCAAGCTTTTAAAGTGAGCATTATAGCACTGTGATGGCCATACGTGCCAATGTGTAAATAGGTGTATTATAGCCTAAAGTTAAAGCCGAGTGTGGAACGGTAGAGATTTATATCTCGGAACTGTGACATCAATTAACGGCATTACCAGCCGAAGACCGGGTTCTATAACGGAAGTGAAGCAATCATCTGTGAAGAGCCAAACTACGGACAAACATACGTCTCTTACCATCCATTGTCTGTGTTGCAAGTGTTGTATATTACAAATTGTAAATCTACTTAGTCTTTATGCATACACTTGATCCTGGTATCCGTGACCCTGAGATAAGCTGGCCCTCGTGTCATTCTGTGACAACAACACATCAACATAAAACACATCAACATACAACACATCAGCATACAACACATCAACATACAACAACACATCAACATACAACAACACATCAACATACAACAACACATCAACATCCATACAACACATCAACATCCATACAACACATCAACATCCATACAACACATCAACATCCATTCAACACATCAACACACATTCAACACATCAACAAACATACAACACATCAACATACAACACATCAACACAACACATCAACACAACACATCAACATATCAACACGACACATCAACATCCATACAACACATCAACATACAACACATCAACACAACACATCAACATATCAACACGACACATCAACATACATACAACACATCAACATCCATACAACACATCAACATCCATAGAACACATCAATATACAACATACCCATATACAACACATCAACATACAACACACCAACACAACACATCAACATCCATACAACACATCAACATCAATAGAACACATCAACATACAACACATCAACACAACACATCAACATCCATACAACACATCAACACTAACACATCAACATAACACATCAACATACATACAACACATCAACATCCATACAACACATCAGCATACATACAACACATCAGCATACATACAACACATCAGCATACATACAACAAATCAACATCCATACAACACATCAACATACCTACAACACATCAGCATACATACAACACATCAACATACATACAACACATCAACATACATACAACACATCAGCATACATACAACACATCAACATACATACAATACATCAACATCCATACAACACATCAACATCCATACAACACATTAACATCCATACAACAAATCAACATCCATACAACACATCAACATCCATACAACACATCTACATCCATACAACACATCAACATACAACACATCAACACAACACATCAACATATCAACACGACACATCAACATACATACATCACATCAACATCCATACAACACATCAACATCCATACAACACATCAACATCCATAGAACACATCAATATACAACATACCCATATACAACACATCAACATACAACACATCAACATCCATACAACACATCAACATCCATACCACACATCAACATCCATACAACACATCAACATATCAGCATACATCCGACATATCAGCATACATACATCACATCAGCATACATACAACACATCAGCATACATACAACAAATCAACATCCATACAACACATCAACATACCTACAACACATCAGCATACATACAACACATCAACATACATACAACACATCAACATACATACAACACATCAGCATACATACAACACATCAACATACATACAATACATCAACATCCATACAACACATCAACATCCATACAACACATTAACATCCATACAACAAATCAACATCCATACAACACATCAACATCCATACAACACATCTACATCCATACAACACATCAACATACAATACATCAACACAACACATCAACATATCAACACGACACATCAACATACATACATCACATCAACATCCATACAACACATCAACATCCATACAACACATCAACATCCATACAACACATCAACATATCAGCATACCTACAACACATCAGCATACATACAACACATCAACATACATACAACACATCAACATACATACAACACATCAGCATACATACAACACATCAACATACATACAATACATCAACATCCATACAACACATCAACATCCATACAACACATTAACATCCATACAACAAATCAACATCCATACAACACATCAACATCCATACAACACATCTACATCCATACAACACATCAACATACAATACATCAACACAACACATCAACATATCAACACGACACATCAACATACATACATCACATCAACATCCATACAACACATCAACATCCATACAACACATCAACATCCATAGAACA
Organism: Archivesica marissinica; assembly: GCA_014843695.1. Lineage (NCBI taxonomy): Eukaryota > Metazoa > Mollusca > Bivalvia > Venerida > Vesicomyidae > Archivesica > Archivesica marissinica. The sequence goes on from CM026386.1 coordinate 92,495,708, forward strand.
CATCAATATACAACATACCCATATACAACACATCAACATACAACACATCAACATCCATACAACACATCAACATCCATACAACACATCAACATCCATACAACACATCAACATATCAGCATACATCCGACATATCAGCATACATACATCACATCAGCATACATACAACACATCAACATCCATACAACACATCAACATACATACATCACATCAGCATACATACAACACATCAACATCCATACAACACATCAACATACATACATCACATCAGCATACATACAACACATCAACATACCTACAACACATCAGCATACATACAACACATCAACATACATACAACACATCAACATACATACAACACATCAACATACATACAACACATCAGCATACATACAACACATCAACATACATACAATACATCAACATCAATACAACACATCAACATCCATACAACACATCAACATCCATACAACAAATCAACATCCATACAACACATCAACATCCATACAACACATCTACATCCATACAACACATATACATCCATACAACACATCAACATACAACACATCAACATATCAACACGACACATCAACATACATACAACACATCAACATCCATACAACACATCAACATCCATACAACACATCAACATCCATAGAACACATCAATATACAACATACCCATATACAACACATCAACATACAACACATCAACACAACACATCAACACAACACATCAACATCCATACAACACATCAGCATCCATACAACACATCAGCATCCATACAACACATCGACATCCATACAAAACATTGACATACATACAACACATCAGCATACATACAACACATCAACATCCATACAACACATCAATATCCATACAACACATCAACATATCAGCATACATCCGACATATCAGCATACATACATCACATCAGCATACATACAACACATCAACATCCATACAACACATCAACATACATACAACACATCAGCATACATACAACACATCAACATACATACAACACATCAACATACATACATCACATCAGCATACATACAACACATCAACATACATACAATACATCAGCATACATACAACATATCAGCATACATACAACACATCAACATACATACAACATATCAGCATACATACAACACATCAACATACATACAACACATCAACATATATACAACACATCAGCATACATAAAACACATCAACATACATACAACATATCAGCATACATACAACACATCAACATACATACAACACATCATCATATATACAACACATCAGCATACATAAAACACATATACAACACATCAGCATACATACAACAAATCAGCATACATACAACACATCAACATCCATACAACACATCAACATACATACAACACATCAACATCCATACAACATATCACCATCCATACAACACATCACCATCCATACAACACATCAGCATACATACAACACATCAGCATACATACAACACATCAGCATACATACAACACATCAGCATACATACAACACATCAGCATACATACAACACATCAGCATACATACAACACATCAGCATATATACAATACATCAGCATATATACAATACATCAGCATATATACAACACATCAGCATACATACAACGCATCAGCATACATACAACGCATCAGCATACATACAACACATCAGCATATACAATACATCAGCATATATACAATACATCAGCATACATAGAACACATCAACATCCATACAACAGATCTACATCCATACAACACATCAACATACAACACATCAACACAACACATCAACATATCAACACGACATATCAACATACATACATCACATCAACATCCATAAAACACATCAACATCCATACAACACATCAACATCCATAGAACACATCAATATACAACATACCCATATACAACACATCAACATACAACACATCAACATCCATACAACACATCAACATCCATACAACACATCAACATCCATACAACACATCAACATATCAGCATACATCCGACATATCAGCATACATACATCATATCAGCATACATACAACACATCAACATCCATACAACACATCAACATACATACAACACATCAGCATATATACAACACATCAACATACATACAACACATCAACATACATACATCACATCAGCATACATACAACACATCAACATACCTACAACACATCAGCATACATACAACACATCAACATACATACAACACATCAACATACATACAACACATCAACATACATACAACACATCAGCATACATACAACACATCAACATACATACAATACATCAACATCAATACAACACATCAACATCCATACAACACATCAACATCCATACAACAAATCAACATCCATACAACACATCAACATCCATATAACACATCTACATCCATACAACACATATACATCCATACAACACATCAACATACAACACATCAACATATCAACACGACACATCAACATACATACAACACATCAACATCCATACAACACATCAACATCCATACAACACATCAACATCCATAGAACACATCAATATACAACATACCCATATACAACACATCAACATACAACACATCAACACAACACATCAACATCCATACAACACATCAGCATCCATACAACACATCAGCATCCATACAACACATCGATATCCATACAAAACATTGACATACATACAACACATCAGCATACATACAACACATCAACATCCATACAACACATCAATATCCATACAACACATCAACATATCAGCATACATCCGACATATCAGCATACATACATCACATCAGCATACATACAACACATCAACATCCATACAACACATCAACATACATACAACACATCAGCATATATACAACACATCAACATACATACAACACATCAACATACATACATCACATCAGCATACATACAACACATCAACATACATACAATACATCAGCATACATACAACATATCAGCATACATACAACACATCAACATACATACAACATATCAGCATACATACAACACATCAACATACATACAACACATCAACATATATACAACACATCAGCATACATAAAACACATCAACATACATACAACATATCAGCATACATACAACACATCAACATACATACAACACATCAGCATATATACAACACATCAGCATACATAAAACACATATACAACACATCAGCATACATACAACAAATCAGCATACATACAACACATCAACATCCATACAACACATCAACATACATACAACACATCAACATATCAGCATACATACGACACATCAGCATACATCCGACATATCAGCATACATACAACACATCAACATACAAAACATCAACATACATACAGCACATCAACATCCATACAACACATCAACATCCATACAACACATCAACATACATACAACACATCAACATACATACAACACATCAACATCCATACAACATATCACCATCCATACAACACATCACCATCCATACAACACATCAGCATACATACAACACATCAGCATACATACAACACATCAGCATACATACAACACATCAGCATACATACAACACATCAGCATACATACAACACATCGGCATACATACAACACATCAGCATATATACAATACATCAGCATATATACAATACATCAGCATATATACAACACATCAGCATACATACAACGCATCAGCATACATACAACGCATCAGCATACATACAACACATCAGCATATACAATACATCAGCATATATACAATACATCAGCATATATACAACACATCAGCATACATACAACACATCAGCATACATAAAACACATATACAACACATCAGCATACATACAACGCATCAGCATACATACAACACATCAACATATATACAATACATCAGCATACATAGAACACATCAACATCCATAGAACACATCAATATACAACATACCCACATACAACACATCAACATGCAACACATAAACACAACACATCAACATACATACAACACATCAACACGACACATCAACACACATACAACACATCAACATCCATACAACACATCAACATCCATACAACACATCAACATCCATACAACACATCAATATACAACATACCCATATACAACACATCAACATCCATACAACACATCAACACAACACATCAACATCCATACAACACATCAACATACAACACATCAACACAACACATCAACATACATACAACACATCAACACGACACATCAACATACATACAACACATCAACATCCATACAACACATCAACATCCATACAACACATCAACATCCATACAACACATCAATATACAACATACCCATATACAACACATCAGCATACAACACATCAACACAACACATCAACATCCATACAACACATTAACATTCATTCGTGATAGCGCAGTGGATGCGCGTTCGCTTCAGGTGCGAAAGGTCCGGAGTTCGAGCCCCGCTGGAGCCGTTATGAGTGTGTCCTTAGGCAAGGCATTTCAATTCCACGTTGCCTCTTCTCTCTCCCTCGTGGCGATGGATTCCACCAGGAATGAGGTCTCGAGATTGATTTATATAAGTTGAAATAACTTGTTTCGCAATCGAGCTAAAATAAATTTGTATAAACATGTATTTTAAGAAACATCCATACAACACATTAACATACATACAACACATCAACATACATACATACAACACATCAACAGACATACATACAGCACATCAACATACATACAACACATCAACATACATACAACACATCAACATACATACAACACATCAACATACATACAACACATCAGCATACATACAACACATCAGCATACATACAACACATCAACATACATACAACACATCAACATACATACAACACATCAACGTTCTGTCAAGTAATTGTAAGATTCTTACAGCGGTCCAAGAGTAATAGAGCGGAGGGATGTACGAATACTAAAGGTGTATAAGCTCAACCGTATGTGTGTCAATGCAATGCTTAAGAGATATACAATCAAACGTGTGTTGGTGTTCTCCTCCATTAAGCAGCCAACCTATATTAATCAGTCAGTTTCCAGAGTCTTTTACCATACAGTTGTCCTATATTAAGCAACCAAGTGTGCCAACCAGCTACGTTTTGTGATGTCAGGTGTGACTGTATATAGTTCCTAATCCAAATTTACGAGCTTTTCAACAGTATTCATGCCTGAATAGATGCACTTACAAGACAGCAGCCTGAATAGACGTACTTACAAGACAGCAGCGGTAGTAATAATGATCAAGTCAGTGGATCAGCCCAAATTAGTGTTGCATATAGTTGCTTTCAAATTATATGTGAACAGCAAAGAGATACTTATAAACAAAGAAGAATGATCCAGTGTCCTAGTCATAACAAGAACAACAAAGAAATACTTACCGATAGCGTAGAATGATCCAGTCAGTGGATTAACCATTGTTACTATGGTCACAGCCAGGTGTTCTAGTCATAACATGAACAACAAAGAGATAATTACCGATAGCGTAGAATGATCCAGTCAGTGGATCAGCTTGTGTTACTGTTGTAATAACAACACTGTAAGTGTATGAGCCATCTGCAACAGAATTACTAGAAGACCAGACACACTTGTAGTAGTTTGAATACTGTGTACTGCTTGAACATGTACTGGATCCCGGGATGGTGACTGCACTGTTCTGTAAAGTACAACATATCGCATTACAAGACCAGACACACATTGAATAGATGCTTGTAACAGGGTGGACCGACTAAAGCTGGATCACAATACTCAATAAGACTCAATCAACACTCAGTACAATATTTACAAGTTTAATTACAATAATCTGATGAATTATTTGTATGAATGATGATGATGATGATAATAATATAAAACAATGTATGTTCACACGGAGTTCTAAGATCTTGCTCTTAAACAGTTCCTCTTTCAGTCTATGCCATCACTGCAATACTTGTTAACTGTCTCTTGTGAACGTTCTCTAACGTTACACCAATCTTGTATGTTTGTGCGTTTTAACGTTCTAAAACGTTATACACAACGCTCATGTGACGTAATCACACTTAAACCGTCTACTACTATGCGTAGGTAAATAAACTAAATATAGATTCACGTATCTATGTTGGTCTCGATGATTCCAATCCTTGACGACGATGTTCCCGTTCCGGCTCCCAGTATAGTGTTGGATTCCTTGAGCTATCTCAAGTAGACCAAGTCTATCGTAGTGACGGTTGTGGCGACACACGCTGCGAGACACAAATTCTCTCCACTCCGGGGGATATACCACGTCCGGGCAAAACAGTAAACTCGGCTCCGGGAAATCTATGTCCGGGCAAAACAGCAAATACGTTCCGGGTAATGTCCTTCCGGTAACGATCCAATCTCATTCCACGCCGGGAATATACGTCCGGTGGATGAGGCTTAAATATATATAACATATGGAAAATACTACGTAAATTCCTATAATGTAACGTGCTATTAATGCACCAATAGTATACTGGCTATACTATTTTCAGTCATGATACGTCACCTTCTACTTCCATTACAGCGATGCTTGCTATTGTTCGTTTATGATGATCAAATGTCACGTACAAAATAAAAACAATATCTAAAGTCATGTCGTACCACGTGCTACGTACCACGTGCGACTTCTTCTGCCGGTAATACTTAATTATGGTGCCTTGAGTATAAAACCACATACACCTAATGTATCTACGGCGTTCCATAGTTAATGTTTTAACACACAATCTTCCAACAAAATAGTTACGGACAGAAAGACTCAGCATGACGTAATTCTATACGGCATAATTTCCACATAAATTATTACGCTATAACTAAACAGAATTGACGTTAAATACAAAATACAATTTTAACATAAATTTCCACATACCTCGTCTTCCGAGCAAAAATAAAAAATGTCCTGGAATAATTCACTGATCCAGTACGTCGTAACAGTCAAGTATGTGTGCGTAAATATCATGAACCCGCTGCTTTTATAACCACATTGGTCTGCCTAGACAGGAAATGTGCACGAGATAAGTGCCCATTCCGTGAATTTGATATCAAGCTATGCGGCTGAATATTTATCAACAGAGGCCTGGTGTGGGGGTTTATAACTTTTTAGCCATAAGTCCAAAGTTATAAAAGTGATAACTTTTACATGGATGTTCACGATTTCTAATGCCGAAACGAATGCACTAAGTTTTAATCGAAAACTTTAAAGATTTACACATGAACGCAAAAATGTACAAAAACTGATGCAATCTTAGCATACAAATATGGCAAAATGTAGGCCCGTATCTCAACTGTGTGACAATGTTATTACTTCTGCCTACGTTTCCTGCAATTCTGCTGAATGTTTTCATACACACATAATTATCTAGATCATATAATTCCATTGTCATAATGTTGTGGCTGGTGATATCTGGTGATGTATATATTGTTATCTCACTTATATACAGGACTTTGGTGCCGTTTTGGGGTGTGAGATAAATCGGTCTCACTGGGTAGACACGGGAACTACTTTATGCTAATTAGATATCACGAACAATCCCGGTAGTTTCCGTTTATGTCCACGTCCAAAGTTATATCATTTCATTGGATAATGTTAAAATCCGAATACTGCCGTAATGCTGCGTTATTCTGATAACAGCGATGAGTCACAGTGCGACTGGTTTCCTTTTAAATGTTATTAATTAATATGAACTGAGGCATTGCCTCAAATGGGAATCGATCATCAACAGATCATTTAAACTTACATAAATTATGGGGTGTCAAAGCGGTCAGAATTACTAACAGGATAACCGCATATATGTAGCTTAAGTTTCAACATTGTTCAAAGTTTCATCGGTGTTAGCAAAAAGACGGATCGGACAGTGTTAAACAAAGTGCCTAGTAATTAATTACACAGACAAGCGATAAATCGGATAAGTGTTTATGGAACATGAATTATATGCATCTACATACATTTGTAATTTATACTGTCTATAATATTATATCATCGATGTTGACAAAACACTAATTAGTGACATCACAAGTTACCAGATTAAATATGTTCGAAAGTAAAAGTCTGGAACCCTGCTATTTGGTAACAGTTGTGGCCAACATAATATCGGATAATACTCGGTGTTGCTCACTTAACATTTCCATCATAATCTGCCAAGAATTCGAGCGTGTTACAACATATTGTATACACGTAAATTCAGGCACATTTAAAATTTTCTGTTGCGTCCTCACGCTCGCTGTTAATGTAGTAGTAACGTGTCAGACACGTTTTCTAAGGTGTGTTCACAGCAATCAATAATTTATCATCCCAGGGGTAGTGCCATTTTCGCTTTTAATATTGCGAGCATTGTCATGAACAACTGTTCCGATTCAATATTTAACTCGTAGGCACATTACTGAAGTTTGGTCGCTATGCTTTCGCATGTATGTCGTTCTGGAATCTCTCTGGTCAAAGGAACATTTGACATCAGCTCCCAGTGATCATTATTGTGCTATTCTCTCACTGAAAATGTAACGGTAAGCATTGGTCAACTTGAGTAAACACGTCATAGAACTGGTTCATTGACATTATAAAGCAGGCGCATATTAAACCATATACATGTACATGAAGCACTTCGTTTTGGAATAATATCTCACGTAAATGTACATGTTCATGCATTTGAATAGGCAATTAATACACTAGACTAAGTACAGAATGGTAATAGGCTAAACTATAGGCTTGGGGATTGTATAAGTGTAACGTGCTAGTTTTGATTCTACCTCCGACTTGCAAGGAGCTTGCATGGGGTGCTTGCAAAGTCATACATTGGTTTCGCATATTTGAGGTACCATTAGTCGATGCCAGTGCAACGTCACACATATAGATATCACTTTGCGCTTAAAATAATACCATGCGTTGTAAGGTTATGGTGGCAATTTTACTTTTAACGTCTGTTCCACTATTAAAATATACAATGAATGACAATGACTTGTTTGACTGAATGTACTGAACTATGTTCTATTGTTAATTTAATAATATTTTATTGCAACTGTTTCCATAATAACGAATACAATTAACATTTTACAAATGTCAATAACATTACTGTCCCATTAATAACATACATATGATATTCATAGACATATACATTGTATATTCAAAGTGCAAACCCATTGGGCTACAAGTTTTGAAACCAAAAGGTCAAATGTGCTGTCAAGTTGTATGTAGAATAATATACGTAAGTCTTTCAATAACAGTATTGTTTGTATTGAATGGGTAAATGAAGTGATACGCTTAAGAGAATACTAAAAATGAACAACATGTTCTATTGTGTGATGGAGGAATACCTTTGGTGCATTCTGGGCAGTATTTAAGATACGGCAGGACACTCGGGTAGAACCATTGACTTTTTATCAGCTGGATAGCTTCCTCACATTAAATAACTTTGAGACTATCAGTACAGCATTGAGAGGTAAGCAATTGAAAGTCAACAACCACAACAACATCGAGAACGTTGACTTTGTATAAATATGCTTAAACTACACTACCCTTCAGAAGTCTCTATACAATTGCCGAACATATATAGCATACCATCCAGAATTTCATACATTGAAACGTTTATATTCATGTGTTCAAGACTCAGATCATTTAAATATGTTGTAATTCAAACAGACAGTTTGACTGCCATGATACACAATTCAACAAAAATTATCTGTATGTTACTTGTAATTCAGTATGGGATTGTGTACATGCTTTGTCACAGCTCTGGGGGAATATTTAGAAGGACTCGGCTAGTAGCATAGGCATCACTTTGGCGCCACTTTGCATAAAATGCGGGAAGATTCCATATTCAGATATGGGGGCGTGGCATAGTCCTTATTAGGATCAATGGTTACGCCTGCGTTCTGGGTAACATATGCAGCCCCAGTATGACTCGAACCTACACTCGTGATTTATATACTGCTTTATGTCAACGACGTATTAAATAAACCGAGTTCAATAATTTTAAATTGGAACATGAAATTACAATATGGATATCGGAAACAAGGGGAAGTACGGACATACTGTAATGGGATTAACCAGGAAGATAACTGCCATAACACAATTGCAGACATTATTATTCATACAAAGTTCCGGGAAAATATTACAGGGAACATTATTATAAACAACATAGATGTAGAGTCAGACAGCCTTATATACCACAGAAACAAAGAGCTGAATATAATGTTAACGTTTTTTAAATGCGTTTTTATAAACAAGAACAGGTGCAACTACTCCTGCACCTATACTGGTTGGTATATCAAATGAGGCGAACGTAAATATTAATGGAATCGAGATGTCAGCAATATTGGACACAGGACCATGTGTGAGCATTATCAGTAAACCATTTTAGATGCAATGTAACATGAGTAATCCCACCATGGTGGATTGGATTAGTTAGATTGCATATAGCATCACCGAAGGACACATCCCAGATATTATCTGCATTTGGAAAGATAAATGTATATTTTGTGGATGTTCACGCCTCAGGAACTTAACTTCGAGGTTGACCCCACTGTCTTCATTTGATTCAGTGTGGTGCTGGAGAATCTGGCCCTCATAAGCAAGTTGTTTCAAATGTTATCAATACAAAGTCATTTTATGTGATTGAATCATGCAAAAGTACTTCTATTGAACTTTTAGTCTGATGCATCACGTTATCAAATAAGGCAAGCTCTTCTTCGGATTCCGAACTAGTGTCACCGACTTTACTTTCCAGTTCTATCTTTTTTATTGTTGTGCTTTTGACAGTATTTCATGTGGTTGACCATGAAGGAATTTGGTGACTGATTGACAAAAGCCTTGAATGGACCATATACAGAGCAATCTAGCGGTTGTATTTTGTGGCTGTAGTGCGGTGGTAATGTCAATATAATTATTCCGTTGTATTTTGCAAGATCAATTGCCTCTATTGAGAGATGTGTATCATGATTATCAAGGATCACCAATACTGGGCGATCCTCCGATCAAATGTTGATAGATCGTATGAAATGCTTCATGAACAATATGAAGGAGTCCGATGCCATTCACCCACCACACCAACATAACCCGGATGTGCACCGTACAGCAATGAAGACCCGGATGACCATGAACGGCAGACTTGAATTACCTGCGGCATTTATCTATTCACGTTCCACATTATGTATTTTTCCAACTTGCTTATTATTTTTACATGCAATTAGAATTATATCTGCAACATTTTGTCTGTTGAACCTAGTCTGTCGCGAGCTGCTAGGTACTTCTGGGCATCTCAGGGTAACAGTTGGAAACCAGTCATCTCCAGCACGGATATTCTTTCAACATGATTCAGGAAATGTCTGCATACATGGAACATTTACCATGCTCAAAACCTCACAAACAGACACATGGATATAACCAAATGTGATTAATAGCCCCATACGTGTGTGAATATATACTAGATAAAACACAAACTGTTTACACTCCGAAAGAAATACTTTTGCAGATATAAAACATATTTACCTCTAAATGTGTAGGTTGGATCCACAATTTAAAATATCTCCACATATTTACTTGGGTAACTTCCGTGTCACATAAAATGATGATGTCATCAGGGGATTGCCTTCTGAAAACTTATAATTATAGATAATGATCCACTGTACCCCTTAATCCATCGTACCCCGGTTTCCCCGTGAAGCAATACAACACTTGAAGTAAATCCCATGATAATATCTGAAGTAAACCCGGATCTGCAATTATACATTACGCATAATAACTGTTTGGTATGCAACTATATTCATACATCAATACATGCATTGTCTATGACAACTTATAACTTACATTAATGGTCAATGACAACTTACAATTTTATCATTAACGATCATGTACATAATTCGGTTTGTCGTAGGTACAACATTAAAATATACAACCGAGTAACTACGCATAGTGGTACGAGTAACTGTATCAACTCTCACCGACTCTGTTCGGTTTATTATATAGTAAAACATATATGCACATAGATTATGCCATTCTATACATACCTTGTCTGCAAGACCACATTCTCTTAACTATACGACGACTAGTTCCTCTGCTCACATACTGTGCAGTTACTGTAACACCAATACCAAATCGTAACAAGCATTGTTAGTACAGTAAGGAACTTGACAGTAATAGAGAAGTCAAACATTAACACCCGTCGCGAAACTATATGACATTATCGAAGAAAGAAATGACCGAATCTTAGAAATGCAATAACACATTGCTACAAATAATCAATGCAATAACAAATACTAACCATTGCAATATATTCCACGTATATTAACACACCTAATATACAAATCAAAACCAACCGCGGAAAATCAAAAGTATTCATGTGACGTACGTAACTTCCAACTTTGAACTATATTGAATTCAACTATTTGGACAAGTCCATTACATAACATGGGTATATTTAAGCATAATTGGAAATTATAAGAATGGGTAAAGTCAACACTGCTATAATTATGTGTTATTAATTTAAAAGTGCATACCTCTAACAAGGTAACCTTGTTTGTATTGTGTTTCCCTGTAGGAGATAATATGTACTGAGGAAATAATTTCATATATTTTAGAAACATGAACTTTGTCACAGAATTGCGGACATTCTACATTACATATATTTAAACTACACTAATTTTCTGAATTTCGGTTTCAGTAAATTTCTCTATGACAGTTTATATTGTATTGTTTATTCATGTAATATATGTATTGATTATTTAAAATGTGCCTGAATTTACATTCAGTGATCTGAGTCATATTATAATTGTGCAGTATGATCCCATATGATTCTAGTGTATAATACTTTATTACTACTGTGCATATAGTACTATGGGTGAATGACAGTGAGTGATGGTCAAGTCACGTGTGTGAATGAGTGAATTCCTAACAAAACTAATTAAGTGCACGTCCCGCTAAATTGTTTAGGACCACGTCTTCAATATTCAACATGATAGGTTGTGCAACCTATCCTAAAGTAAACTAAACTGAGTAAGTTAAATAGTCTACATAATTATATACATGTACATTTGTATTATTGAACTTCCACAGCGACTCTAGTAATGTGTGGTTTGTTATTATTGTTTTACATTGTAGATATGCATACGTGTATTTGCAATGTTTGAAATGTGCTTGAAATGTGTATTTATTGAACTTGTAAGTACCATGATTTGTAAATTAGTGTATATGTATTGTTTTAATTATAGGCTCTCTTTTTGAATATATAGATTGGTATAAGGAACTTCGATATTTTGTTTGTATTCTAAGTACGAACCCCATGTGACACTAATACCCATGAGCCTGTTGAGATTCAAGAAAACAGTCATATCATCATCAGCCTCCGTCCGTCTTATGAGACGATGGATTGCGCTCTTGTTGAACATCTTCTGCGGTGACTGAGTAGGCCTATTCTTGAGTGGCAGTCTCTGTTGCAGTCATCGCAGGTGAAGATAGAGTCATCCAGTTTGGTTGATGCCTTTCGCTTATGTCGTTTCTGCTCACGAAGCCGAGTTCGCTCAGCCTCGGCTCGTCTGACCCCAGCTTTCACAACGTGTCTCCATGATGACCGGTTTGATTATGTGTCCTCCCAAGACTCTATGTTGATTAGCGCTGAACGCAGGTCCCTCTTACAAGCGTCCCTGTATCTTAGGTGGGGGCGACCAGTTGGACGTGATCCTTGTTCAAGTTGACCGTACAGTAGATCTTTGGGGATGCATCCTTTGTCCATGCTTCGGACATGACCTAGCCAGCGCAGGCGGCGTTCACTGAGCATTGCATAGATGGTTGTTGAACTCGCTCTGCTGAGGACCTCTGTATTGGTGACCCTATCTTCCCAAGTGATTCCCAGGATCCTGCGAAGGCACCTCATATGGTATGAGTTCAGCTTTGTCTCTTGTCTGGCATATGTCGTCCATGACTCACTGCCGTAGAGGAGCGTGCTGAGTATGCAGGCCTGGTAGACCTTCAACTTGGTGTTCAGCGTTAGGTTTCTGTTCTCCCAGACTCTCTTGGTGAGTTTTGACATGACGGTGACTGCTTTCCCAATGCGTGCATTGATCGCAGCATCGAGGGACAGGTTGTTGGATATCAGTGATCCTAGATATCTGAAGTTGTCGACCATGGCGAGTGTAGAGCCGTTAATGGCTATGGGAGCTGGATCTGCAACGTCCTGGGTCATGACCTCTGTTTTCTTTATGCTGATGGTTAGGGCAAACTCACGGCATGCATTGGAGAACTGATCCATGAGGCGCTGGAGGCCATCGTGTGTGTGGCTTGCGAGGGCTGCATCGTCAGCGAACATCATCTCCCTGAGTAGGACACGAGTTGTTTTGGTTTTGGCGCGCAAGCGGACCAAGTTTTATAGCTTGCCATCGTGTCGAGTGTGGATGTAGACACCGTCAGAGGAGGACTGGAAGGCATATGTCAGGAGGAGTGAGAAGAGGATGCCGAAGAGCGTCGGTGCGAGGACGCAGCCTTGCTTGACTCCGCTGAGGATGGGAAAAGGCTTGGAAGTGTCGCCGTCGAAGCTGACGGTGCTCTTCATGTCTTTGTGGAACGACTTGATCATGCTTAGCAATTTTGGGGGACAGCCAATCTTGTGTAGCAGTTTGAAAAGTCCACAGCGACTGACCAGGTCGAATGCCTTTGTTAGGACCACGAATGCGAGGTACAGTGGTTGTTGTTGCTCCCTACACTTTTCCTGGAGTTGCCTTACTGAAAAGATCATTTCAACGGTGGATCGGCCAGATCGGAAACCACACTGGGATTCTGGGTATATGCGCTCTGCTACCACCTGCAGTCTTGCGAGAATGACCCGAGCAAATACTTTGCCAACAACGCTGAGTAGGGATATGCCCTTATTCTTGAAGAGTGTGACTATCTTTGCATCGGGCATGTCTTGTGGCACTTCACCTTCCTTCCAGCATAGACAGAGAAGTTCATGGAGAAGTGGTAGTAGAGCTGGCTTCCCTTGTTTAATCAGCTCAGGGGGTATGGCATCAGTTCCTGCTGCTTTTCCGCTGGTGAGGGCTTTGATGGCTTTTTCAAGTTCAGCCATGGTTGGATCGCTGTCGAACTCCTCAAGTACGGGAAGTGTCGGGATGCTGTTGAGGGCCTCCTCGGAGACTGTGTTCTTTGTGGAGTACAGCTCAAGGTAATGCTCTACCCATCTCTCCATCTGCTTGCTTCGGTCACATTGGGACCAGTGGCCTGTTTGATGCCTTCGTACATGGACTTTATGTTGCCGGAGGAGGAAGCATGCTCTATGGTGGAGCATAGCTGGAGCCAATAGTCGTTGGCACATTTCCTGGCTATCTTCTGGCATTCACTCCTGGATTTCCTGAGTGATTCCAAGTTTTGCTGGGTTGGCGCTTTCTTCCAATTGACGAGGGCCTGCCTTTTACTTTCTGTCACAGGTTCCAGAACTTGTGCATTTGCTTCATACCAGTCAACATTTCGTTTTTCCTTCTTCCCATAGGCATCGATGGCAGATTTGTGGATGGTTGAGCTAAGGTGGCTCCATCTAGCTTCTGTAGATATGCCAGCATCGGCTGGGGCGATATCCTCGATGAGGGACATGAACTTGATTGTCCTGTCTGTGTCGGTGATATGGGTCGTGTTGATCTTAGAGAGACACTTTGGCTTAGCTTGGTGGAATTTCTTTCTTGGTTGCTGTACCACATTTGCGATGACAAGAGAGTGGTCGGTGTCACAGTCGGCACTGTGGTAACTGCGTGTGTTGTGGACGGCTTGGATACGGTTTCTTCTAGTGATGATAACGTCTAGTTGGTGCCACTGGTGTGATCTGGGGTGCATCCATGACACTCTGTGTTTGTGCCTGTTTGGAAAATATGTGTTCGTTATGCACAGGTTCCTGGCACAGCATAGTTCCAGTAGTCTCTGGCCGTTTGCGTTCATTTTCCCAGTTCCATGGTGGCCAATGCATGTGGGCCAGACGTCATGGTTCGTTCCAACTCTGGCATTGAAGTCACCAAGCAAGTATAGGTCTTCTGTACGAGGTAGTTGTCCAATAATCCTGTCAATCTCATTGTAAAATATGTCTTTCGCATCAGGGCTAGAGCTGAGTGTTGGGGCATAGGCAGCCAGAAGGTGTACTGGGCCTGTGCTACAGTTCAGGCGAAGACTTAACATCCGTTCCGTGCCAGCAGTGGGTGGTTCTATCATTGGTAGAAGGGATGACTTTACTGCAAATCCAACGCCATACTCGCGCCTTTCATCTAGTTCCTTGCCTTTCCAGAAGAAAGTGTACTCTTTCTCTTGTAATGAGCCGTCATCTGGCAGTCTTGTCTCTTGTAGGGCGGCAATGTCAACATTTAGCCGGGAGAGTTCAGCGTCTATGACGGCTGTGTTACGCTTGTCGTCAATCAGTTGTAGATCGTCCGAGAAGCCTGGCATCATCTTTCTAACGTTCCAGCTTGCTATGCGAAGTGTTGGATACTTCGTTTGGTTTTTGCGTGTGTTGCTTGGTGCGTAAGTTTTACAGTCAGCTTGTAAGGTGCTAGCACCATAAGCCCCTTGTACCCAAAGAAGCAGGCAGACTGTGGCGGATCAACACCTAATTGGCTGGGGGCTGCCCAGCTTGAGGCGGGCGGTAGCTGATCAGTGGAACTGCGATGGTTCCTCCCACCGACGGAGACAACCCGTGGCGTCTATCTCTACGCCAATTGAGATTGGACTTATAACCCGTAAACTGTTGTCTCCCGTGTTGTGTTGGAGTGACCTCTCCATTTGCGCAATATGCTTGGGCTGTTCTATGGAAGTCCTGGGTTGCCCATGCGCCAATACCCCCCTCTTGACCTTGTTGGTGTGGTCCAGAGGAAAGCAAAGCAGTACGTCTGGCACCAGTTTGGTTGCAGGAGTTGCCGGAAAGATGGTCAGGTTGACGCTTCATCCCGCCTTCGGGGCTTCACTCCGATATTTCTGTCAGGGTTTGTTCCCTTAGCCTTGCACTATCCGTGGCACTCACAAGGCAGTGAGACTATTTGACCCATAGCTGGAGCTATTTGGCCCATAACTGGGAGTCTGTTCATGGGCATCAGGGAATGTCCACACACCGGTGGGCCTGGCATGCCGCATGTCTGGGGGCAGACAACCTCCGTGACCCTTGCATTTCAGCCTGAGGCCTTAAGGTGCTCAGTATCCGTGCGTCGCCACTGGGAGGCACTACAAATGGCTTGTCTACAGAGAGGCTATGTACCGGCAGGGAAGACTTACGCACTCTGCTTCCTTTTCGCCTAGAACTAGGCTATCCAGCGGTGGAGGCTGAAAGCGGAGGGTGACAAGCACACGACACACAGCGGACCACACTTCGCATCAATAAACCAATTTACACACTGTTGAGATTCAAGAAAACAGTCATATCAATGTGTACGTATTTATAGTGTCATGTGCCAGTATTATAATGATTGCTATAATAGTTTAAATTTAACCATTGCAAAACGTTGGATAATGAACATAGTGTTAATAAGTGTGTAACGTCGATGTCATGGAGCTCGAGATGGTTGTTGCATAACCGAGATATTAGTAACATCTCCAATAATTTGGACTTGTTTCTTTCTTATAGACCTGAGCAACAACTGCACTTCTCCAATCTGATGGGACACTGAATAATTCAGTGGATAATTTCAAGATGGTGGTGAGGATGGTAACGGTGAAGTCTACTATGATATGATGAATGCATAAACTTCAAAACAACAGTAGTAGAAAATGCAACCCAGTGCGGGCCACTGTATTACTGGTATCTAGTACTGGATGACTGAACGTACATGTAAACAAATAAATAACAATGATATGTGTTTATTTCATTAATGAACAATTGCTAATACAATGGAAACATTTTTTTTTTTTTAATTATTACATATTACTTCAGTTCCAGTATCTATATATACAATGTTTCCCTTAAGAATGAGTGCATACAAAGATTGTCAAAAGTTAAAAGTGAACAATGGGTAACTAAGGTGTAGTTGTTAAAGCGAGAGTGAGAGAGAGATGTAATGAGTGGCTGATCGCTTCTGCTTACTAACATTTCTACTTGTTAATAGGATAAGGAGTGTGTCAAACACGGATTTGTAGGGGTTTGGTAATTGATGTGGAGGTTCATTTGTAGAGTAAGCTGTTCCAGGTCCTGTGTTGTTTAGAGTTATCTTTGTACTATATTTATGAAAACATTGATTAATATGCATGTATATTTGATTAGCTTAGTTAAACGCTGACCATTTCAAGTTGTGTATATCTATTTTTCCATTCTATTATAATCGTATTTAGTCTTTATTCATGTGACGCTCTCAATTTCTTCAGAATAGCGAATTAATGTGCGTCAATCCCTTTTATCATGTTTTATTATAAATTAACATTTGCTCGCATAAAATCGGTTCATACAGTGAAATTGTGTCTTCCTGAATAGGAACATAACTTAAGTTGTGGATGTAACTTGTACTATGAATGATTATTGAATACATCTATATATACATGTAAAACATATTTTGTCACATGTCATTCATGCTTTCAAGCCCAGGAGCTTGCACTGTTTACTAGATGTTACTGTATATAATATGCATGCCCTCCTGGCATATTACCTATAGTTACATGTACATCTAGTAACCAATGCAAGCACATTGCATAAGTTAATTATGTACAGGTAACCCTCCGTATGAAAACGAAAATCATTAATCTCCCGGCATGCACTGTACATGCTATGTTAACTTCGGTATTAAAGTTATATATAGCGGTAACGGTTTTTACATCATTCGTTTTCCTAACAAGACCTGAACTATTTGTACAACTGGTGACATTTACACAAATATCAACACAATTTTAGGGCATACATTATTTGCAACGCTTTTACGGCGTGTGAACATTTCAGGAAACATTGACTGTATGCAAAATGCATCCAATTTAGCTAGCATATTTTCCCAGAAAATGTTATCAAGTTCTCCCAGTTGACCGACCTTCTAATGTCCACACATAAAATCCACACCAGCTGCATTCTAGTATACCCATTTGGCCTTGTACTTGGACATAATAGTTTCTTATAGATTCTTTTTCAATATCACATTTCCATTTTCCAAGTAACAGAAGAAGTGTTTCTGTTTGGAATCATCGGTGATATAGTTCTATATTTATATAGACATTTTATTTCTAAAATGCCGTTGTTAGACACACACTGAGTGCAGTTAACACGCCCATCTGGGCTAACACCAAGGTGGGGATGTTTGGTGTTGACAACTGATCCTGTTTCACTCACTGTTATGTTGGTGTGTTCCTGTACCGAGTCTTTCAAATACAACCTGCGGGCAGCTGGTTCATGACCCCTCCCCCCCCAGTTTGTACTGACTGAACTGAAACTATTGTATCCAAACCAAGTTTTCAAAATACAATTGGGAACTGTATCAGGTTCTTTCTTGCACACAAGTCAAACTGTCACAGCGGGCTATTTTCCATAATTTCGACAGCTCCTGCTTTCTTTTTTTCACTTCAATATTCACTTACAGCTAATTTCTCGAAATATCGTTTGAAAGCACATTTTGGTCCGTCAGCAGACAAATCAATGCCATCTCGAATCATCAAATCTGGACTGGGCATGCCCAAGTGTGCATGTCTTTCATGTGCTGGTTGTTGGAAGTTATTCAATGTCGCAGTATGTGACAAGTGGAATGCAGCATACGGGTTGCATTTGGCAAGTATGTTGGTACACCGTTGAAAGTTAATTGGGGTTGGACTTGGTAGCAATTTCCCGATATTCAATTGTCTTGTTTGTTTTTCACATACTGTTACACTACAACCTACCGCATCATCACTGATTTTTTGTTTCTTAAAAACAATGTCTGTCACTTTTTTCGGACTAAGCTTCTGAGATCTCGGCTTGTTCCACAAACATGCGTTTGATGTAGAAGCATCTAGACCTTCCTTCTTCTTGTCCGATATGTCAACCAGTGCATACAGAAGTGCCGCAATATGGTTGCACGACTCGCCCTTACTGAAATGAGGAAATAATGTTATATTAAATTGTTCCGATAACAGTTCATGTATATACATGTACATACAAAATTGCTTTATTCTAGAACATAATACATTGTAATGCAATAAATATAGAACTATACATGTATATAATTATTATGTCTGTTTGAAACATAAATTTATATATATCTTATTCATATCATGATTGTCTGTATAATTTGTTTTTCATCACCACATCTTATGAACATATATGAAAGTAAACATCTAAAAGGAAAGTGGTTTGTTTAATATGTTGTTGCACCTCTTTAAATGGCCAGTATGAGGCACCTTTCTGAATCGTATTCTTGCAGACCAAGCTGATCGCTATCCATTATTTAACTAGATGACTCACCATCTGGCAGCATAAATGTACATGTGTACATGAATGAACCCATGACACGGTTGAAACTAAAGCTAGAAACTAAGTGTACATACAATCTACATTATCACATACATGTAGATATACAATATAACACATGTATGGAGGTAAATATGTTGACTGAGTGGGTGCCAATGGTTTCGTATATATACTTCTTCGTATACAAGGCATTATAGAGTGAAACATAGTAGTGGATTTGTATACAAGTATATTATCACACCTACGCTAATAAGGTGATGGGATGTTGACCATTAATGTAAAGAGATTTATACGAAGGCACCTGAATTTGACTGAGCACAGACAGTCAGATGACCGTTTGAGGACAACGGTCACAGGTGTGGATGGAAGCTTGTATTAAATATATTTTTTCAGGAAAATTTATTGAAATGATATTCAATCAGAATTATTTTAACAAGAATACATACCCCGCATTTCATGTACAATCAGCATCATGAATTGGCCCAGTAACCTTTGACAGGCAAACCCACACCACGTAATCCTTTTTCTTGTCATTTACAGCTGGAACAGATCTTATGCATTCTGCCCGGACATAGCCATGTGATATAGTTCTCTCTATGTCATGGTATTGTACGCTGTGAATGTGCCTGTCCGTGTAAACAAACTTTAGCTTTCAGTTGTTTCCTGGCATTAACTGGTTTGTTGTCAAACGTCCTTGAATCATTCAGCGCAAGATAATTGTATAGGTCGTCTTTAGTTACTTAATGGATTAACTGAATATCACTTGACCACCACGATTTCAATGCACACTCGGATGGCAATCTTTCTCAGAAGGGCGTTAGAAGCGTGTCCATGTTCCTGCGTTAGGCAACATTTTCGTCACCGGTACGTAGATCCTGAAGTGGAATTCTGCCGATTTTAAGAATTCCCATCACTCGTTCAACTTGTTCGCGCTTAGATCCCGATACAGACAATCCATGCTTTCTTAAATAAGACTTTAATTCCATCACTTTCACGTTATCTGGGTCAAAATATGACACTTCTCCTGTTATGTTGCTTGTTATCAACGCCATTTTGAAAACAAAACGTGCTCACCGGAAGTCAAATTATCGAAGAAGAAGAAATCTGTCGATACTTTTAACGGGAGGTAAATCACGTTATTGAACTGGGCTATCGGTACCGCTATAAACACGGACTAGTGAAAGACAGACGTTTAAAAGGGTGATGTCTCTCACAATCACTTGAATCATGAATTACAGCAGAAATGAATAACCTTTAGTGAAATAGTGCACGCATTGAATCAATTAGGGGTTTTCATTCAGCTTGATGTATATTATATATACTTATATGTAATATACCACGTAATCAATTCTATATTTAGCCATATGCTAAATTCACGGCGTAATGGTTCCATTAATGCACGTATTACGACTATGTCAGAAGATACTTTTGTTTACGATGCTTGTAGATGTCGGAATATAATTCTAAATGTGTGGTGGTGCGCATACTTGATTTATACTACACATGTCAAAGCCATACATACACTATTTAAAATATCAACTACTCTTTCTGACTACTCGTTAGGGAATTGAGCGAACTGCAGATGAAATGGGAGAAGGTCAAATTGAATGTATATTTATTTCCCCGCGGTTACTGTGTTTGTCAACAGAAGGAAGTACACATAGATAATCCGTCAGTTCACTTATTATATAGATGTATTATAGACCCAGCACTAGAACATAATCAAATTAGTCTTTACTTACCCCATCTGAGAACAAAGGACTGAGTTGTGGAGTGGATGGATACAGTTTATCTATTGTTATCATCAGTTTCTTCCCACTTGTAACGGTCGGCACAGAGGACGATGCCTTACCTGAAATATACAACTCATCTATTGCAATGAATCGATCATCAACATATCCTTAATACAGTTTATACACACTTAGAATTTAGTGTGGACACACTAGTTGGTACATAATGTGTATACTCAGTATATTGACCAAATACTACATTGTTATTAGTGGACCGTCAGCTCTGGCTGGCTGTATGGGCCGCCTGGAAATAAATCATTGTACCATATGATAGTGTAACACAATAGTGTCGAAATAAGTTGTGTTTGGAATTTTATCAACTTGTCGAATAATACCTATATCAATACGGTCAAAATTCATCGGCAAAATTTGGATGAATTTCAATTTTGCTTTAGTATTGCATAAGCATGTACAATCAACAAAACAAAACAAAACAAAAAAAGCAATAACATTAATTTCACAGTATTTACATAGGATGTTCTGTATACTATCAGGTTGACAATCGAACAGTTCATATTAGGAACATGCATGTATATATGAGATGTAATTGCATTGTTGTGAAGTTTACCTATTCATACATACAACTATTTTAATATATTTATAGAGTTTGATATATTCCAGTCGATGTGTGGAGTATTCAGTAAATGATCCATCTTGAAAGTGGTTGGCCTTTTATAATAGCAAGATTTAATGTACAAGTGCCTTTCATTTTCAAATGATTTGCACTGAAATAAATAGTGAAATTCCTCGCCTATTTCGTTATTACATGAATTACAAAAACGTGTATTTACTTGTAGTCTGGCCCCGTTCCCATTTTATATAGGCAGTATATGAGTTAGTGTCCTGAAAAGAGTTACAGATATGAAGTCGGTGTATGTATTAGATACTTTTCAAGTTGCAATCGGCCGGGACGCTTGATTGCCCCTGTCGCTTTATTTACACTTAGCTTGGCCCCTAGTACAATAACACCCAGTCCGCCTCTGTGGTCGAGTGGTTAAGGTCGCTGACTTGTATACCACTGTAATCTATCATCACTGATGGTACGGGTTCGAGCCCCGCTCAGATCGTGTCTCATTTATATGAAAAAGTTGGCAGTTTCTTGCGGAGGTTGGTGCACCCAAATACTGGTTAACCGCTGGAGCCTGCCCAGGAAAGGTGTTGTTAGGTAAACTGTCCGCCGGCGATATAGCCCGAAATGGTGCTGATGCAGGCGTAAAACCCGAAATATAACATAACATAACAATACCACCCACGGTCTTTGAACAGTGCAGCCCAGAGACCCTGTCATCAATCATATACATCAGTTCTATCCCGAGTGTAGTTAATAAACTTCCCGGGTTGTACGTTATACCAGCCAACCAAACACACAAACGACCATAAACCAATATATAGCTTGCCATTGCGGTTATGGATTGGATGCTGAAGCAACTGTACGCCGCCTTGAATATTAGTGATATGGCAAATAAAATCCACGTTTTAAATGGAGCGGTTTGCATAAAAACGTTTATTTCCTGGGTTGCTTACACGACTGGAACGGCATACCCGCGGCAGCTTGGGAACCTGTACCTAGCGACCCTGATGACCACACTTCTCAAATACGTATGACCGACGGGTCAATGAGAGGCTCTGTGCATAATTTGACGTCAGCCCGATGACCGCCTGGCGGCAGCAGAGCTTCCCGAATAGTAATGGATCCGGCGATGTATACATCAAAGGACACACCGCGTGGAGTCAGACATATCTCAGGAATGACAACCCGGATAAACACATTGCCACCCAGGATGTCGGAAATCGGCAGCTCTTCTAGTTTTCGAGCTCCGTTAATTTGGTGCGATTAGTTCACCCGGGAGAGTCTGTTCGGTCTTGTAAATTCCTCTTAATTCACAAAGATTTAATGGTGGATCATCCAATGTGCTGAGTATGTCGTCTATCTGACTATCTGTTAACGAAGTCCCCATTGTGTTGATAGCATTTGTTGATATGTGAGGGCCATTTCGGAGCTCAACTGTTTCGATAGTGGCAGCCGCTCCGTCTAGCTCAGTGGTGACTGCATTGAGGACTTCAACTACACGGGCGGGTATTATAATTTTACCCCGCTTCATATCCACAAATCCGAATTCGTCCGTTATGACTTGATTGCCACCCATTTTCCAGTAACAGTACTCAATGCTAGTGGTTATTTAGTGTCATCGTCGATGATCTCTATATCCACGGCCATTAGTCGTAGCCTACCGAACCGATCAAATTCGAACATGGAGTAGTCGCAACCGACAGTTGGGACAATACCATGTTCTGCCAGTTTGTAATAGTAGTCATTTACAGCTGATTCGAGGAGTTCATGGCTAAGAGGACCAGTAGTCGAACCAGAAGCATCCGACTGAACCAGCAGCGGAGTGTCATCATCATCCGTTTCGACTTCATCCGATTTGAAATGGTCCATGTCATCCATATTGAATGTGTCAAAATCGGTGTATTGAATAAACGCCGCTGGGTTCAATATAACAATGGCTTTAACTCAGTACGAGCGTAGACTCAACCAATACCTCAGATTGCATAACCACTCGTGGTAAAAGGGATCAGACAGAGAGTAACTATTACGAACAACATCTCGCCACCATCCGTAACTGGAACGTAACTTGACTTCGAATCGATGCTGGTAACAAAATGAACGTTTGCTGCTGGGTCTAAGTGCCAAATACCTGGAGCTCGCAGACGTCTCTCTGACAGGGTATTTGACTTCAAATTATGCACTATGGTTAGATATGCGGCGAGTGATGATGATCAGCCCCACGGTAGCGGTCGCAGGGTGGAAAACGCAAGTGAGTGTGTGGCAGTCCAGATCACCAAATACGCCGATTCATCAGTGTGCTCTACTAACCTACTCCATCGAGACCCTCTCTCAGCGTTTATAAGCAGCATAGCAGGGTATGGCAAGACAGTCTTTTTCCGAGATCTGATAGAAGGCCACTATTTCGTAAGAACTAACCTAGTTATCAAATTATTATGCAACTATTATCATATATAAAGTTATCAGTTGATAATATGGGAAGCATTAGTTCTGATCAGTCAGACCACAAATTATATTATATGTACCTCATCTGCCTGTTAGTATATTAAACTAAAAAGTATGGATAGTCATGTTTAAAGTTAATACTATTATCATAAACTGTGAGGAACTTCTTGAACAGTTTGTGGAAGATCCTGACACAACAGTTTCTAAAGATGCAACTACATGTATTAAATCCGGATATGGCAAACTTCGACAACCCGATTCGGACAACCGACGTCAGCGGCGTGTAGCTCTAGCTGCAGGGGGACAGACGGCACACTATTTAGCGCGATACTTCACAGCAGACCAGGTTGATAATATGACAGACGTGAACAACTATATAGCCGGTATAAAGCGAGGCTCGGGGCAGCAATGGAAAAAACCTTACATTGCCATTCAGTTCTGCACAGCCGTGGCACGTATGTATTTACAAATACAACCTAAAAGCCAACCGAAATTGGTTGCCTACCTCGCAACTGACCCGTTTGTTTCACACGTTCTGTTACCTGCGAACTACATCACACGTATGGCATGTATCTAGCACAAGTAACTACTACGTTAACCACAGTTTAGTATTGTTAATTTGGACATATATCTCCAATAATTGATGAAACAACAAGAATATGTCCACTCCGGAGAGAGTGACTGTCAACATGACACGGACTATATCGAAACGACTGAAGGGCACTAACAACAAGCAGTAGGACATGCAAGGACTGAAGCTAGAACAACTAGACACCATAACTTGCTTGACGAGCTCGATTCAGCTAAATCCGCATTACAATACCGAAATGCTACGGAAGCTACAGTTTTGATTATTTTGGAACTAACGGAGGAACAACCACAGTCCCAAATGTTCCGAAGGAACAACAATGATGATACTACAGCCCAGTCGGTTGGTGGCGAATGACCACGTGTGTCATTGGTGGACTTGGGCTTGCATGCGCCATATGGATTGCATCATAACGACAGCCTAACCCAGTGTCGCATAGGCACGCCGTTCTGATACCATCCCATACTGCCCATTTAAACGATCCGTTCATCATGCAATAGTAAACATGTCTACCGACGGACATATATTGGCCATTGCGCCATATCATTCAGCTGTGTAGTATCTGACCTAGTGATGGGATACTCATGCTTGGGAAAGATAGCATTCAAGGTAGCAACACATAACGGTTATGACGGCGGTATGGTAGTACTTGATGTGTCCTTCGCCATGGCGACTAAAGCTATGCTAATTAAACAAGGGATCATTCCTACAGATGTTGTGATGTAGTTTCCGTTGAGGTATACAATCAATAGCTGCAATCGCAATGCATCTTGGCACGCATACCTACGTACTCCGCGATCGAACGTCCGGCATCTTCTGCCTTCATCCTACACAACACCTTCTTATTAATTGTGTTGTGGAGAGGATGGTCCTTCGGATAGTCAGATGTACCATAGAGGTGTGCGTGCTCAGCCATATCCTAGTATGCATCCTCTGTTTGAATATCTAGGAGTAGGCTGGTTGTGGTAGTGTAGAGAAGATGTCAGCGTTCGCCGCACTGCAGTTTCATCTCGTTGTAGTAGAAGGCGTACATGAGATGTTTGCATAAATCTAGGACATCATTGCCTACGTACACCGGACGGTTGAGCACCAGGCGGTATTTTTGGAATGCGGCAAGTTCATCGTTGAAGATATTAGCCCGTGCCGAAGGCTGGGCTGGCTATCAGGCATCTATGTTTATCATTCTCGTGTGCACGCACACGCATAACATTAACTATATTGCTGAGATTCTCCATTGTCTTCCCGAAATCTGTGTTGTTCACCATCTTGTACTAGTCCTTCTCAAAGTCGACACTTGCGGTCTGTATTCATCCTAATATATGGCTCCATCCATGCATGTGCTCTGCTGGAACATGTACAACTGTATATTGCGGTAGTGTAGTACACAACAGTCCTTATTGCGGAGCTTAGGCATCTGTTGTTCAACCTGTGTAGACTTCGCCGCAAGCTTGTGCTGATATTCTTTCAGAACTACCATGCATTCAGGCGCTAGCGGATATGTGCTTGCGATTCGTGCAAACGTTCATGATACTCCAGGTCTAGGTCAAGGATATAATCCTCCGGATCGTCTGCCGGATGATATAACCAGTAGGAAAAGATTGCATCATAGTCCATGCGTATATATTATTGGCATATAAGTACATTATTCGTGTTATATCACACAAACCTAAGATTATTAGCTTTGGCGTGACGCTTCGAAACCATCGAGATACCACCGTGCATACCTTTCTCTATGAAGAGATGCTGGTTGTAATCTGTTCGAGCTCTATTTTCGTTTACCTGAGTAAAGCATCGCAGGAGAGACCCTGACTAGTACAACAGTTTGCAGGTTTCAGACAATACTGTGTTAGACAGGTATTCCTGAAAGCCTCGAACACATATAGGAGAACGTCTGTGCGATTGTAGTGGTCGTGGTAGTCTCCCAGATTGTGACACCCTAACACCTTCCAGACTAGCTGCGCGTGTAAATAGCCTCGCTGATGTGTTCGTCAACGCGTTTGCTGCAGAATACCATATTCTGTGGGAGCTGGGGCTCTGCGAAATGATCTGGAGAGTCCATGTACTCATAGGGGTAGACCTCCGTCTGCATCAGTAGTCGTCTCCTCTCTCTACCAGGCTCATAATGAGTAGTAATCTTAAATGCGTCCGGTTTGTTGGGTGATACTAGCTTGTCGTGAGATGCCAGCAGGAACTGTGTACTGTCGATGAATCGGAGCTGCATCAGGGATAAGGAGATATATTACCCTCAACCTCAGAGATGGCATGCATCAACAGATGAGAATCGTAGCCGTGTAGATTGCGAAAGACCACATGAATTGTTGTGGTTTTAGGATCCAGCCTAAGCTTTAGATTACACGCATTATGAGCAGCTCAATGGAATTGTCCCGTAATGTGGCAATGACCCATGGTACTATCACTCTCGAGAGGCTTTTCACACACTTGGCTGCTTGTAGCTGTGTTGTAGTACCTCCCCCAGTCCTCTAGTGCAATCTGCATGATTTTATGATCACCTTGATTTTACCCTCCTCTTCTTGGACTGCTCTTATGAAATATTCCCCCGTGTCGGATCATCTATGCTATACTTGTGGATGCGTATGTCCATCATAGCGCATGGCCACATAGCAGTAGCTACAGACGTCATGGTGCAGTGTTTTCATCGATGTCTGCCGTGGCAATCTGTTTGTGAGCCTCAAGTAGGTATACACTGGAGAAGCCATGGATGCAGCACCCACATAAGTGCTTACGTTCTCGGTGTTTGCTCTTGTCATAAAGGAGATTCTTAACCCAGGCGTAGTAGAATTTCCATGCCTTCTCAATCAGGAGCAGGTATTTTATGGACATGTAATCAGGCTGCATGCTGAACTTGTGGACAATGACTCACTTATCCCACTAGTAGCTAGATGATGTTGATGGATAGCTCATTTTATTTTTTGACTCTCGGGATAGTTATTGGGTTGTCGATTCCTCCAAAGGTTAGGGTTAGAATACTTGGGTGGAATACTTGGCGGTCTGTCTGCAGTTTTCATCTTTGTTTTTCACATTGATGCCTGATTTCTTGTTTCCGACTGGTGCAGCTAGCGTTATGTAAGAGCTTCCTCTCAGCCGTTTATATTTGGCGAAGTGACACACTTTCAACCATCCAGCCTGAACCCTCTTTAGTCCAGTGTTCAAGTGTCTCCCATATGATAGGGAAACCATTATCTAGTGTATGTTTGATCACACTAGTAAGCAAAACCTCAGCCTACTTGTTGCGGAGCACATCATATGAGTACAGCTCACTACCTTCGGGGTTATTTTTGCAACAATTGACCTTCAACGTGAACTGAAACTTTAAGCAGTTACGTTGTACTATATTTTCTACGAATTTTTGATGAATTTGTGAGTGCACGCCCTCAATGAAAGCCTTTACATCTGCACTAAGATGGTGCTCTGGGGGACATCGATCTGTCAGCCTCTTGAGTAGTATCCACGGGGTCCGTTTGAACACCAGGTTTCTAGACTGTTCCTGTTCCGGATGAACATATGGTCTCTTTCTGGTAGTCATGGATCGTTCGTCCGAAGCGTTTTGGATGGAGGGGTGGGGCCACACACCTCAACAATAGCCTTCCTCTTTCTCCCTAATCTTGCGTGGAAGGGGATATATCGATATTTACCCGGTAGCATGCGCTTCTTTTCTGTTGATGGAATGGGCTCATCCATATTGTGTCAGACATTTCTGCAGTTGTTCGATATGTCCATCCATGTTATCAGATTAGTATACTCTTTACACTTGTTTCTCTAAATGGGTGTTCGGGATGCGAGAAGTTGAGTCAATACTAGACTATAATGTGTTTAGCAGTTGTTTCTAAACCTATATGTTTATGCCGGACTTTCGCCCGACTGCTGCAGTCTGGACATTGCTGTATCTCGCTCTGAACCACCTTACAAGACCTGCAGCACACTGGAATTCGGCTACCCTTTCTGATCTTGGCGAGGTGAATCTTACAATAATATCCTCAGCAGCTGTTTCCGCACGATGCTTGCTTACCGGATTTGATCAGAGCACAGGTGTTGTAACCGATCATGTTGTAATATGTTTACATCAGGTATACATATTGTAATTGTATCTCTAAAAGGGGCTTATAATAATGGCGACATTCCATATAATAAATATTCGCAGGACAATCTGAGTAAAATGTCTGCCAAAATGTATTAATATATATATAATATATATATATATAATATATTATAGATATATATATTATTATATATAATATAATGTCAGATATTTGATACTGAATCGCGGGATGAAAAGATGGCCATACATTTCTCGATAATGCTATTGGAGGACTCGATTGTTGCATCCGCAATATTCCGGACCGCCATGGGTCGGAAACTAATTAGGCTGTTGGAAGATTTATGTTATTAATAGTGTTGGTGCATGTACTCTGCCACTGCCATGAACTGTCCATGGACTATCAACCGCGAATGGCCACCCCCTTTTGAAGTCCACTCATCCGCTCTGGGGGCAGCCCGGGGGCGTTAGGCCCTCAGAGCGTGAAGTGTGCCCGAACGCTCATAGTGTAAATATGTGCTTTTGTGTGTGACACTTTTTATGAAAAGTGAGCCAAAACACCCCTTTTGTACATATATTGAACGTGTTTGGAAATTATTTCGAAATCGGGTCAGCAATTTCCACCAAGAATGTTGTAGGTGATCTATATAGACGTATTGGGAAAAATAACAATTTTCTTTCACCGATTGGGTATTATAAGGAGCTGCAGTATTTTCATCTAAGAAACATTTCTATGAACTAATTATTTTGTTTGAAACAGCATGAAATGCGATTTTCTAAAGGTTCTGTCTCGTCTATATACGAGAATGGCACGAGATCAGCATTTGCTTAGGGACAATCTCTATTTTATCTATTTTGGTAGACAGTCACCAGATGATCATTCGTTGATGATGTTTCGTGATTCTTAAGCACACCTCATTGCCATTGTAGCGTAGTCGATCTATTTCTTATTGAAATACAACAATCGTATAGTGTATCTATCTAGACAAGTTAGCCATTATTTACACACATTGCATTACTTTAAGACCCAAATTAAATAAGTCATAATATATAGCACCACTAGCATGATTGTTCAGTATTAAGTAATAAAACCAAAGTGATGTGCACCAAGTTTAATAGTGTATCCCCACAACATGGCCACCCACTTTTCTATCAAGGTGGAGCCAAATGCGATGAATGAAACTATATTCTACAGAATTGGTGACCAATGAAAACCAATTTTATATCCGCTTAGGTACACACAACTGGTAGTTGGACAATGTTGATTACCAGCTCATCTGCCAATTCCCACGGACGTGTTCGTTTGTACAACTGGTTCGATAGCTAAACCGAGTCTACAATTTAAAGCTTCTGTCAAAACCATGTTTATCGACGCAGGTGCGGGTGCATCATATATAATGTAACAACAACGAATCTATAACAACAACAACAACAACAACAACTTTTTATTTAACGTCAGGTTACAGGTTATGTAACAACATGACTTGAATATGTTGTACACAATATAAACATTGGGTATACATGCATGGGGGGACAGCAATTGTACTATATGTCCTATAGACAATTACAAAAATGTAATATAGGTTACACAAACAAACATCAAAAATCCAGGTGAGTGTATGGACATATTTATGTGGATTATTTCTAAATACGTATGCATGCTCATATGAATATCGGTGTCTGTGAAAGATATATAAACATTGACCAAATCAATTAATCACTAATATGCTACTACATACGGCAATAAGACTGTTTAGAAAAATACCGTGAGAACATTGTCACACGGTCATATTCGTTGCGCACGGGATTTAGTTGATATGAATCAAACCTATATAATTATAGTAGTTATACTGCAGTACAGTCTCCTTTAGTGCATTCCCACAGGTATACAATCAACCATGCATTAATAGCGAATACACCAAGCGACCTAATACCACATGTTTCTGCACTTTTTCACAATATATAAATGATAGGATTAAGTTTCACCAAAACACAATCTAATTAATCACCTTGACTCACTATCTTGCAAACAGTCATTATGTTACACCGTTATTGTTAGATAACGTTTATTTTAGCATTTATTTTGGTAGATGTAATCTGAACATCTAAAGTTCACATTGGCATAGTTGCATGAGAGAGGATGGACAAATGTCTTTCTCTCATGTGAATTTAGATTATGCGGTGGACGATTATTAGCAGGCCACCAAAGTTGTTTGTTCTGTTCATTTATTATGCAAGGGGAACACAAGCACAGTGGACACTCAGCAACACCTTCAGCATGCTGAGGCATAGGGGGAGGTACGTAACCAGCCTCTGCAACGGGCATGGTGGTGGCTGTTTCTTCTATTTCCATCTCTACGTCCCAGTTCTTATTTTGCAAGAAAGTCAGCAATTCTTTTCTCTGCTCATCAGTTACATACATTGTTATTTTACTCAATGGCATCTTGTAGAAATCGGCAGAATATGTGTAATACTCGTATGTTCAAGAGATTATAATTATAATATTATACATGTACTCATAGCATTCACTGTGATTATTATGTAGCATCAATATCGGTAAACACACACTGACACAGAGAAATATTTAAAATATAACAGAAAACTTGCGAATAATACTGTAGATATATAATTAAATGAAGTATGAAGGTTACCATATAACGAACACATATAGTTTATTCATATAAATACATACATATTATCAGTCTCAGTGATTACGCTACGGCTGATGAGGCACCTACATAACATGTAATATGTGTCCCTGGGCTGATCTGGATTATGTAGTTTGAATACTCATAACTATCAATTTTCTTTACAATCAATAATATACGTTTACTTAAATTGTCAGGGCCTCATTTTGACTAATTCTCAGCTCACAGAGTGATCGTGCATATTAACCGTTAGAAAATACCTACATACGCCAAATTATACTGAATGTACTGCTACATTGTTGATACAAGCCACTAATCACATGGAACAGGTAGTAAAGTATAAATCTTTACAATTGGACGGGGTCAAACTTCAGGCCTTTAACAGGATCCATTATAAAACGGATTGTCCACCCACTCCCGTTTTTAGGACACATATCGGCCTATTTATGCCACATAATGCAGAGAACATTTTCAGGCTGCCAAATAAAGACTCTACAAAGTGAGGGGTAGTATTGAAGACACAACAAATAGTTGAGCTAATGTAGCTCATTTATTTCGCAATTATGCTTCAAGTGTGAAAATTAATGCACTATTTTCCACACTGAATATCACATAAATATTGAAAGGGAGGACACACTGAATATCACATAAATATTGAAAGGGAGGACACACTGAATATCACATAAATATTGAAAGGGAGGGACATTCCTTCCTTGGTAAAACAGTGCAAAATGTTCATTTCTATCAAAAGTTAACAGAAACTGGAATCGTGTACAGTAAATACCCTCTATGCGACTACCCCGATTTCGAGACCACCCCGCTATTGCGAATGATTTTTTTCAGAACGGAATATTTCACTATACATGTCAATGGTCGTTGACCCCGATAACCAGACCACCCCGTTATTCCGTAATACGACCAGTTAATTCAGACAAATGCCATTAATCCTATGCTAATTGAACCCGTAATACGACCGCGGGCGATTTTCTCACTTTCATTAATAAAAACATTTTTAATTATGTCCCTGTTTTACGACAAGTAAGCGACCACTTTATGGTATCGGTCAAGGTTAAGTGAGATAAACACGGAAGTGTTGATTGTAAATGATTGGCTTTGGTTGCTTTTAATCTTTTGTGTATTGACTGGAGTGGAATATGGCAGTTAAAGTTGTACTGCATGTGTAAGGATTTGGGCACTCTGTCACAGGACTTAGCTAAAACATCCAAGATGAGATCGAGAAACAATCCATGAAAGTGACGTGTTTATATAAGCAGTCAACCCGTGAATATTTTTTTTAATAAATAATGAATGATGATATGTACTTTTCAAGTAAACTACAATAATTATAATTAATGAAAACAAGGAAATAAATGTTGAAAATAAATGGATTAACTCATTGTTCTTTATTTTATTATTAATTAATTAATTGTGATATACAGTTGTCTATGAATGGATTTCAGAAGAACAATCCTAAACCATAGAAACAAACAACCCTTCTGTAATTAAAACAGAAACACCAAGACATTGTCATATGTGAAAGTACATTGTACATGTAGTAAAATTATCATAATTTGGTCTTCTTGACCAAACTCGATAAAGAGACCACCCCGCTAATAAGACAACTTTTTGGAAGTCCCATGGTGGTCTTATTATAGAGGCATTTCTCTGTATTTCTTAAAGGGTGGAACATTCTTCTCTTGGCCAAACAGCGCAAGACGTTGTATTTTCAACAAATAAGCAATCATTGGTATATCTCTGTATTTCTTAAAGGGTGGAGCGTTCCACCCTTGGCCAAGCAGTGCAAGAAGTTGTCTTTTCAACAAATAAGCAAGCGGCATATCTCTGTATTTCTTAAAGGGTGGAACGTTCCACCATTGGCCAAGCAGTGCATGAAGTTGTATTTTCAACAAATAAGTAAGCGGCATATCTCTGTATTTCTTAAAGGGTGGAACGTTCCACTCTTGGCCAAGCAGTGCAAGAAGTTGTATTTTCAACAAATAAGCAAGCGGCATATCTCTGTATTTCTTAAAGGGTGGAACGTTCCACTCTTGGCCAAGCAGTGCAAGAAGTTGTATTTTCAACAAATAAGCAAGCGGTATATCTCTGTATTTCATTTACAGAAATCATGTATTTCTATTTCTCTCTTAGTCATACAGTGCTTAAATTAAACGAATTCATGCATTCACTTCTCAAATGGATAAACGTTTCTCCATTAGTCAAACGTTGTGGAAACATATATTTACATCAGAAGCCAACATGACTGATATCATCAATTTCAATTTTCAAACATACAGACAAAACACAGACATTATGGTATCTTTCAAAGATGTTGGCACAAACATTGAGTAAAGTAAAAGTATGTATTCATGCTTTATTCTGCTCCATAGGGACAATCATGTATTGCAAAATGTACAGCCTACGTAGCAAAAGTTAACAAAACCAAGAAATTAACGTTTGT
Source organism: Archivesica marissinica (assembly GCA_014843695.1). Classification (NCBI taxonomy): domain Eukaryota; kingdom Metazoa; phylum Mollusca; class Bivalvia; order Venerida; family Vesicomyidae; genus Archivesica; species Archivesica marissinica. The sequence goes on from CM026386.1 coordinate 92,530,658, forward strand.
ACCTACATTGTCCAAACAGTGCACACAGTTACGTCATGTTCATCAAATGTTAGCCAAAAGTGTATCAATCAAAGAGATGAAGTGTCAAAATGTCTTAGTGATGTGAATATATCGATTATATCATATCAATATCAGTACAATTTGTCACATATCAATATATTTAATTTTCATTATCTTACACCAGACAATGTGATTGCTAAATATTTATTTCATGTTCTTAATCCTGTTATTACCTCCATGTACATGAAGAGCATACGTGAACATACATAATATACAATTACACGTTTTACATGGACACATATACATATACATATAAGTACACGTGTACAATAATGGTCATAAGAACTGACATAATCATGCAGCTATTAATTAGTGTATACCGATCATCATAACTTTCCGAAACGAGATACAAGGGAAAGAGATGATGGTAACACACAAACGTTGATTATAACCAGAACATCTTTCTTCAGTAGAGAACATTTATATTACTGACTTACAACAACCTTACGTTTGGAGCATTTGCCAGAATGTCTTACAACATGTTATCATAAGTGTTTCGCTTGCGGTGTGTGGAAGTTCATGTAGTCCTGCACGCATATCATATATCTGTGTCTCGGGTGGTTGTGTGATCACATATTAATATTGTCTTTTGTTTCAATAGAAATCTCTAGTATGTGGCATCCATAAATATAATTTCAATATCCCACATAACTAACATTTAAGTTATGCTTTCCAATGAAATATAGCATCCCACTCTCTGTGTACTCCAGTTTCCTATCACACGAATGATAATATAAGTATACGCTTTCCTTAGTGTCAACGAGAGTGATTAATAAGAGTTGTTAATGCTCGTTTGGCAAAATGTATTATTTGATATTCAAAATAAATGCTAACTTTCGCAATCGTTTAAAATAAGTTTATACTTTATAACAGTAAATAAGCAATATTAATATTGTATGTTGCTCCCATTAATCGAATAGATTAATGTGGTGTCAACATGCCTTAGTGTGTAGATCGATATGTTATACCATATCAATATCAGTACCATTGGTCAGATATCAATAGATATAATGTTAATATACTACATAAGATAACTTGAACCAACATAATATAATACTTCATACACAGTTATGATACTCTATGGTTAAACATGTTTAGCTACAGTTAACCATACTTTTGATTCGATAACATCCTATGATCATTTTGTGAAAACATAATGAGTTGGAATAAGATATTGCGATATTTTGTTAAATCAGCTCTTACATGTACACATTTACTTTTCAATAAATAAGTTTATGCAAGATTATATAGCATAGTAGCACAGCATAGTAGCATAACATAGTAGCATAGCATAGTAGCATAGCATAGTAGCATAGCATAGCAGCTTAGTATAGTATCATAGCATAGTAGCTTAGTATAATAGCATAGTATAGTAGCATAGTATAGTAGCACAGCATAGTAGCACAGCATAGTAGCACAGCATAGTAGCATAGCATATTAGCATAGCATAGTAGCATAGTATAGTAGCATAGTAGCATAGTATAGTAGCACAGCATAGTAGCATAGCATAGTAGCATAGTATAGTAGCATAGTATAGTAGCATAGTATAGTAGCACAGCATAGTAGCACAGCATAGTAGCACAGCATAGTAGCATAACATAGTATCATAGCATATTAGCATAGTATAGTAACATAGCATAGTAGCATAGCATAGTAGCATAGCATAGTAGCATAGTATAGTACCATAGCATAGTAGCACTGCATAGTAGCATACCATAGTAGCACAGCATAGTAGCACAGCATAGTAGCATAACATAGTATCATAGCATATTAGCATAGTATAGTAGCATAGCATAGTAGCATAGCATAGTAGCATAGCATAGTAGCATAGTATAGTAGCATCGCATAGTAGCACTGCATAGTAGCATACCATAGTAGCACAGCATAGTAGCACATCATAGTTGCATAGCATAGTAGCACAGTATAGTAGCATATCATAGTTGCATAGCATAGTAGCACAGCATAGCAGCACAGCATAGTAGCATAGTATAGTAGCACAGCATAGTAGCACAGTATAGTAGCATACCATAGTAGCATAGCATATTAGCATAGTATAGTAGCATAGTATAGTAGCACAGCATAGTAGCACAGTATAGTAGCATAGCATAGTAGCATAGCATATTAGCATAGTATAGTAGCATAGTATAGTAGCACAGCATAGTAGCACAGCATAGTAGCATAGTATAGTAGCATATCATAGTAGCATACCATAGTAGCACAGCATAGTAGCATACCATAGTAGCATAGCATAGTAGCACAGTATAGTAGCATAGCATAGTAGCATAACATAGTAGCATATCATAGTAGCACAGCATAGTAGCATAGCATAGTAGCATACCATAGTACCATAACATAGTAGCATAGCATAGTAGCATAACATAGTAGCATAGCATAGTAGCACAGTATAGTAGCATAGTATAGTAGCATAGTATAGTAGCACAGTATAGTAGCATAACATAGTAGCACATCATAGTAGCATAGCATAGTAGCATAACATAGTAGCATATTATAGTAGCATAGTATAGTAGCATAGCATAGTAGCATACCATAGTAACATAGCATAGTAGCATAGCATATTAGCATATCATAGTAGCATAGCATAGTAGCATAGCATAGTAGCACAGCATAGTAGCATACCATAGTAGCATAGCATAGTAGCATATCATAGTAACACAGCATAGTAGCACATCATAGTAGCATAGCATAGTAGCATACCATAGTAGCATAGCATAGTAGCATAGAATAGTAGCATAGCATAGTAGCATAGCATAGAAGCATAGCATAGTAGCATAGCATAGTAGCACAGCATAGTAGCACAGCATAGTAGCATAGCATAGTAGCATAGCATAGTATAGTAGCATAGCATAGTAGCATAACATAGTAGCATAGCATAGTAGCATAGCATAGTAGCATAACATAGTAGCATAACATAGTAGCATAGCATAGTATCATAGTATAGTAGCTTAGTATAATAGCATACCATAGTAGCATAGCATAGTAGCTTAGTATAGTATCATAGCATAGTAGCTTAGTATACTAGCATAGTATAGTAGCATAGCATAGTAGCATAGCATAGCATAGTAGCATAGTATAGTAGCATATCATAGTAACATTGCATAGTAACATAGCATAGCAGCATATCATAGTAGCATAGCATATTAGCACAGCTTAGTGGCATAGCATAGTAGCACAGCATAGTAGCATAGCATAGTAGCATGGCATAGTATCATAGCATAGTACCATAAGCATATTACCATATCATGGTATAATAGTACCATAGCATAGTATCATAGTACCATAGTATAGTATCATAGTACTATAGCATAGTATCATAGTACCATAGTATAGTATCATAGTACTATAGCATAGTATCATAGTACCATAGTATAGTATCATAGTACCATAGTATAGTATCATAGTACCATAGTATAGTATCATAGTACCATAGCATAGTATCATAGTACCATAGTATATTAGCATAGTACCATAGTATAGTATCATAGTACCATAGTATAGTATCATAGTACCATAGCGTAGTATCATAGTACCATAGTATATTGCATAGTACCATAGTATAGTACATAGTACCATAGCATAGTTCATAGTACCATAGTATAGTATCATAGTACCATAGCGTAGTAATCATAGTACCATAGTATAGTATCATAGTACCATAGTATAGTATCATAGTACCATAGTATAGTATCATAGTACCATAGCGTAGTATCATAGTACCATAGTATATTAGCATAGTACCATAGTATAGTATCATAGTACCATAGCATAGTATCATAGTACCATAGTACTATGATATATATATGTTATTATGGTAATATACTATGGTACTATGATACTATATAAATGGTACTATGATACTATATAAATGGTACTATGATACTATATAAATGGTACTATGATACTATATAAATGGTACTATGATACTATATAATGGTGCTATGCTATAAAATATTTCAAGAGTCTACTGCAAGAACTGTGTAAATACACGTATACATGGGATACAGTCCTACCAGAAGATGTCCAACATAATGTTGTACGGGACATCAACAGTGTAACGGAATTTACATTTCCGGGCCTTACATTCAAGTCAATTGAAGCAGACGACACGCATCGTACAGCAGACGGCACTATCTTACATGTATTCGTATATATCACGTGTTGCTCTTTTGTAGAAATCTACCCTACCCAGAATAGTGCTCGTTATACGGTATACCTTACAGATATAATATTTTCGTTCGAAAGCCCAACTTTTAGTTCACTTGTTGATCACATCGTGATTTACACCCATATCTATACCCAGCTCTACACCCATATTCTACACCCATATTCGTTCACAACTGAGTTACTGAGATTTAGCTTCCGTCCGGAGGTCGAAATACTGTCCAAAACCACATAATCCAGCCGTCATTCTGACACGATGTAAAACTGCTACCAAGTACAAACAAAACAGAGTATGGGTGAAGCTATTACCTTGACAACTGTAAGAGACGACGCACAATTATCAGTATAACTGGCTCAACTGTCCAGGCAATTGCAAGAAAGTATTCCCAAGGTAATAGATATAACCAAATACAGCAATTGCAGACAGTTCGTTCCAGTTACAATGGAAATACTTAGGTAGTTCCACAACTGCAGAGCCGATATAGAGAAGAAATCGATATACAAGACTGTCAAAGTATTGCGTTTGCGGACAGATAAGTAGTTTGTATTCCCGTACTACTCGACATATAATTGTAAAGCAACTCCTACCATCCATCATACCAACAAGGCTTCCCAAAAGGTCGGGAACACGAAAACACCATGTGATTGGGGAGATGACGAACAGAGATATTTTGAAACCATTGTTAATGTTAATTCTAAGCCAGTTTGCTTGTTTTGACAGAACGCTACAGAATGCTACAGAATGCTACAGAAAATGGGCTATGGAAGGACTAATGATAATGTCGGTCGCTAAGGGCGAAACAGAATACGTTTAGCAATATTTGATAACAAGAGTGTATACATGTATTCATGACATTTACCACATTTATGCTTCAGAGATATTTCAGGCAGTACGTTTAATAATTAGTATGTTTTAATTGAAGCTGTACCTTTAACCTGATAAGTTTGTGTGCATACCTTTAATTGTAAAGTTGAGAATATACCGTTTAATAATAATGTTCACAACTTTGGTAATACTAGTATACATTTAAAAGATGTTATTTTAAACCTTAATTCCAAACTTAATGTTCATTAGTCATTTATTTTAGTAATTAAAAAGTTTAAACTTTATTTATTTTACAACATTTGCGAAACAGGTTTTAACAACTTATATTAATAACTTTCGTTGTCGCGGATGAAAGCGTAAATGTGGCCATTCGCGTGGGAGGAAACCGAAGTACCAGGAGAAAACCCACCTGTCCAATATGGCGACCACCGTACCATCTCACATACTTCCCGGTCCGAGGATCGAACCCGGGTTGCATTTTTAGCAAAGTCGCGTTGATTATTTTAATTTCAATCAACTACTGCTGTAGATGACGCTGATAAAGGAACAAAGACAACAATAGTGGATCAAGAAATTTGATAGTGATATATATATATTTGAAATATTTTGATATAATTGTTTTATTATTTCATTATTGTTAACAAATAAATTACAAATGTGGATACGCCATAATATGTATTTGAAACTATTTCTTGTAATAATGGTGGGCTTTATTATGTGAAATAGTAGAGGTACTGTGATTTTAGTTGTATACATATTAGAGTAGGGACATGTTAGTAGAGGAGAATATCACAGTATGTTCTTAAGAGTACATTGTAGTTTTATGTCGTGAATAGCTTGTCATAATACATACAATACTTAAGCTTCGCGCATGGATTTATAGAAGTTTCAATTGCTATATGATCATGCTTAGAGTGGGATGCAACGGACTTGAGTCTGGGATACTCTGCAATGTACGCCTGAAACGGAAGTGGGCGATGTGTCCCGTGTCCATTCATGTTGTATGGTGTATGTGTGAATGGAAGATTACATAAACATTGATGAAAGCTTTGAAATCATTGGTTATTAATAAACTTGTATACCAATCCCCACCAACTCTGCTATTTTAGAGACAAATATTATTCTATATTCATGACAGTTAACATGACAGGTACTAAACAGCTAATCCTAGATTCTTCCAAGTAACTTCCGCATACTATTTCAATGATAGTAAATTATCAATACAGCCGTCGTTTCCGGAAGTAAGCCTTGCCGGGAATGTTGATGTATGTTTGCTTTTTAACTACACGTCGCACCGACAGGTTAAGTCGCTTTTCACCAATGCAACCCGGGTTCGATCTTTGAACCGTGTAGTATGTGAGATAGTACGGTGGCCACCATATCTGACAGGTGGGTTTTCTCCGGGTACTCCGGTTTCCTCCCACACTAAATACCACATATACGCATTCATCTGCGCCAACGAGAGTGATTAATATAATATGTTATAACTTGCTTCGTAATCGTTGTAAAATAAATAAAGGTTAGTTTAATTACAGGTTAGGTTGGCGTCTCTGCGACTGTTATTGGTTGTGGAGACAGAGGAAGCCAATTACAGGTTAGGTTGGCGTCTCTGGACTGTTATTGGTTGTGGGACAGAGGAAGCCAATTACAGGTTAGGTTGGCGTCTCTGCGACTGTTATTGGTTGTGGAGACAGCGGAAGCCAATTATGGCAGTATTTCAGACACGACCGCGGATCAAGATAAAAATGACAGACCTTTAGCAAGATAGCATCATTACTTGGAATAATTCGACACATAAGTTGTATTCCAACCTGCATGGCTGAGGCGCAAGTGAATTGGAGGCAACGACCTTAACCACTAGGTCACGGAGGATCCGTCGTTGATGTTACAAAAAACAACAACGGTTGATGAAATGGTAGGTAGTAGAGCCTACCGCATCTCCGCTCTTCTATAGAAGTCGTGTTTATGTCAGTTATAAATTATTCAATCACATGGATCAATGCCCGTTATTAAATAGCAACACATGTATACATGTATGTCAGTCTTATTTCACTAAGTTATAATATGGGGAAAGGGACAAATATCAAACTATGGTCCATTAATATCTTACAACATGAAATATCAAATATGAAAATATTACCAAGTGAATAACATAATCCATATATAAGTAACACAATCTGAAGTTCCATACTCGTTAATTTGTTTAAATGAGTTGAAATAAGTTTATAACTTCCTACATGAAGGTATGCACACCTCGTACTATCTAAACTTCCTTGTCGCTGGTACCCAGCGTAATGCGAGTGCAAACAGAAACATATACATTTAATACTATAATCAGTGATTTACAGTTTGAACGATCGGGTGTACACACTATATAATTATATTAATATATTATTGATATTTAAGTTTATTTAACGTCGCTACCGGTTGCACATAATAGTATTACAAATTGAATCAAGGAGATGGCATAAACAAGAAATGATTCCGATAAATGATCGCACATGTCAAGTATGTATTAGTTTAGAAGGTGAATTCCATTAGAGTTATTTACATAAAACAATAATATTGTTCCATCGCTAGTGTGGCGTCGCTTAGAGATTTTGGAACGTTCGACCAATTCTGGGTCGCTATCAATTTTGAGTCGCGACCAAGTTTGGGTCGGTCGACGAATGTTGGGTCGAGGCGACCATATTCTGGTAGTCCAACCAGCGGGTATATAAACGACCACGTTTAGGTCGGAGAGTCATTATGATTTTAGCTTTCGTTCGGGAGGGACATATATTATTTTAGATTAAATTTATAAGATTAAATAGAAGGATTAGGATCGAGATTATCATTATTTTATTATTTCAACAAGAGAGAAACGGAACTTTAACGTTAGCGATTTTAGACTTCTTCGGGATCACACTCTGCTGTAATTTATTCAAGGTTATTATTAAAGTATTATAATTATTGGGGATGTTATCAAAGTACTGTTGACTGTACTCGTAGCGTCTAAACGGGACGGATAACTAGTACTGTGTCGTACTGACTGCGAGTGAGTGTAACATTATATAAAAGTAAAGTAAAGTGATTGTTTATTATAGTGTCACCCCTATTTAAAGGGCCAGCCATTTCTGACTTATGAGACACCTCTTTTTCATGAACATCAGTACTTCCCGAATCCTATACTTGTATGCCAGGCGACATGCTGGTAGGCAATCGGTAACCATTATTTAACTAGCTGGCGGCTCACCAACCGGCCATATCAGAATGAACCCCTGACGAGATTCGAACTTTCGAGATCTCCCGCTCCGTAGGCGGGCGCCTTATCCACTAGGCCACGGAGACGGTATATAAGTATAGTACATACTGTACGGTGTCACTGTACTACGGCGTCGTTAGTGTCGTATCATCTCGCGCGCCTAGAACCGTCGGAGGTCTTGGGAGTACGGTCTTTTATCTTGTTATTATATGCGTTTCGAGAGTAAACTCATCTTTAAACTTAACCATCATAGTACGTTCTCTTTATACCCATGCACATATATACATCATGTATATACAGTGCAATCAACGCATTGTAGTACCGTAATATATGCAAGAAGAGCACTAGCTAGAGAGGTGCCGAGTAGTGACCACATGGACACTCTACGTACGCTACAACGAAAGTAGGGTGGGCCCTTACTTACTTGAACGCAACAATACCAATGGTTTTCAATGAATATTACGATAACATGTACAATTTGTGCTGTGTAATATGTTACATAGATGTAACTGATGACTTTGTAATAACAAATATACCAATCTATCCCGACGACGACGCAAATTGAACTCACATGATGTATTCGAAATTTCGTGTTTTTATCACCGATATCATTTCATTTGTCTTTGTAAAAAGCTGACCTGCCGGGAAGTCACGTGATCAGGCTTGGATTAAAAATAGACTGTGCTGTTCTTCGATAAATATATACTTTGTGTTAAACCAGGGCAACTCGTGTGGGTTCAATTAAGTTGTACGGTCAGTGTCGTACACCAGATATTACTTGGTTTTTTGTCGCCCTTAGAAGTTAGACACCATTTGTAACCGTTATCAGTTTAGGCAGCAGTTTGCACAAGGCAACATTAGTTTGCTAACTATAGGTCCTCTCTTTGCCCCCGCAGTGTGAGTTTGTGTTTTTGTATATTGCTTTAATATGAGTACTATGTATTATAAACGTCACAACACTGTATAATCTGTATACGGCTCATATTTTGTTTCTTTCAACATTGTGACGTCATCTTATTTGCATATTATTTAGAAAATGATGATTTATTGTGTACGTTAATTAATTTACTATGCATTTAACACGTTATCATGGTTAGGACAATGTTCTTGTATTGTTTATAAGATTTAGGTCAAGGCAATTCATGTTTTGCCTGGTTTGTTGGTTCCACCATAATGAGTACCGGTCTGCCCGGGAAAGTAGGTTCACAGTACCGGCCCATCCGGTAACGTCCAGGACTCATTTAGGACATACTTTAGGACTTATTTAGGACATGACGCCTGCGATTGTATTTTGCATACTTTCAGTTATTTACCTTGGCCCTCCGGGGCAAAGTAGTACAGATGAAAAAAGCAAACAGAACAAAAATAGGCGTGTGTCATTACATAAACATTTCCGCGGAGTTTATTAAACAAATAACGCTGAGCAGTAACAGGTATCCCTGCGTAAAGACCCAACTTATGTTATCAAGCTAACTAATAGTTGAATCCTTACCCTGGCACATAACCCTGTCCAACAACTATTCACAATGGATCAGTGTTCATTTGATATAGATTATGAATAACTTACAAATAACACATGCATGTGTAAAAATGTCTTTTTAATTGAATGACAACTGTCACCCGCCTTAAACGACGCTTTATTTTTCCAAATAAGTAATACCAGTTTATTTAAGCTAATCTACATATTTACAAATCTAAATCAAAGGTGGGTGAATTTCCGCAAACGGAGGAAGAACTGTCCTCTGTGTGCTATCCCACCCAAATGATCCATGTGAAAGTCAATGAGGCGTAATGTACACTTAAATGAACTTAGCCTTAATCTCCACCTCCCTGATATACAGTAAGATCGATGGATGCTCAATAACTGAACACCAACCTATCTTCCAAACAAAGCTCGAGTATAATATATACATGATGAAAATAACATTTTTATCAAATACTTGTATGCCATCAGACTACTAAGCACACCTTAATACAAACTCACAAGTTGCGTTAACATTAAATGTAGATGAATAATACCAGAATAGGCTCATTAACCACAGCACATTAGTAATACTTATTATGATTATAATGCAAGCAGCCTTGTGCTGAACTTGTCACAAATAAACACAATGTTACTCGACGTAATGCCATTCTAACATGTACAGAGACTGTTGTCTACAGTGCCTGTCGTACTAAATACATAAACAGCAGGCTTATGCTGAACCATTTATCCAAGTAAATACATGTACCAAGATTATAATGCAAGCAGCCTTATGCTGAACCATTTATCCAAGTAAATACATGTACCAAGATTGTAATGCAAGCAGCCTTATGCTGAACCATTTATCCAAGTAAATACATGTACCAAGATTATAATGCAAGCAGCCTTATGCTGAACCATTTATCCAAGTAAATACATGTACCAAGATTATAATGCAAGCAGCCTTATGCTGAACCATTTATCCAAGTAAATACATGTACCAAGATTGTAATGCAAGCAGCCTTATGCTGAACCATTTATCCAAGTAAATACATGTACCAAGATTGTAATGCAAGCAGCCTTATGCTGAACCATTTATCCAAGTAAATACATGTACCAAGATTGTAATGCAAGCAGCCTTATGCTGAACCATTTATCCAAGTAAATACATGTACCAAGATTGTAATGCAAGCAGCCTTATGCTGAACCATTTATCCAAGTAAATACATGTACCAAGATTGTAATGCAAGCAGCCTTATACTGAACCATTTATCCAAGTAAATACATGTACCAAGATTGTAATGCAAGCAGCCTTATGCTGAACCATTTATCCAAGTAAATACATGTACCAATATTGTAATGCAAGCAGCCTTATGCTGAACCATTTATCCAAGTAAATACATGTACCAAGATTGTAATGCCAGCAGCCTTATGCTGAACCATTTATCCAAGTAAATACATGTACCAAGATTATAATGCAAGCAGCCTTGTGCTGAACTCACCACTTATTATAACAATGTAACACAACGTGATGCCAGTCCAACCTGCACCGAGACAACTGTATATGTGGTACTGAATACCTAAACACCAACCTTATAAATATGCATGTACTTAGATTATAATGCATGCAGCCTTGTGCTGAACTCTCCATTAATCCAGATCACTGTTTTTACAAGTGTATCATTGTCTATGTGGTACGGGATCACTAATTTGGCGTGGAAGTCGTGATAGCGCAGTGAATGCGCGTTCGCTTCAGGTGCGAACGGTCCGGAGTTCGAGCCCCGCTGGAGCCGTTACGATTGTGCCCTTAGGCAAGGCATTTAAATTCCACATTGCCTCTTCTCTCTCTCTCTCCTTCATGGAGATGGATAACATCAGGAATGAGGTCTCGAGAGTGATTAATATAAGTTGAACGAACTTGTTTCGCAATCGAGCTAAAATAAATTTGTATGAACTAATTTGGCAGCCTTATGCTGAACCATTTCAGTGTCCATGTATCACTAGAAGAAAAAACAACAATAACTTCTTAATGTAACAGTATACAAGTATAAACACCCTTGAAGTGACAGCCTTATACTGAACCACTGATACTTGTGTACACTAAGTTCCATGAGCCAAAACACAATTGGGCTATGGTAATATAATTTCAACTTAGCTATAGTATGTAATTGTTTAACGCACTCGATTTCCAACGACCCATTCTTTAATGGATTCCTCAGAATACCCAGTAACAGCCGCGTCTGTGGCTGCACCAATCCTGAATGAATGTGATTTATATAAATACAACTTTGTATCATAACCCAAGTAAGCTATAACTTTATTCAGGTGGGTTCTGAAGAAAGCATAAGTCAGTGGCTTTCCATCAATACACTGGAATAATGGCCCCGACTGGTGCCCAACATGCTGAAAGTACCGCTGCATAGCGCGAGTTGCACATACATGGTACCTCGTCATTAACTGGCAAAAATAACGTTACCGGCATTTTGCTGTGTTTAAATTTCTGCAGTATTAATTCCAAGCCCATTACTTTGTCACCATCATGCACAATTTCTTTCACATCCCCTTTCTTTATAACAGTATCTCTATCTCTCCCAGATTTGCAACATATTTCTCCTATTCGTAGGAATCCATGAAATGATAAAATACACATTGCCTCAAACATTACCTGGTCATACAATAATGTAATGCACTTAGTGCATGCACACTCTTTTGCAACAATTCATAGGTAATTGGTAACTGTGTGTCTGGCTTACCGGGAATCATATGATTGGCACCCTTTATAAATTGTTTTATTAAAAATGAACTTCCAAAAGCTTTGTAAGCCAACGCTTTAGGAAAGTATGAAACTGCCGATACATGTGAATTTACCCTGGAGAAGCTGTATTTGGGAAACTAATAAATGTGCTAAAAGTGCACTAAATTGACTTCAGATACAGGCAATGTAACAGCTACCTTGTATTGTTCGCAATATTTAAAAATAATGAAACCAATAATTCATGTACACCTTTCTTGACCGATAAGACAAAGCATTGTCAAGTATTAGCCGTGCATCGCGACTCAAATCTTGAACAAATGCTCCGGCACGCTGACTGAATTGGCCGACAGGTCCTTCGCACACATGAATGCCTCCTGAAATTTGAAGCGCGATAAATTATCTTCCACTTTGTTGGTCTTGCCTGGTATATGGCAAGCTCGAAACAATATATTATATTTCATCGACGCCAAAACCAGACGGCGGACTAGGCTCATCATAACAGAATCTTTTGAGAACAATTTGTTCAGTATAAAAACCGTTGCTTCATTGTCCGAGTGAAACCTAACTATGTGGTTCGCCATAAGTCTCCCCCAAATGTCCACTGCTAGTACAATTAGAAAGAGTTCTATGATATTGATATGGTAATGGCGAAATTCAATAGGCCACTCATGAGCGAACCATTTTGAGCCGAAGACAGCTGCGAAACAAACAGTGGAAGCAGCATCTGTATAAAGATTCAGGACATCCGATGCTATCCATTCATTCCGGAGAAACATGCATGTTCCATTAAATGAATTCATAAATTCGTACCACATAGCCAAGTCTGCCCGCGCCTCCACAGTAAGACGAATGAAATAACGGGGACAACTGACTACCATCGTAAGGTCATAGAGGCACCGAAGAAATGTTCGCCCTGGGACTACGCAACAACAAGCAAAATTTAGCAGCCCAATCATAGACTGCAGTTCGTGGAGAGTAACCTTGTTAGGCTTGTTCATATGATCCTGTTCAGTGCTTATTTTGTTAACTTTCTCAGCAGGTAGTCTAATTTCCATTTTGTCGGAATCGACCTCTATGCCATATATTATGATACGCGTACTTGGATATGTAGTTTTATCTTGCTTGATGGGAATATTAATTTCTCGACACATTTGCAGAAAATGCCTTAAATACATATTACAGTCATTTGTCCCTGCTGGGCCCACACTGAAAAAGTCATCAATTACAGCACCATGCCTGCTTTCCATTACCTGAGAACCGTGAAAACAGTTGACAAGACATTGAAAGCCCCATGGCCAAACAGGCGTCCATATAATACATTTTATTTTGACCATTATCTGGCCAGGAAAAACCTAACAAATGTCTGTCTGATGGATGAATTAGCATTAACCGAAAAGCATCCTCAATATCAGTATTTGCCATCATACAATGGACGCCGCATTGTTTAACCTTAGTGACCACCGTATCAATCGAATCATAAATCACCCTTGTATGTTTCTTGTCAATCAAAGAATTAACAGAATTACATGTAACTTTTGGGTAGGATAAATCGTGTATGAGTCTAAATTTATTGTCCTCCTTCTTTGGGACCAAAGCTAATGGAGAGCTAATATTAAATCGTCAGGTTTAGTACTAAACGGGCCCAGAATGCGACCTTTACTAACTTCCACATGCAGGTTTTCATTGATGATCAATTTGTTGTTTAAAGCAAAAGGTGATTACGAATGTTGCTATTACATTCTGCAAAATCGCAAGCAATCGGAATTTTAAAACCGTAACGAAAGCCATTTAACAAGAAAGACTGTTCAGAGCACTCGTACCCCATCACAAATTGTGTCAACACTCACTTCTTATTGGTGTTGGCATGAACGATACGAAAGGGCATATACCTGTTTTTAACCAGTACAGGTTTTCATATAGCACTGGCGGGGACAAAGAGAGTAGCAGCATGTTGGGGTTTATTTAATAGAAAGCACTTAACTCTCGAGTGTCCCATCTTCTCGCAATTGTTACAGAGATGTGCATATCGACAACATTAAAAATGGCACCCCTGGGTCATGTTAAAATTATTACATGGATTTGACTGAGTCATTTGGACATTTGTAGCCCCACCAACAGATGCGTTTGACAATGTAGTGGCTTTAACCCACAGTTCCATGATTGTGCATCACTCCCCACTGACTAGGCTGGACCTGCTTGTGGGCCCTAAATGACCTGTCATGATAGTTGAAGGCTGCTGCCCAAGCATCCTCTCCAGATCCCTTATCAAACTACAAAACGACAAAAGAGATGTCACACCACCTGAGTGTTTCATAATATAAACATCCATAAAAACATGGAATGCCGTCAACTAACGAACAATAGTCAATGCCCTTGGCTTATTCCTTTCGGGCGTCTTGATGGCAAAATTCTGGCCAGTTGTGGACAAGCACACCAACAAATCTGTGGACTGTGGCTCTTCAAGCAAGTCATTAAGCTCCACAAATTCATTTTGCCATACCGCGTGTTTTAGTTTATCTGACACCATGGCTCCTGGGCGCATACAATACGAAGCCATGGAATTGGTAGGTTCAATACCTGGGGTGGTAGGGTCCACAACGGATGAAGATATCACAGGTTCAATGTCCATATTACACGACACATTTGGCAGCGGTGCAGAAGCCACGGAACATGATGCGATGACTGGACTCTGCAGGTTGCCAGAACTATCTGGAATCCTATGAGTTGCTGTAACCCACTAGGAAGATGCCTCTCCACTAATAGGGGTATGTTGCGCTTGCGTCGGCTGCCCGTCGTTGTTGCCTGGGGCGTCGTTGTTGCCTGTGATGTTGTTACCTGGGGCATCGCTGCTGGTCGGCTTCTCTTTGGAACGCCCGTCTGTTTGCCTTGCGCTTAGCCGGCATCCGTATGTAACAAAAGACAAAACATTATCCAACCTTTACTGTGTAAACTATAATCATGCACTACATGTACAAGCACATATATGTATGCCTCCGAGGCAAAACATTAGTACAGTACATACAATCATTAATCAGGCCATGGGCCAATATTACATATACAAAACCTACGGGGCCTTGTTACATATGCCTAAGAGGCAAATAGTTGGACACAATAACATTGATCTGTCATCGGGGCTTGTTACATATGCCTATGAGGCAAATAGTTGGACAAAATAACATTGATCTGTCACCGGGGCTTGTTACATATGTCTCTGAGGTAAATAGTTGGACAAAATAACATTGATCTGTCACCGGGGCTTGTTATATATGTCTATGAGGCAAACAGTTGGACACAATAACATTGATCTGTCACCGGGGCTTGTTATATATGTCTATGAGGCAAACAGTTGGACACAATAACATTGATCTGTCATCGGGGCTTGTTACATATGTCTATGAGGCAACTAGTTGGACAAAATAACATTGATCTGTCATCGGGGCTTGTTACATATGTCTATGAGGCAACTAGTTGGACAAAATAACATTGATTTGTCATCGGGGCTTGTTACATATGTCTATGAGGCATACAGTTGGACAAAATAACATTGATCTGTCACCAGTGCTTGATACATATGTCTATGAGGCATATAGTTGGACAAAATAACATTGATCTGTCACCGGGGCTTGTTACATATGTCTATGAGGCAAATAGTTGGACAAAATAACATTGATCTGTCACCGGGCCTTGTTACATATGCCTATGAGGCATATAGTTGGAAAACATAACATTGATCTGCCCTCGGGGCTTGATACATATAAATGCCTACAAGGCAAATAGTTGGACAAAATAAAAGTATCTGTCCTCGGGGCTTGTTACATATAAATGCCTACGAGGCGAATAGTTGGACAAAATAGCATTGATCTGTCCTCGGGGCTTGTTACATATGTCTACGAGGCAAATAGTTGTACAAATAACATTGATCTGCCCTCAGGGCTTGTTACATATACATGCCTACAAGGCAAATCGAGTCGGGCCGAGCTTCCGGGAGGTGGCGCTATCTATCGGATGGTTGACAATGATGACTTGTACTGCTATCGTCGAACGATCAACATCGAAGGCTTACGTATCGTTGGATTATCAAGCCAACAGAGGTAAGTATCCATTCTGGTTATATACACTTTATTGGTGGCAGCGGTGTTAGAAAATGCACCTACTTCCAAGCGTGTGTTTTGAATAATTCCAATTCACACGCAGGTTGAACACCGCTAATTTGGCTTTACGCTATCTAGCCCAGAAGTGTTTGGATATTTACTCAAATAGTGTCCAATATATACCAACCAGCTTTACTTCATTAGGTAATAAGATTAAATTAAGTAATTTGGTCTTCTGGTCCTTAATATTTTTGCTTTGGAAAATTAAGGCCATTTGGTTTTCCCGCCATAGGAGATAACGTGTCTCCGTGAACATTACAAAGCGTGACGAACGACGAAAGCAGTGAAACCACTTCGTGTATCCTTTGCTTTGTACCTTGTGCTATTAGCTAGTAAGTCTTTTCCAGAATTTATTTCAGTAATATTGGCATTAGCCCCACACAACTTGAGGGTGAATTTCATGACCATGAAGAACTGACAATAATCAACACTCAGCACAATATATACAAGTTTAATTACAATAATATGATGAATTATTTGTATGAATGATGATGTTGATGATGATGATGATGAAGATAATATAAAACAATGTATGTTCACACGGAGTTCTTAAACAGTTCCTCTCTCAGTCTATACCATCACTGCAATACTTTCTAACTGTCTATTGCGAACGTTCTCTAACGTTGCACCAATATCGTATGCTTGTGCGTTTTAACGTTCTATAACGTTATACACAACGCTCATGTGACGTAATCACACTTAAACCGTCTACTACTATGCGTAGGTAAATAAACTAAATATAGAGTCACGTATCTATGTTTGTCTCGATGATTCCAATCCTTGACGACGATGTTCCCGTTCTGGCTCCCAGTATAGTGTTGGCTTCCTTGAGCTATCTCAAGTAGACCAATAATATCGTAGTGAGGGTTGTGGCGACACACGCTGCGAGACACAAATTCTCTCCACTCCGGGGGAAATACCACGTCCGGGCAAAACAGTAAACTCTGCTCCGGGAACTCTATGTCCGGGCAAAACAGCAAATACGTTCCGGGTAATGTCCTTCCGGTAACGATCCAATCTCATTCCACGCCGGGAATATACATCCGGTGGATGAAGCTTAAATATATATAACATATGGAAAATACTAGGTAAATTCCTATAATGTAACGTGCTATAAATGCACACATAGTATACTGGCTATACTATTTTCAGTCATGATACGTCACACTTCTACTTCCATTACAGCTATGCTTGCTATCGTTCGTTTATGATGATCAATCATAGTAAATGATATGAATATACCTATACAATTTATGTAAATGCAGCCAATTACATTAACCATTAACAATGTCACGTACAAATAAAACAATAACTAAAGTCATATCGTACCACGTGCTACGGGCCACGTGCAACGGATCACGTGAGATTGACCACGTGTTACTACTTCAGTGAATAAACAGTCATATATAACAACTGAAATAATTAAAATACAATCTTCTGTCGGTAATAATACTTAATTATGGAGCCTTGAGTATAGAACCACATAAACCTCATACCTCAGGCGTTCAATAGTTAATTATGTAACCTTTACAACAAGTAATAGTTGCTGACAATATTAATGTTCATCATGGAACCGCGAGCATAGAACCACACAACCCTAATGTATCTACGGCGTTCCATAGTTAATGTCTTAGCACAAAATCTTCCAACAAAATTGTTACGGACAGAAATAATCAGCATGGCGTAACTCTATACGGCATAATTTCGAAATTAATTATGACGCTATAACTAAACAGAATTGACGTTAAAATACAAACTACAATTTTAACATAAATGTCCACATACTTTGTCTTCTGAGCAAAAATACAAAATGTGCTGGAATAATTCACTGATCCAGTCTGTCGTAACAGTCAAATGTGTGTGCGCAAATAGCATGAAACCGGCTGCTTTTATAACCACAGTGGTCTTCCTTATACAGGAAATGTGCACGAGATAAGTACCCATTCCGTGAAATTGATATCAGGCTATGCGGCTGAATATTTTATCAACGGAGGCCTGCAGTTATAAAAATGATAACTTTGTCATTTCTGAACCGAATTAGATAAAATTAGATAAAATTTACATGGATGTTCACGATTTCTAATGCCGAAACGAATGCACTAAGTTTTAAACGAAAACTTTAAAGATTTATACATGAACGCAAACAATTACAAAAAAAATGATGCAATCTTAGCATACAAATATGGCAAAATCGAGGTTGGATAATCATTTCCAGAGAACAGCAGGGTAACACAACCCTAGATGCATTAGAGAGGGTTATCAGTAGGCCCGTGGCAAGGGAGATAAGAGACAGCCTAGATTTTACTACAAACCATGCTGTACATTTTCTACATCTTTGGTATTTATAGACCACCATATTCAGAGAGCCATCCAGTGACTCAGACTATGTTCCTCGAACAAATGACGAATATATCTGATTCACGTGTGCTGCTAGGTAACTTTAACATCCATATTGACAATAAGTATGACTGCTACACGAAACAATTCCAGCAGTGTTTGAAATCATATGGGCTGGTCCAACATGTGAATACTCCAACTCATTCTGGTGGTCACATTCTTTACTTGATAATTGCAAAGCTAGAAGACAAACGTGTGAGTATCTCTGAACCCTTATCAGACTATTACATCTCTGACCACTGCTTTGTCAGTTGTAACATTGAACAGTGTCGACCGCCTTTGGTACGAAAAAAATCAAATCTCGCAATTGGAAATCTGTGTCCAGAGACATGTTACAATCAGATCTTGGAAAATTAAACAAAATCGCTGAGAAATCGTCTAGTGTCAACGATCTAGTATCTTATTTCACAAGAATCACATCAGATATAGTCAATAAACATGCTCCACTCAAAGAAAGGACCATTCTCTGTAGACCGACGGTTCCGTGGTATTCTTGGTACTTAAAACAGCTGAATTAGTATAAACGATCAATAGAGAAAATCTATATGAATAACAAGTCAGATCTGTCAAAGAAGGTCTACAGTGGGGTTAGAAACATGTATTGTTCAGAACTGTCTAGGGCCAAGGATGAGTACTACCAGAACAAGATTGGAGAGGCGGAGGGAAACATCAATACGCTATATGCTGTAACTTCAGATTTACTGGGAAGGTCCAAGGACAATCCGCTCCCATTACAGACAAGTGCAATATATTTGGTTAATAAAATAATCAAACTGAGAAATGATCTTGACAATATAACAGTTGAAACAGCAATGGTGATACGTGTAGTTCTAGTCCACCTGTGAATATGAAAAGGAGGAGAAGAATTATATAAGACCCTGTCTTCCATTCTAATCCTGTTTCTGTATTCTGATTATGCGTGGTGTATGCATTGTTCAATATGTATTATATTCGGAAATAAAATATGTTTAAACTGAATATGAAAACATTTACTGCATTTAGACAACTCTCAGAAAATGACGTCTTGAAACTTGTGTATGCATCCAAAATCTACAACATGTGAACTTGATGTGATTCCAACTAAATTGTAAATCGATCACTGCTATCTGGTGTGTTCCCCGAGGAGTGGAAAAGTGCTGTGATTAAACCCTTGTTAAAGAAGAAAGGTCTCCTGCTGGAACTGAAAAACATTCATCTCCAAAATTCTTGAAAAAGCTGCACTAAACCAAATCAATAAACATATCGAAGCTAACAGTCTCCTTCCAGATTACCAAAGTGCGTATAGAAAATATCATGGTGTTGAAACGGCTATGGGCAAAATGTATAGTGACCTCTTAGAAACCATTGATAAAAACCAAGTCACGATCGAGGTCATGATGGTCTTGAGCGCAGCATTCGATACCATCGATATCCCGATACTGATCAAAATCCTGCAGGACAATTTTGGTATTCAAAGCACTCCCTTGAAATGAATCGAGTCTTATCTCACGAACAGAACAATGATAGTCATGGTCGAACAGTCAGCATCCGAAACTGAGCCATTAATGTTCGGTGTTCCACAGGGTTCGTGTGCTGGACCGGTGATCTTTACCCTGTACATATCAGCCCTGAATCGCATGGTGCAGAAATATCCAGCCGATCTGTATGGATATGTAGACGATCATAAGATTGCATTCAAAATTCAAGCAGGCAATTCTCCAAACGAGGCAATTGTTCAGTTGCCTCAATGAGATAATATCATGGATGACAACATTCAAACTGAAGATGAATAACTCTAAACCTGAAGTAATCATTTATGAAACCAGGCAACAATTATCAAAATTAAATAGTTCTAGTGTCAACGTTGGAGGTTGTGACGTAAAATGCGTTGATCATGTCAGAGATATGGGTGTTCACATGTCCAATACACTCAACTTCGACCATCACATCCAAAAAAAGTGTCATATACGTGTGCAGTTACGAAATCTTAAAACTATACGTAAACATCTCACAAAAAAGTATACTGAATCATTAGTGCACGAGTTGGTTCATTCGCACATCGACTTCTGCAATGGTCTGTTTAACGACATTCCAGCCTACCAAGTCGACAAACTACATGCCAAGTATCCAAGTCCAAAATCATGCCGCTAGAGTTGTCCTTAATGCCTTGTTTGAACAACCAATTGCGGAACTTCTGAAAGAACTCCACTGGCTTCCAGTTAAAGCCAGAATCATTTTCAAAGTTATATTGATGGTATTCCGTGTCAATAATGGAACAGCTCCAGTATATCTGGGAGAAATGTTTGTACCCATTCGAGGAAGGTACATACTAAGATCACAAAGTGACACTAACTTTAACATCCCAAGACGACGAACAAAATTAGCCGATATATCTATGGCCGTCGTTGGACCCACATTGTGGTACGATCTACCTATTTATCTGAAAAACATTGAGTCGGAGGCCATTTTCCGATCAAAACTGAAAACCCATCTGTTTAGGCAATTTTATGAACGATAAGTATTGTGCTCTTTGTACAAAAATAACATCTGTGATTGTAATGACAAACGCCTATTTTTGTTTTGTTCTGCTTTATTTATACTACGTTGCCCCGGAGGGCCAAGGTAAATAACTGAAAGTATTCAAAATACAATCCTCAGTTTTCTATAAATATTTCATACATGTATGCCTAATAAACACAAGGTATGTTTGACCTAAATTTATGAAACCTATAGTGAAATATGACAAATTAATATGACATGTCCTAAATGCTCTAAAACACATGGCGATCACAGACGTCATGTCCTAAATAAGTCCTAAAGCATGTACTAAATGAGTCCTGGACGTTCCCGGATGGATAGGTACTGTGAACCTAATTTCCCGGGCAGACCGGTACTAATTATGGTGGAACCAAGAAACCAGGCAAAAATAAATTGCCTTGACCTAAATCTTCTAAACAATACAAGAGCATTGTCCTAACCATTATAACGTGTTAAATGCATAGCAAATTAATTAACATACACAAGAAATCATCAATTTCTAAATAATATGCAAATGAGATGACGTCACAATGTTGAAAGAAACAAAATATGAGCCGCATACAGACTATACAGACTATACAGTGTTGTGACGTTTATAATACATAGTACTCATATTAAAGCAATATACAAAAACACAAACTCACACTGTGGGGGCAAAGAGAGGACCTATATTTAGTAAACTAATGTTGCCTTGTGCAAAATGCCACCTAAACTGTTTCCGGTTACAAATGGTTTCTAACTTCTAAGGGCGACAAAAAACTAAGTAAAATCTGGTGTACGATACTGACCGTACAACTTAATTGAACCCACACGAGTTGCCCTGGTTTAACACTAACTATCTATTTATCGAAGAACAGCACAGTGATGATATAAAACAGTTTAAATACACTATTTGTGTTCAATAAGGTCAAAGATCGACTATATAAGTATTGGATTGACGAGTTAAGTGTTGTATGGGCATTCTCATGGGTTCGGGCTCTGTCGTGTGGTGATGGGCGGTTCACTGTACCGGCCCATTCACTGTACTGACCACATCACGGTTGTCATTCTTACGGCGGTGTTTGGGTCTATGGTTCATATTGCCACTTTTATCGTTAATCCAATCACTCACTTATATACTGTAATGGTGTAGATATCATGATGAAATATGTTCTTATCCAATTCCTAGAATCCTAGTTATATCTATATATGTATACATTTTTATTTATATTTCCATATATTATTGTCATGGGTAAATGTTTAAAATTGCATCTGTAATTGTGAAGCGCAATGGAATAATATTTAGTGTTTGCGCTATATAAATGCTATGTATTTGTATTTGTACGACGAACGACTCCCAATACCAGAACACCCAACGCGACAATACATGCACTATCCAAGTATAGTCGATTACTGACGCCGGTTGATGTCCCTACATACAAGAATGAGTAGAGTGATGACATGTACATCAGCATAACAATGGGGGTATTATGGTCAACAGGCCTACCTCGAACCACGGCAGGTGTTTATCTCAAAATAAACGGCCGGAACAAAGAGGGGGAGCTACTTGTCCGGGGGGACCACAGAAGGTAGTATTTCTTTCTCGGGTCTACCAAATGTACCACCTTGCCGAACACCTGATGACAAAGTTGAAATGGCACAACAGCTAATGGCAACAGCAGAGCGGCTGTTATTAGAAGTAAACCCCTCGAACCAGGCAGGGGTGAAGGATACACGAATGATACTACAGCCTGAAGTTGCACCACAAAGTGTAGACTTCAGGAACCTTCCATTGGGATGGGTAAAAGGGGGAAATGTTTGTCTCGTCGAGTCGCGGATAGAAAACAAAGGCGGCTTACTAAGCGTAAACACCGGGTATTGCCAATGGAAGCGGATGATTCTACAGATAGCGGTAGTTCATGTAGACGAAATGTTAGTAATTCTGTGTATCCAGCACAGGTCGTACAACCATTGGCTCGGTGTCCGATATCCGAGCACACAGTACGAGTACCAGTGCAACGTCTGTTAAACGAGCACGCAGTACAAGTACATGTGCAACATCATTGTGAACGACAGGAATACGCTAGGCATCCGATACCGGATCAGCTGGTACCGCATGCGGTGCACCAATTTCACGATTGTGACGAGCACAGGCAGTCGACTAAGGCAATATGCTTGGATACACCTAGAGCAGCAGGACCGTATCAACCACCGTATGACGGGCCAGTACAAACCACCCAGCTACCGATTACAGGCAGATACGAGTCAAAAGGACGTATTCGCATGTCAGCACTTAGAGATATTCCTAAGTCCATGACATGTGATGGTAAATCCAGTTGGAATGAAGTTCACACAATATGCACAGGCATATCAGTGGACCCCAGAAGAGTGTAAGGTTTGTCTATGCACTGTCTAACCGGCAAAGCCTTGGACTATTGTACACGCATGATAAGAACAAATCACGACCTATCGTTATAAGAACGATTTGGGCCAGAACTGTAAGCTTCCGCACAAGCTTAATTTAATTAAACGGCACAGAATAAGAAGGAAAATATGGAGGATTGGGCAGATAGAGTGCAAGAACTAGCTGCTGAGGCTTTCAGAGATCTGCCAATGTATTATTCAAACCATTGACCGATTTTGTGAGGGATTGCTTGACATGGATGCTGGGCATAGCGCATTCATGAAGAAACACTCAACAATCGAAAGTGCCCTTTGTTAGTAGCATCTCTGTATATTTAACACGCATCGCGGAATGGTCTCCGTCTGCCCGTCACAAAAGTGTTTCCTATCAAATCTCTTGAACCGCTGGAGGAATCCTATAATAATTTGACACGTATGTTTCTCGAGATGATGTGCAGAGCGTATGCTTCAAGCATGTCGGGTAATGTTGATACATGTATGTGTGAGAAATAGGGCTGCCACGTGTACAGAGTTGTGTAAACGTGTACACGATCCTTAGTACACGGCATGATTATTTACATGTACTAGGTCTAACAAAATTCAGTGAACAGGTCGATGCTATGATTTTATTACGTCAGTAAGCTTTATTATACTACGTCATCAATTAAGATAGTGTACACGGTTACTCAATTAGTACACTTGTATTGCCAGTACACGACACGGCTCCGTTTACACGTGTAACCGTTGAAACCCTAGTGAGAAATACTCCTTATGTCAGACACATCAGATTGTGTATGCATTTAAATCATTTGTCTGACAAGTGTCAAACTATTAATATCATGCATGGTCTGCCATCGGTGTCTATGGTTTCTAGGGTGTCAACATAGTTTGTAGTGAAACTCAGATTACATGTGTTGATGATAATGTGAAGAAAATGTCATTAATATGCAGGATGGACATAACATTTAGTTTCAGTCCTTGTATATACAAGCCTGGCATAATCGAATTGTGCCAATGTCTGAGATTTTGGAAATCACAATAGTTAGTATGCGGCGAACACAATTCAAATTGACAAATTGCGCGACAAACAATAAACCTGAAGTTCCTGCCGTTGTCACCACTTTGGAATAAGCACTGCTGCATAGAATAAAATTATGTAGATTCGAACAAAAAAATAGTACGTCCAGGATTATAAAACTATTTTCAAATTCTGTAGCATTTTGTTAGGTTGACACCCAGAATCAGCCACTCAAAAATGCTTGATATTCATCTTGAGAGTTGAGAATGTTTTATCATTTTGGAACATGTCGTAGCAGTTACAATTGTATGATGGGGAGGAGAGTTGGGGGTTACAATTGACTGATGTGGTAAGGTTCACAAGGTAATGATCATCCTGAAAGGTAACGGCCCCACACAAAAGATATGGTATAAGAATTCAGGCCATTGCAAACTGAAGATTAGTATACTGTATTATTTGGCGGAGGAATACAGTGTGTAATCACAGTGACGTTATTCACAGGCGAGCACTGGTTATTTGAAACTTAAAATTTGAAATATTATTGGTGTGTTTCAGGCTGAATTGAATACCTCTTTACAGTGGATGTGGTATCAGAAGAAATGAAAGATTGGAAATATAAATGAACATACTATATGTTTTTACTTTTTACTATGTCTAGGGATAGGGCCTTTAATAGGCAATTTATTTGTTGTTTTGCAACCATAACAATGCAACATAACTTTCCTTTATCTTCATATGAGATAATGAAAGAAGGGAACATTCGGTATTTCGAGTGTGCATGCATTAAGTGACGTAATGATCGCAGTTTACAATGTACAGCAATCCTTTTATAGGCTACATTATGATAATAAGTCACTCTAATGTTAAGCCTGTTTCCATAGTTTCGAATGTCAGTTTCTTTTGCAATGGACTAATAATACATACACTGCTCAAAACAATTAAAGGATCACTTTTTATAATGACTCTACAGTAATCATTTTGGTATCGACATATATAATGTCCATTACTATGCACTAATACATGTCTCTTATGAATACGCACGGGTAAATCAAGCGGTTTGCTAGTCAAGAAGCTCGTACAAATTGTTATTGAAATCAATACCCCTATATATTGGCCTGATTTGTGGTATGGGAGTCAATTGCCATCTTTCGTTATAATGATCAGTATGAACTCTTTTTGGCTTTTACTGGGACTCTATGTGCTTATTTACACGTGCGAGTGTGTTAGGCGTCACTTAAATCCACCCGAGGTCGCCAGGGCGGTGTAAATGATGCAGGATGGACACTCGCAGCGCAATGTGGCTGGAACATTAGACGTCTCCCAGAGCGTGGTTGCATGTTTGTGGGCGCGGTATCAGGAGACGGGACAGTACACCAGACGTCCTGGTCAAGGTCGTTCACGATGCAAAACCGATGCCGATGACCATTATATACGGTTATTGGCCTTAAGAAACAGTCGTGGTAGTGCAACGCGGCTCCAAATAGACGTCCAGCTGACCACCGGGCAACGAGTACCCACCCAAACCATCCATAATAGACTCCACAATGACACCATGAATGCTAGACGCCCAGCAACCGGCCCTGTTTTGACACGTGCGCATCACATTCGGAGACGCGAATTTGCTGAGGACAACCTTAACTGGGCACTTCGAGATTGGGAGTCTGTGTTGCTCACCGACGAGAGTAGATTCCATTTATCATCATGTGATAGGCGTACTCGAGTGTGGAGACGGCCAGGTGAACGATATGCGGACTTTAACATTATGGAATGGGATCGTTTTGGGGGTGGCTCAGTTATGGTTTGGGGTGGGATCTGCTTACGATGGCGCACGGACCTCTATGTGTTTGATCGAGGAACATTAACTGCTTTAAGGTATAGGGATAACATTCTATCAACGATTGTAAAGCCATTCGCTGGAGCTATCGGTGTTGACTTCGTTTTTAATGCAAGACAATGCCCGCCCACACACTGCTAGGATAGCCATGGACTACCTTAATCAGGAGTGTATTGAAGTAATGGATTGGCCGGCTCGTTCACCCGACCTAAATCCTATAGAACATGTGTGGGACTACATTTATAGACGGATTTCGGAGCGCAACAATCGTCCACTTACTCTACCGGACTTCACACTGGCACTCATTCTGGAATTGAATGGCCTACCCCAGCAGGTGAAAGCCACCTTAATCAGGAGTGTGCCTAGGCGTTGCCGTGAGTGTTACAATAGACGAGGGGGGCATACTCATTATTAGCAGACATTATTTGAGACAGTTCTCTGGTCTTAAACACAGTTTTTCTCATTATGTTAGCATTATGCCATTGTTAAGAAAATTGATACTTTCTGATTAAGGCAGTTTCTACTGTCAGCTACAGTGTTGCTTGTTTTCCTGTTACCGCTTCGTCGTGTACATGTTGCGAATACATGTTGCATACACCCGTTTCTATTTATTATTCCGTATGGTCCATTTAATTCCAAATATGTGTATGATCCTTTAATTGTTTTGAGCAGTGTATATACGACTTGCTTAGAAATGAATAAATAGGGAAAATGTCAGAACGGATTATTGAATTGTTTTTTTTCTCTCTAATATTTCAAACGTTAAATTACTCAAATTGACATGAAACATGTGTATTGAATAGCATTTACATTCGTTGATATACGCTCGCATTATGTTGGGTACCAGCGACAAGGAAGTTTAGATAGTACGAGATGTGCATACCTACATATAGAAGTAATAAACGGCATTAAACAAACTAACAAGTATGGACATTCAGTTTGTGTGTGTTATATTATGTGGAGTATGCTATTCACTTGGTAATAGTTCCATCATATTTTATTAATGATAATGTACCATATCTTGAACTGTACTCCATATTATACAATACCATAACTCAGTGAAAGATGACTGACATACATCGCTTAATTATAAATTTGCTGAACTGCGATCACGGGGGCATTGTCGGTGAAACTGAACCTTAAAGTTTAAACTTTATTTATTTTACAATGATTGTGAAACAAGCTTTAACAACTTATATTAATCACTCTTGTTGGCGCAGATGAGAGCGTAAATGTGATCATTCGTGTGGGAGGAAACCGGTGTATCCGGAGAAAACCCACCTGTCCGATATGGCGACCACCGTACATCTCACATACTTTCCTGTCCATTGCGCCAATCGTCGGGACAGGCGAACCTTAGATTCGACCGAAATTGCCTCATCTATTCGAAGGGTTTTGCATTTAGTACGAAATGTTCTTTATTAGGTAGACTAAACTTGTATTATATACATGGAATATAATTACGCCAATTCAGTTTTGAGTTTGATTAATAATGTAGTGCATACACATTTCTTAACTCGATGCGAAACAAGTTCTTATAACTTATATTAATCAGTCTCGGAACGTATTTCCATTCCTGATAAAATCCATCGCTACTTCCACTATACTTACCTTCACTGTGTATGGTAAATGACTAATGTTGATAGAACTTGTGGCCCAACCCATTTCCTTTAATTTGAGTATAAATCTTGGTAGTGGTGTATATGCTTATGTAATGCAATAATATATTATTAAACTAAAGTGACAAAATGCAAAAGTCATTAATCATGTGATAAATTGTAAACATGATTGAAAATGATATGATAGCGTAATATATGGTAAGTGTATCGCGCATCGTTTTCTGTACAACAATATGTGGAAAACGTGATAGCGCAATGGTAGCCCGTTCGTTTCTGGTGGGAGATACCTGGAGTTCGCGCACAGCACTTACATTCCACATTGCCTCTTCTGTCTCCCTTGTGACGATGGATTCCATCATGAATGAGTTCCTGAGTGTGATTAATGTAATGCTGTGAACACTTGTTTCACAATCGGGATCAATAACGTTTTATAAACTAATAGAAAGTACCATGAGAGACCATTATTCGACTGGATATGTTCTGGCCCCATATAGCAAAGGGTCATACTTATATCAGTAATGGGGGCTTCAGCGGCGGGTGTTTACGGCCGTTGAATCAAATCACTTGCCCTCAATACTGTATGTTCGAATCCAACTGAGTGTGTCGAATTATTTCAATTGAGGAAAATTATCTGCTGGTCTGTGGTTCTATATGGGCACCAATATGTATGAAGTAGTATATGCAATACTGTTAGGAAGGGCACACGGGTTTATCATACACCAATAAGTGTTGGAGAGTCGCCATGTGTTCTGAATTGTGTGTGCTTCTTTAAACATTAAAACAAAACTAACACATACAAATGTATCGGTAACATTGTGGGAACCTGTTTGAAGTATGCTATTGTGAGAATATAAATATCTTTCACACGTGTTATTAGCCCATATAAAGTGTTGTTTGAAAACATATTTTGTGAAATAATTACAATATTGCTGTTTCTCCTTTGGTTTTAATAAGATGCAACACAATTAAGTATTAGGGGAAACATTGACCGCTGGATATTGTAATAAGAAAACAACGAACACTATTGAGTCGTGTTTAACTATAACATGTGCATTGCACAATGTGTGTTCGTCTATTAGAATAATTACGATATTCATACAGCATCTATGAGAATAATTGCTACTATTGTTGGCCCAGCCATATTGTGTTATTGAAGCTGGCTCTAGTATCAAATTGTTCTGTATTTCAGTACATTGCTGGCAGTGTCCTCAAGATGTTACACGTGTGTATGCAAGACCTGGCAGTAGGGCAGTTCTTGCCTTTCAGACCTCCATACAATCAACATCAGGATTTGCTGAATATTCTGTAGCAGCCTTCAATGGATCATCCCTCTATATAGCACTATTTTACAGTGGAGCATTAGAAACGTCAACTGAATATTTGAATACATCGTTCATTGGAGATGTTGTCACTGGGAACGTTACGATGCTAACAGACCATTTACAGACAATAGATGCTGGTGTTTATAAGCTGCAGTATAGCATACTATCAATTGCTAATACTGAACAATGCTCTACTTTGTATATATTAGGTAAGTAAAATAGTCCATATTGCCATTGTTTCACCCGACAGTATGGGTATCTCCGACATACTGTGTGTGTTCGCCTAATCTGTCAAAAATAGTGTTTGCATAATGCCTACTGCACTTAATTTTCTCGCCGGATTATACAATAACTTCTTGAATGATGGTTACCGTTTATCTGTTCAATTATTTGTATGTTGATAAAAAGTTTTCCTGATTACTGTATTTCTTTATTAAATGCTTAGAACTTGAAACAATAAATCATTATATGATACTCATTGACAAATGTTTGCACCATTAACGTAATTTCTGATACGTTGTACATACTTCATTGAATGACCCAGAAAGTGTACACTCATACATATAGTATCAACCGGCACTTAACTAGTAATGTGTAAACTGACAGTATATACACACATTAAGAAAGGAACTAATCTGAGTTTTTCAAGAAATGAAACCTAGTTAATCACAGTGAAACACAAATATGAAACACAAATAATTATAAGTAATTTGATTCACATGTTAAATACAAAATTAATTTACAGATGCATGCATGAGTATTAAGAACGATTTGTTCGCTATTGTGTATAGATGTAATCTTGCTGTATAAGTACATCATAATGTTTAAAGTGAAGTGATAAGTCAATAATAAAACCGTGATGAATATGACGAAACACTCTATGACGATGATGATATCTTTATTTCTTTCTCGTTTATTGGATCTTGTCTATAAGACAACATCCCTTCATGCCACGACTACCAACTCCTCTGTTCACATACTGTGCAGTTACATTGCAACAGATTCCTGGTTGATTAAAATACTTTAAAAAGAGATGTCTAACTAAATTAACTAGACAGATGTCAAAACTGGCATCTGTCAATGTCCATAAAGAAATTGCCATCAAATTCTATACTCTATCAAAGCTGTAGTATTCAACAACCTGTATACACAACAATAACTTGTTAACTGCAGTTAGATTTCTTCAGCTGAAAGAAAATACTGCAAACAATAATTATATAATACATCCCATCCTCGTCGCCACATTAAAATAATAAAACCACAGAAAAGAAAATATCGATTTCTCGTCTCTCTCGTATTTGAAATTTCGTCCTTGACAAGTTTCTGAAACAGAACGATACGTGCATTAATTATTATATAATCACTTTAGCACATGTGTAAATATCACACCTTTATTAAATCGTATGACAGCTTTAAGATAAAACAATGATTTGTTAAGCGACTATTTCAATGTCACTTTTTATCAATTCCCATCAAATCAAAATGTCACATCACTACATATATACATTTAAAATAATCACTTCATAACAGTTTCCCACAATCTGTTGGCCATATCTGAACTGACTTTGGATACAATTCCTGACTCGAGAAGTTGATTTAATGCCTCTGATCTACTGTCACGCGGTCTCTCGGTTATCTGACTAAGATGGTAATCTTGTAAATACTTTGGTTTCTTGGATGTTCTGTCAGATTTTCTTGGAGGCTCTCTTGGTTCAGGTCTTGGTTCTACATTCCTGTCTCTAGGTTTTCTTGGCCTAACTATATCAGTTGTAGTTCGCACTTTAACTACTTCTTCTGTTTGATCCTGTACTTTAGCTACTGTTTCTTCTCCGTCTTCTTCTACTACTCTCCTCCCGGTTCCTACAACTTCAATTGCCTCTTCCGTTCCTACAACTTCAATTGCTTCTTCCGTTCCTACAACTTCAATTGTTTCTTCTCTAACTATATCTTCATCGGGTTCTTCAGCGATTCTCATATCTTCTCCAACAGCTTCACTTGCTTGTTCTCTTACTCTATCTTCATCTATTTCTTCAGCGACTCTCGTATATTCTCCAACAGCTTCACTTGCTTCTTCTCTTACTCTATCTTCATCTATTTCTTCAGCGACTCTCGTATATTCTCCAACAGCTTCACTTGCTTCTTCTCTTACTATTTCTTCATCTATTTCTTCAGTGACTCTCATATCTTCTCCTGTTGACATGTCTGTGTGACTTTCAACGTCCCTGTGTGCATCGGCTTCTACTATACGATTTTCTATCCCTGCACCACCTTTTACTTCTTCTTCATGAATTGGTCTATCTCGTAACACCTCTATTTCCGGTCCATTGTCAATAGTACCTAATGGTAATACGTGGTTTCTATGTAGCGTTCTTTCTCTACCGTGTGGTGCTCTGATCTTATACACAGGTATGTCCAAATTAGGTTGATCGAATACCTCATATGCATCTTTCTCAAATGTATCTGCAATCTTGTGACGACCTTCGAATGCTAGAATTTTCACTAACACATTTTCTCCAATATTTATCTTCACTGCTTTCGCTTTCTTATCATAATTCGCTTTCTGTCTCTGGCGAGCCTTGTTGTTTACCGTGGCAACTATTTCTCTTGTGCTTTCTAGTCGTTGCTTAAGCTGGTCTATATACTCTTTGGGTGTTTGGTTTGGTGTCGTGTCTCTTGCAGATTCAAATACCGAATCGATAGGTAATTTAGGTGTTCTTCCAAACATGAGTTGAAATGGAGAGAACCTAGTAGACTCGTGCCTGGTGCAATTGTATGCATACACTAATGGAGGTAGGTGCTTCTTCCAATCAGGCTTCTTATCTGGCTCTAGCGTACCGAGCATGCTAAGCAGTGTCCGGTTATACCGTTCTGAAATTCCGTTTCCTCTTGGGTGGTATGGAATTGTTCGTGATTTCTCTATGCCAAATAGTGTACAAAGTTCTTTGATGATGTTGGACTCGAAGTTACCTCCTTGATCTGAATGAATTCTGGTGGGCACTCCATAGTGAACTATAAACTGTTCGTAAAAAGCTTCTGCTGTAGTTTTGGCTGTTTGGTTCTTGGTTGGGATCGCTAGAGCATATTTCGTAAAGTGATCTGTTACGACAAGGATGTTACTGATTCCTCCTTTTGATGGCTCTAATGACAAAAAATCCATGCATACCAGTTCCAGTGGGTATGTAGTTACAATGCTTACTAATGGTGCTCGCATGTTGGTGGGTGATTTTCTGCGCAGACACCTTTCACACCTTGTCACACATCGTTCTACATCAGATGACAAACCAGGCCAAAAGAATCGTTCACGTACAAGTGATAAGGTGCGATCTCTTCCTGGATGTTCTATTTCATTGTGAAGGCCAATTAGTGCCGTCTTCCGATATATCTCTGGTAGAACTAATTGCAACACCTTATCGTCATGTTCTGTAATTTCGCGGTACAATATGCTATGTATCATCTTGAATGTGTGGAATTGTTTCTTCATGATGTAGTCTTCTTTGGTGTATTGTCGTATGTGTGGTAGTCTTTTATCGATGGTTGCCGTTACCCATTTTCCTATTACACTATCTTCTCTCTGTCTCTTCCTAATCTCTCTCATTTCAATCTGTGCCCTAATATGTCCTGGTGTCTCTGTTGCCTCTATAATATTGATGGAAGCAGCAGTTAGAACATCTACATAAGAATTTATCTGCATAGCTCCACATATTGCTTTCACAGCATCTGAACCTATCTTTATGTAGTTACCATCTGTATTTGTAATATTCTCATGTGGGTATCGTGACATCCCGTTTGCATCCGAGTTCTTCAAAGCGGGTCGATAAATAATATCAAAATCGGATGCTGCTAACGCGGATACCCATCTCTGACCAGTTGCGTCTAATTTTGCTGTTGATAATACATGATTTAGCGGATTATTGTCAGTGTATACTATAAATGTGTTCTGTGTCAGGTAATCGCTACACTTATCTGTGATGGACCACTTCAAACATAAAAATTCCAATTTAAAAGCATGGTAGTTCCTCTCTGAGCGTGATAGACTTCGACTGGCATAAGCAATAACTCTCTTCATTTCGTCTTGTGTCTGATACAGTACTGCGCCTAATCCGGTTGTACAAGGGTCTACATGTAACTCAAACGGTGCTTTGAAATCCGGATATGCCAGTATGGGTGGAGATGTCAAAATAAGCTTAAGCTGATCAAATGTATCTTGTTCAAGTTGTGTCCACTTCCATTCCTTCTTCTTGGATTTCACATTCTTCTTACTAGTTGTCGGTGGAAGTAGTTCATTCAGCGGTCTTGTTATTTTAGAGAAGTCCTTAACAAATTTTCTGTAGTAACCGGTGAATGCCAAAAATGAGTTCGTCTGAGTTCACGGGTGTTGGCCAATTTCGTACTCGGTCGATTTTGTCTGGGTCAGTCTCAATTCCATTCTCGCTGACAACATGACCTAGAAACTTAACGCGTTTCTGTAAAAAGTAGCACTTATCGGCTGATAACTTTAAGTTGCACTATTGTAGTCTATTGAGAACTAGGTCTAATCTCTCCGTGTACTGACTAAAACTGTCTGAAAATATTATCAGATCATCCAAATATATCACACATATCTTCATATTATAGTCTCCTAAACACTCTTCCATCAGACGCTGATATGTTGCCGGAGAATTACTAAGTCCAAATGGCATTTTATTGTACTCGTAAAAACCTAGTGGTCCAACTGTAAACGCGGTGCGCTCTTTGTGTGTTTCTTCAAGCGGGACCTGGTGATATCTACTTTTCATATCGATAACGCTAAATAATGTTGATGCATGTAGGCAGTCAAAGACTTCTTCAATCCGTGGTAAGGCGTATGCATCTTTCACTGTTCGTTCGTTTAACATTCTGTAGTCGATACACATTCTTATCTTTCCATTTTTCTTCTTTACTAGAACAATATTAGACGCCCATGGACTCTTTGATTTCTGTATAACTCCTGATGCCAATAGCTGTTCAAGGTGTTGTCGGACTTCATCGATCATTGCTGGGGGAATTCGTCTATGTCTTTGTTTAAAGGGAATATCGTTCAATAAATCTATCCTATGCTTAATCATATCGCATTCACCTATGTCTGTCTCATCTTTTGAAAATATGTTGATGTGTCTTTTCAGGAGGTTCTTGATCTCTTGTTCTTGTTCTGTGGAGAGGTATGATTGTACATGTATTTGTTCAATTATCTTTGACTCTTGTTCATTCTCCATCTTCTTCAATACCGAGTCATCAATGGTTACTGGTTGCATCTCACAAAGTACCGCTTTTGGAGAAATAATTACACTATTTGTCGTCACGTTAGAAATGTTGACAATAATGTATCTGTTCATCTTGTAAGAATAGTTGGTGACTGACGGAGTAATATCAATACAATCTGGAAGAGAGCTGTCTTCAGTTTCTTGTAAAATAGCACAAGTGTCATGAAAGTTGACCTCCTTGTCTGTATATCCTCTTATATCTGTTGACTGATTAGGTCCCAGTATAATCATGTTTGTTTCAGCTGACTTTACTATAGCTATTCGATCCTTGTTACGTTTCAGTTCACGCTGTCTCAATGTCAAACATCTAAAGGTTAAATACCAAGGCGTATGCAGACTAGCCTTTTGAAGAAACAATTCACCAAAGTTATTCTTGCAGTCTAGTAGTATTTCATCTAAAATATTTGTTCCTAGAAGAACTGGTGTTTTAACACTATAATTTGTCGCAGGTGTTATGAGAAATAAACAATTCTGTGATGCGGATTTGGGAATACCGTCTGTATTAAGTAAGACTTCAATATATCCCATGTATGGCAATGGGCTACCGTCTGCACATTCCACATTTAAAATTTCTTTCAATGGTTTCATCTCAACGTTCTGTAGATGCTCATCATAAAAAGGTTTACTGATGATGCTCACACATGACCCTGTGTCCAATAATGCCGACGTTTCAATTCCATTAATTGTTACATTCGCTTCATTTGTAGTACCAACAAGCATAGGTGCAGGTTTAGTTGTATCCATTCTTGTTTGTGAAACAGCATTTATGTTGATACAATTTCTTGCAATGTGACCACGTTTTCCGCAGTTAAAACACTTGGGTTTGAAATTATGTCCAGCTGTAGGCCTCTGAGGTGTATAATGTGGTCTACCTAGATTTCTATATTGTTTATAATAATGTTCCCGGTAATATTTTCTTGGT
This sequence comes from Archivesica marissinica, assembly GCA_014843695.1. Taxonomy (NCBI): domain Eukaryota; kingdom Metazoa; phylum Mollusca; class Bivalvia; order Venerida; family Vesicomyidae; genus Archivesica; species Archivesica marissinica. Next base: position 92,566,625 of record CM026386.1, read on the forward strand.
GGTTTGTATGAATCAAAATGTTTGTAAATTTGTTGTGGCTGTTCTTCCTTCTCCAGTATTGCAATTATGGCATTAAGTTGTATTAACAGTTCTTTAAGTTCACATAATTCACTCTTTTCTTCCTTGTTAATTACATTACAGTATGTCCTTTCTTCCTCATGTTTCTGATATCCAATTTGCATTTCAAGTTCCAACTTTCTGAGTTCAAATTTCAAATTATTGTAATCGGGTAATGTGTCGAATTTATATGCTGCATACTGTTTTAACGGTTGTTTAAGTCCTTGATATACAACGCGTTGTAGAATGTCTTGTTGATGATGTTTAAATGTATGTTTATCCACAGCTTTAGAAAATAAATCTTCAGCTCTTTCAGTATAATCCAATATGCTCTCATTCTGTAACTGTTCACAAGCATAAAATTGACTAAGAATTTCCATCTCTGTATCAATAGCACCATAAATGGCATCAAAAGCCATACATATATCTTTAAGTGTAGCCTTCACTCCTCTTCTTCTCAGAATATTTGAAGATTCTCATCTACATGACTGTCTAACTGCATACAGTATCTGTTGTTCACTATAGAAACATCCATTTGACAAACAATTAACTTCATACTGCCATCGATCATAGCTGATGTCATCTTTATCATGTTCTCCGTAAAACGTTGAAATTCTTGGTATATACATGTCCTCATCCTCAGTATATTCCTCCTCTCTCCAGTAAACTCCTGTTTCAGACATATTTCCTTGGAATATATTTCAAAACTTTAAATCTATATAGCATAAAATACACCTATGAGATGATCAATGTGTCTCTTATCACAAAAATCCAATGTAAATCACTAATATCTCACGTGTATGTATATTCACGATCAATGTGTCCTTTTTCACAAAAATCCAATGTAACAATCCTTTGTTTATTCACGATCAATGTGTCCTTTTTCACAAAAATCCAATGTAACAATCCTTTGTTTATTCACGATCAATGTGTCTCTTTTCACAAAAATCAACTTCACCAACAATCACTATGTCTTTCAGCGTTAATCCAAGTGTAATCTTGCTGATTCTATAAATTTATCCTGACTTATTAAAGTATATCCTGAAGTTGTTAACTGCAAATCTGTATTTCCAAAGCTATTCACACTATTGTGTTGAGTCTATGTAGATTATCCCTCCATCTATCTCAATTCACTCCATAAAATCACAACCGGTTATGTACCACATGTACACATCTATAATTCACACTCCTTGTGACAAGGTCTATCACAAATGTCTGTTTAAAATGTATGTAGATAATACACTATTGTTGAATACATATGTTTCACGTTCCCGACAACTGTATTCTATTCACAAATGTTGTTAAATAATGTACAACTTCATTCACCAATGTACCATATTATCAATGCACTATATCACCATATTATCAATGCACTATATCACCATATCATCAATGTACTATAACACCATATCATCAATGCACTATATCACCAATGCACTATATCACCATATCATCAATGTACTATATCACCATATCATCAATGTACTATATCACCATATCATCAATGTACTATATCACCATATCATCAATGCACTATATCACCAATGCACTATATCACCAATGCACTATATCACCATATCATCAATGTACTATATCACCATATCATCAATGTACTATATTACATGTACCCGCTGCATCTGTAAAATAAAGAAATAATTTCCACAATCGTCAAATTCTTTAAACCTGTAAAAAGAATGTTGAATGTTAGCTCAATAGTCAATACACAATGACAATATATGTACATGCATAATATAATTATGACAATACAGTAAACTGTGTTAGTGTATACTTTCTGAAAACAAGCAATAACCTGTAATATCAATGCTAAATTCAATACTCATTCACAATACATGTATATAATTATAACAGGCCAAGCTATATATTCTAGGTCAATAAAGCATCAAAACCGTTTTCTGGGTCACCATCTGATCAATGCATTTATAAATACACTCGACCTACACTATCCACTATCCACATGTTCTACCTACACCAATAATGAATCAACCCTACAACTGACCTGTTCACCACACAGCCAATCAGAAAGCTTAAATCAGACACACCTCCAAATTCCACATTGAAACTAGTTCATGACTTCAATCAATACCACAAAATGTAAACAATGTACAATGACTGTTTGTACATGGGTGTATGGATTGACTGGTCTATCAGTACTGTCTGTATAGGTTAAATATATGTTTTAGCAGATAGATTGAGTAGATATTTATTAGTTATCATACATTTATAACCATCACCAGTTAGTAATTGTGTAATGTGCAATCTGTTTCACCTACAACAATATTCATTCTAAGAAAATTTCAATTCCTGGGTCACTAAAAATTTAAATGAACCTAAGCAGGTTTATTGCACACATAATTTCCTGATCACTCTCTAAGCTCTTGGAAAGCTTGTTAATACTCAGATTCCTGCAAAGTTTACTATATACCGACACATATGGAATCAAATATCATGTAGTATTGTCAGCTTCAATGCACTTAGTAATTCTTTACTATAGACTCTGGCAACACTATAATTATTATGATAGTATTTATATGTCTTTCTATGCAACATGTACTTCACACCAATATGGTCTTACATTTACCGTACAACACCAGAACATTGCACAATGTAAATATGTTTACTACAATGGCAAACTATTTAATAATAAATTAGGACCCAGGAAAATGTAATTAAAATTAACTCACCAACTCTGTTGAACTGTACCTTGATTCCATGAAACACAGTACCACTATACCCATAAACCACAGTACCACTATACATTTAAAAGAGTCCTATATTCACATGAAACATTAAAATCACTAAAGTTCAGCTAAATGCATTATTTCAACTAATAGTCGTGTTCAGTTCACAATTTATGTAAAGTCTTGACACGTCTTCTCCTTGATCGTCTTCTCCTTGATCGTCTTCTCCTTGATCGTCTTCTCTCCCCCCCCCGAGTGCAGAAATCTGTCCTCAGCTCAATCGTTACTGATAACGACTCTAAATCCCCGAACGATCCACATCCTACCGTAGTACGACACGTCTCCAGCTGCTCATTCTCTCGATCTACAAGCCGTACGCCTGCAGATATCTCCTCGACTTTCTAAAACGTTTAAAATGTTCTGGATGCTACGCATATCTATCCATTGATGTTTCACGCCTACATGTATGTTTGCACAGTATTTTCATTAATAATACTTTTATAAATCCATAAATGTCTTCAAATTTCATACTAAACGTATCCATCATCCATGCCCTTATCTTCACAATTATAACTGTAAATTAGTGTCCATTATTATCTCACCTCGGAGGGTTATTGTCCCTCGTTGGGCGCCAGTGTAATTTTGCTGTATAAGTACATCATAATGTTTAAAGTGAAGTGATAAGTCAATAATAAAACCGTGATGAATATGACGAAAAACTATATGACGATGATGATACCTTTTATTTCTCTCTCGTTTATAAGATCTTGTCTATAAGACAACATCCATTCATGCCACGACTACCAACTCCTCTGTTCACATACTGTGCAGTTACATTGCAACAGATTCCTGGTTGATTAAAATACTTTAAAAAGAGATATCTAACTAAATTAACTAGACGAATGTCAAAACTGGCATCTCAATTACAAATGGCGTATAAACAGCTGATAACTGTCAACTTAATCTACCAATCAAAACCAACCGCGAGAAATCATAACTATTACTATGACCTAAGTAACCTTACAACTTTGAACTACATTGAATTAAACCATTTGGACCATTCCATTACATAACAGAGATAAATGCAAACATTAAGGGAACTATGTGTGTTATTACAAAAAGGCTAAAATCAGCACTGCTACATAAATACATAGAGTCTCTTCAGTCACCATTGACTAATTTTCTTTTCATTTTTACCAGATGTCCACAAACTTTAAGTTAAACAAAGTGTCTTCAACGTAAAGTTCAACTGTGGTACATACATGTAGATTTTCCAAAGAACATCCGATGTTTCGAAGTGCCAGCGAGAAAGTATATCCGTTAGTCTAGTTTCTATAGAAGACGGATGACCGGTGTAACGTGAGCCCCGTAAGTCCATGAGAATTGACAGTTCGCTAGTTGCGATATACGAGGCTCACGCTACGGGTATAAGAAGCGTACGTTGTGAGAATTGAGAGTCAATAACAATATCTTTCCTCCACTTTAGTTTAAATATTTTATTTCACACTTATTTACAATAAATGATAGTAGATACATAATGAGAATCCAATGTCCAGTGTATGAGATGTAAAAACACCCATGTTTGTGCATAACCATGACTTACCGAATACGCGGTCAATTGACGGAACAGCCTACTGGTATCGATCACGACACCTGTCAATCAAACTATAATGAATAATCCAATCAGCTATCGATATTTCACACACACTCAAGTAAGCGTGTGTATCCCAATATTGCAGTTTTAAGTTGATTGTACGATTATCCAGCTAATTTAAATGTAACTATGAAATCGATTATGGATTAATAATCTAGATTGTATCCTACAATATGACTGCCGTTGTCGTAATATGTGTACGAAAGTCTGGAGTCTTCCTCCATGCCAGCCGGAGAATCGCCATATGACCTAAGCTGTTGATGCAACACTCCTACATGTTCTATGTGAATGTATTAATAATTCACACAATTCTACCAACTGACATAAAATTATTGGGCAAAATCGTACCTGTATATTATTGTTTATGACCATTTTGACTGTCGTAAATAATTTAAAGTTAGATAAATGAAGATAGATTTTTGTATGTAGCTTCGTCCACCAATCATGTCAATTTAGTCTATACAAATTTATCTTAACTAGATTGCAGAACAAGTGTTTACTACATTATATTAATCCTCCTCGAGGCCTCATTCATGGTAAAATCCATCTCCATGAGGGAGAGAAGAGGCAATTTAAGTCCCTTGCTAAGGCACTTAATCATAACAGTTACATCTGGGCGCGAACTCGGGGCCTTTCGTACCTGAAGTTAATGCGCTACAACTGCACTATCACGACCTCTACACTGTCAATACCACGAAATAAATATTTTAAATATAAAAGATAAACAATGCCACTAGAAACTCGCTATTACAGACGGATATGTAGTCTAGTGGTTAACACGCTGGACTGGTATTCCAGGGATCGCAAGTTCGATCCCCCGTCTGACACTAATACAATTAACCGTATTTCAAATGGGACTTCGTGTCGGTGCTTAAACCGTACACGTAAAAGAACCAGAAGAGATTCTGGAATGGGTCTCTGTCTGTATCATTGCACTATCCTCCAGAAATCTAAAATGACTAATCTCTTTAAGAGGCGTCGCTCATATGGGCAACCTGTAACGACGAAATATAAACGTACATCACCCCCACCCGACTCGCTTTAAGTTTGAATAATTACCTTATATAAAGATAAGATGGTGTGTGTGCCTGCCTGTGGGTGCATGACTGTGTACATAAATACATACTGACTAGGTACTCGACACAAGGACGGCTTGTCCCACGATTGCACGGTATAGAGGCCAGACATGAATATGCATACAATCCCGAGCTCCTGCCTAAACTACCATGCTAGATAGTGTAGCGGGTCCAGTGTCTTTCGCTATGTCATATGTTTATAAATACTAACATGCATTACTTTTTGTAATCGTCGTTTCTCCGGTTGCATAAGTGAGCGACACCTGAAGAGTCATTTTAGATTTTGGAGGATAGTGTAATGATACAGGCAGAGAGACCCATTCAAGCGTCTTTGAGGGACTGATGCATTGGCAGAGTGATTCACTTTGAAAATTGTGTTGTTATTTCATCGCTTTCAATCCCCACCCAATCCCCATAGTGTTAGTTTTTCACTTGATATAAAACTATATTTCATACACTAATTATATATTTTGGTATTACTACATAATACGTTTATCTCTTATTCGCCGATAGTGCACACACTTATATATTTAATGGAGGTAATCTCAATAAGCTATAAGCTTTCGATTTAATCCATTTTCGTTTTGTATACAATATGACAGTTGACACCGACTCGAGTTCACGGGGTTTGAACTTGTGTGCAGGTTAACTCTAAATGGGGAATTAGTGTGGTACAGCAGAGTAGCGTACACAAAGTGGTGGCATATGAAGGGGTCAGTCCACGGTGTATGGTCAATTTGAATTAAACCAATGACGATTCCAGTTACTAATTTAATATATATATAATTGTCCAGCAATAACGATAATTAACACAGATTGAAGTTCACGTTAATTATGTAGGTGGTTTTAATGTGTGTGTGTGTGTTTTATGTGTATTTATCGTGGCTACCGGTTGCCCATATGAGCGACGCCTCCTGAAGAAATTAGTCCTCTTAGACGTTTGGAGGATAGTGCAATGATACAGACAGAGATCCATTCCAGTCTCCTGTGGTTCTTTTACGTGCACGGTGTACAACACCGACACGAGACCTTAGTTTAAAGTCCCATCTAGGGTCAGATGGGGGATAGAACCTGCGATACATGGATTACCAGTCCAGCATGGGTTTTAATGGTGTCCATATATAGTTCATAGACTATTAGTTACAAATTAACATAAGTCCTGTAGCAGATTTAATGTGGCTACCATTATGCCACTAAATGATACATTGTATCAACAGTAGCTGCTTTATGCTACTAAAGGTATTTATATCAAAGAAACCATAAATTCTAAATAATGTCAACTATGACAACTCTTCTAAGACATATTATGGATAATAATATCAGATAACATCTGCTTAAGAAAATGCATTAGTGATGTCCTTTATATAAAATATAATGTAAAAGTCACCATTATACAAAGAAACTAAATGATTGAAATTATAGGAATGAAATAAAATAATAATTATGTAACTAATGAATTGTATTGAAATTCTGACCGTTACATATTTATGTACTGTACATTATGAATGAATAAATATGTTTAAACCAGGTCTTCGCTGGTTCTTTTAGTGTCCAGCTTAGGCACAGACACCAGACCTCGTCAGAAAGTCTATTAATATTATTAAGGTCAGACGTGGATCAAGCCTACAATATCTAACCAGGATCATTTTGATTGATTATCTAACTTACCAGTTGGTCATGGTACCCAGTTTATCCTGTGTTCTTCTATGAATGCATTGGACGCTTGCTTAGGATCGCTGTCCTGTTGAAAATTGTGTGCTGTAGGCAATACATACTAATATCAATGTTGTATTACATTCATATATACAGTGGGCCGTCACATTTACATTACATATTTGTAAAAGCGACATTTCCAGTCTAAGCAACATGGAGGACACCACATGGAGGACACTCATATGTAGCCACACTCATAAACACACATATATATACATTCCGATACATTCATATATACATTATGATACACATATATATATATATTCCGATACATATTTTCTGAAAATGTTAATCCTGTGAAATTGAAAGTGTCAATGAGAGACCCATCAAAGTGACCCACAGGCAACATATGAAGTGGTGAGATATCTACAGTCAAACCTGTGTTAGTGGTCATCTCCATCACAGCTTGGGGAAAAATTCTGAAGCTGTGAGAATTGAAAGTTCCAGTCAGGGACCTTTCTAAAGTGACCCACAGGCATCATATGAAGTGATGAGATATCTATCTCACCTGACCAGCATGAAAACATTATGTCAAGTCTAAATTTGCTAATATTAGCTCGGTATTATGCATTTTCTGAGGTGACTTTCAATTCTCACGGCTTGGGGAAAAATTCTGAAGCTGTGAGAATTGAAAGTTCCAGTCAGGGACCTTTCTAAAGTGACCAACAGGCATCATATGAAGTGGTGAGATATCTATATCATCTGACCAGCATGAACATTATGCCAAGTCTAAATTTACCAATATTAGCTCAGTATTATGCATTTTCTGAGGTGACTTTCAATCTCACAGCTTGGGGGGAAATTCTGAAGCTGTGAGAATTGAAAGTTCCAGTCAGGGACCTTTCTAAAGTGACCAACAGGCATCATATGAATTGGTGAGATATCTATCTCACCTGACCAGCATGAAAACATTATGCCAAGTCTAAATTTACCAATATTAGCTCAGTATTATGCATTTTCTGAGGTGACTTTCAGTTCTCACGGCCTGGGGAAAAATGTTGAAGCTGCGAGAATTGAAAGTCCCGGTAAGGGACCTATATAAAGTGACCCACATGCATCATATGAAGTGGTGAGATATCTATCTCCATTGGTCCACAGGAACACATTGTGCATAGTCTAAATATATTAATATAAGCTTGGTATTATGAATTTTCTGGGAATTGGGGTGGGGGTCTAATAATTTGGCGCAAGAATAAAAGATTAGGACAAAAATGTAACCTTTTTCAGTTGTCAATATCATTTATTATAATTATATATCAAATTGTTCTGACCTTAGTTGTCTCCTAGTTAAGTTCCGTTTCACACCTGCCAGCAAATCCCATAATCAGACTACACCTCACTGGTTATTGACCTGGAATATACAAGACAGTAATTCTTGGAGCATTGGCAGGTCATCACAGCTTTACATAGTGATATTGTTTATGACATATGAGAATAAAGGTTTAGTGTGATATTTGAAATATGACAAATAGTGGTGTTCTAATAATAACAGCCAACTGCTGGCACAACGATTTTATGTCACTCATCATATTGTTGGAGAAATGAGAGGCGTATTTCACCCATTTCATTCTGGATACATTTAAAGTTTTTGCAAACAACATAGATCTATACCATATCTATATCAATACCCCCGCTAATAGAACCCTTCGGACAGATCCCACGCTTATGCCTCTGTCCACACAGCCACGTTAATATATTATGAAAATATATAACTACTTATCAGTTAATACAATAGTTTCAGTAATATAAGTAATTACTTATATGACCCCCCTATTTTTGTATTAATATCGCCTCTCCCCACTGTGACCAAATATGTAGGAGACAAACATTTGTTCATCTCTTCATAAAATCTGCCCTAAACTAATATATTTAATCATATATATGGGAATAATATTGTCTGAGTCAGACCAGGTGAAATCCAGAGCCCCTGGTCCAATCCACCCAGAGTAGTAGGTAAGATTGCACGCAGAACAATTGATAAGTACAGCCAGGCTAGGTACCAAACCAATGATCAATTGTATCGGGATGCCAGGGGCTGCGGTTTTCGACCTTCTCATTTGGGCTAGTCCGAGGCGAGGAATACTCTCTACCTATTGGGTGTTCTATGTACCTAATAGGATGGTACACTTAGTGTACCTGTCCCTGGTTATCCTGACCAGATCATGATAATAGAAATTTGAATATCCCTTATCAAAACTGACCAAACATAGAGATTTCTTCAAAAACAAATATTTAGTACAATTTTGAACCCAGTATTTTCTCAAATTATCTGATTTATCCAGATTATTTGTATATTTTTCAGAAGCATTAACATGTTATTGACCCAAACTTATCAATTAAGGTAGCCTGATTATAGTAGGATCATAATTGAGGCCCATATGCTATGACATATGTGTAATGTTCAGTTTTTGGTCAATTACACAAAAGATTGAAAGTATAAAGGGATAAAAAAAATCCCCATGTATACATAATAAAATATTATATACATAATTAAACAAACTAGAGTGAGGTTGGTAAAATTTCCAAGAAAATGCCCTTTGCGATTTTCTCCATATAAAGTGAGAAATCTGATTTATTATATCACATGTGTCAAGCATACATAACCTAGTTTTTATGATCATTTATCTAATATCCACAGAATGTTTATGCCTTTTTATAAATATCAATATGATATTGACTTCAAACAATTAAATACGGTTACATAACTGTATTATTACCACAGTTGAGGCCCTTATTCTGTGACATATGGGCAATGTTGTCCAATTCTAACCTTTTGGGATTATATGCATACATAACCTAGTTTTTATGATCATTTATCTAATATCACCAGCATGTTTATTCCTTTCTATAAACATCAATATGATATTGACTTCATACAATCAAATAAGTTTGCATAACTGTATTATTACCACAGTTGAGGCCCTTATGCTGTGACATATGGGCAATGTTGTCCAATTCTAACTTTTTGGGATTATATGCATACATAGCCTAGTTTTTATGATCATTTATCTAATATCCACAGAATGTTTATGCTTTTCTATCAATATGATATTGACTTCAAACAATTAAATAAGGTTACATAACTGTATTATTACCACAGTTGAGGCCCTTATGCTGTGACATATATATGAGCCATGTTGTCCAATTCTAACTTTTTGTTTTGGGATTATATGTGCTCAGTCAAACTATCCTGTGAGTGCTTCTTGGGATAAATATCCTAACATGTATAGAATATAACACAATACTTATTGCAAGCTGTTATAATCTTCCCCTTACCCCCTAGATCTGCACCTGAAATGGTCTGTATTTTGGTCCCCACGCTAACAAAGGTCAACTCGGTACACATTCCTGAGGCAGAGGAATGATAATATGAACATATGTCTCAAAATATCCCTGGAATTATACTACGGTGTTTGTGGACATTTCAATTATCGTTTCAGGTCACCCTTTTATGTAATTCTTCATTGTCCAAATCCATGCAAGAATCCAGTTTAGTTTAATTTAGTAAAAGAAGCATAGGTAGGAACATTATGACAGCAAACCACCTATCAATGGGAATAGTCTCGTCGCGAAAAATGCCTGCGTGCTGTCGGTCTAGCTCTCCGAAAAAGTAAGCATGAACAACGGAACCGGATTACTGCCATACACGTTTTTTCATTCGACAAGGACCTACGGTTATTATTTGTTTGGCTATTCCCTGTGTGACTGTCTTTTTAATGTAAATACTTGAGTATATTTTAAACATTATTAGACCGTTGGATTTGCTACGGAAGTATTTTTTAACGTACTGATCATAAATGTTGTCACACAGGGGTATACTTGTTATTTTATAACAATTAATGATCCCAGTACACAGGGAAATATAAAACATGGGGGCGGGAATATGAGGGAGGGAACACAAAATCACATTCTCAGTAACCTACTATGTTTCAAGTGAAACTGAATTTTCACTTATTGCAGCTTACTGCAACGAAATATGGGTTTAGTTTCCCATGGGAGATTTGTTATTACCAGCTATATATATCAGTTATGAACTATCATAGTACAGATACATATTAAGACTTTATTGTCTTGTGACATGTAGATCATAGTATTATAGTATAACGCGATATTGCACATGTAACAAGGTATTCTCGTTGTATTAGAAATGGTAAACATATATATATATATATATATGCAATCTTAGACATCTTAGAAGTATATGTGCACCGGGTATTGTATTCACCCGGTCTACCCCTGACTGTCGCTGACACAAATTCCTGTGTGAGTGACAGTTGGCGATATGAAAACCAAACACACACTGAGATTACAGCAGCCCTCATAGTCCACTAAGCATCTAGTTATAATAATTGCGATAGGCAAAACCATCACTTAGATGATGGGCATTTTAATTATCTTAGAAAACTCGCCCAAATGCATGTATGCGGGTGACTTTAAATAAACTTATTAGTCAGACATATTAATTAAATTTATTAAAGAAATATACATCAATTTCTGCTGAATAAGCATCCAACTAGCATTTTAACTTGATGTGTGTGTGCGTTTTACGTTTATTTATTGTCGCTACAAGTTGCCCATATGAGCGACGTCACCTGAAGAGATTAGTCATTTTTGGATAGTGCAATGATACCGACAGAGACCCATTCCAGAATCTCCTCTGGTTCTTTTACATGCACAGTGTAAAGCACTGACACGATACCTTGGTTTCAAGTCCCATCTGAAAGACTGTTAATTTTATTATGTCAGACGGGGGATCGAATCTGCGATCCCTGGATTACCAGTCTAATAGTTAACCGCTGGACTACAGTCCACCTGTCATCCTAAATCATAGGGTAGTCATTAATCCATGGCATCGAAAAGTGACCCTCTCTCTGATACATGTATAGTCTACACATAGAGGGGTCATTATTCTATGGCATCGAAAAGTGACCTGCCCTCACTTGTTCAGTGTATACATAGGGGGTGGGGGTCATCGTTATTATTTGTTGTATGCTTGTCTGTGTAAATATTATGCATATACATTATGTGAACCTCCTAGTTATACAACACCCACCATATCATCGTTAGAAATTGATAGAGACAAAATTATCTGTGTACTTATATTTTCATATTCAATATATTTATGTTATTCTGTACATCATTGATTCAAAATAAATGTTGCTAGGCCTTAAACAGTGTTAATTAACATTTAATTATAATACATTTAATATTTTCCCACTATATATTGCCATTCGCAAAGGGAGTAATTGTTCCGCAAGGGGGTCAATATTCCATGACCGACTAATAACCCGAGAGACATTATTTTGAAGGGGGTCAATATTCTATACACCAGGTTCAATACTCGGTCAGGCCACATATGTAGTGTCATCGAGGTAGGCGTCTCACACACATTGCTTAGTATTGTTAACCGCTTAGGTCGGCTAAGACTGCCTAGTCAGGTCGGCTAAGCATGTCCAGGAAAACAAGCGTAGTTCCTCGCAAGGGGTTTGACATTATTGGCAGATATTAAGTCAATAAGGTGTATTTAGCTTAATAAATAGTTAAACACAAGCTGCCTCGTTCTTATATTGCTGTTATATACTTTTTTTTTCAAGTGTCTTTCGGTATTTCTATATGTTGGAGAACAGTCTATTTCTACAAAAAATGTAAGTGGCATACTTTCCATCCTCGTTGGATATTTCGGATAAATGTGAAAATATATATGATTTTTAACGTTTATATTCATTAGATTATTGCTCGATCGAGCTATTATAGCTTGTTATGGACTGTTCTCTAACCTGTTATAGGGACCGTGTCATTTCATCATCTTTGTAAACAAAATTAAAATAGTGTGCATTATTCAGTTATTTGTACAAAACAAAACTGAAAATGACATAATGTGTGTTAATTGTCACATTAATTTGGGAAAAAACTTTACCTGTACAAAGCTCATGTAGATTTGGGTTAAATTGGGTTGAAAAATGAGCCAGTGTGTGGTTTCGGAGATTCGAAACATTTACAGTCAAATTACAACTGATAACACAGTGACAACCGTTACAAATAAGTCACTAACATCATTATTGAATAATGGAATGTGATAACTGCTTCAATTAATAAAAAAAATAAAACCAAACAGTAGATTTCTAATATAATTATTTACCTCATTTAGCTAGATGTCAATAAAGTAGGCTGTTCCATCAATTGACCGCGTGTATTCGTATCCGGTAAGCAAGGATAAAGCATACACCGGAGTAATATATATAGAAATGGGAAAATCCCATTCACAGACACACTTTATAAATATCTATAGGTTCATACATGTCACATAATACTGATAATTAGCACAGATATTGAAAATAAAGCGAATGTCTTTCATTCCTCACGGCCTCTAAGACATACCATTATAAATCATTATGCGCATGCGCAACTTTCAGTTCTTACGGTGATGTCAATTCTGTTAAGACACCGGCAATTCTAGCTAGAAAACATTATATGACCAGTCCACCAGAACCAGCAAGTCTAGCTAGAAAACATTATATGACCAGTCCACCGGAACCAGCAAGTCTAGCTAGAAAACATTATATGACCAGTCCACCGGAACCAGCAATTCTAGCTAGAAAACATTATATGACCAGTCCACCGGAACCAGCAAGTCTAGCTAGAAAACATTATATGACCAGTCCACCGGAACCAGCAAGTCTAGCTAGAAAACATTATATGACCAGTCCATCGGAACCAGCAAGACTAGCTAGAAAACATTATATGACCAGTCCACCGGAACCAGCAAGTCTAGCTAGAAAACATTATATGACCAGTCCACCGGAACCAGCAATTCTAGCTAGAAAACATTATATGACCAGTCCACCAGAACCAGCAAGTCTAGCTAGAAAACATTATATGACCAGTCCACCGGAACCAGCAAGTCCAGCTAGAAAACATTATATGACCAGTCCACCAGAACCAGCAAGTCTAGCTAGAAAATATTATATGACCAGTCCACCGGAACCAGCAAGTCCAGCTAGAAAACATTATATGACCAGTCCACCGGAACCAGCAAGTCTAGCTAGAAAACATTATATGACCAGTCCACCGGAACCAGCAAGTCTAGCTAGAAAACATTATATGACCAGTCCACCGGAACCAGCAATTCTAGCTAGAAAACATTATATGACCAGTCCACCAGAACCAGCAAGTCTAGCTAGAAAACATTATATGACCAGTCCACCGGAACCAGCAAGTCCAGCTAGAAAACATTATATGACCAGTCCACCAGAACCAGCAAGTCTAGCTAGAAAACATTATATGACCAGTCCACCGGAACCAGCAAGTCTAGCTAGAAAACATTATATGACCAGTCCACCGGAACCAGCAAGTCTAGCTAGAAAACATTATATGACCAGTCCACCGGAACCAGCAAGTCTAGCTAGAAAACATTATATGACCAGTCCACCGGAACCAGCAAGTCTAGCTAGAAAACATTATATGACCAGTCCACCGGAACCAGCAAGTCTAGCTAGAAAACATTATATGACCAGTCCACCGGAACCAGCAAGTCTAGCTAGAAAACATTATATGACCAGTCCACCGGAACCAGCAAGTCTAGCTAGAAAACATTATATGACCAGTCCACCGGAACCAGCAATTCTAGCTAGAAAACATTATATGACCAGTCCACCAGAACCAGCAAGTCTAGCTAGAAAACATTATATGACCAGTCCACCGGAACCAGCAAGTCTAGCTAGAAAACATTATATGACCAGTCCACCGGAACCAGCAAGTCTAGCTAGAAAACATTATATGACCAGTCCACCGGAACCAGCAAGTCTAGCTAGAAAACATTATATGACCAGTCCACCGGAACCAGCAAGTCTAGCTAGAAAACATTATATGACCAGTCCACCGGAACCAGCAAGTCTAGCTAGAAAACATTATATGACCAGTCCACCGGAACCATTTCTGGGAATAATTATTAATACTGACGACTACATTGAGGTCACCGTATAATTTGTGCAAATGACACCGTATAATTAGTGCAAATGACACTGTATAATTTGTGCAAATGAGACCGTATAATTAGTGTAAATGACACTGTATAATTAGTGCAAATGACACCATATAATTAGTGCAAATGACACTCTATAATTTGTGCAAATGACACTGTATAATTAGTGCAAATGACACTATATAGGCGCCGTTCCTCGCCACTATCTGTTATTTAACCTTTACCTCACAAAAACGTCATAAAGCGCGTTTGTCATTTCCCACATATTGCCGTCGTTCCACACCGTTTGCATAGATATTTAGTATGTAGACTAGTACAGTGTGCCTATTGCTTATCAGCAGTATGGAGATAAAATGAGTACTTTGCCTATTCTGTTGTTGAATGAAGGTTTACGGTCTTTAACTTTCTGTCAAAGGTTTGTTAAAGTTAGGATTTCCCATTTAATGTAGATGTGAGTAACAAGTGCAGCTGCAAGCCTAAAACATGGCCGAGCCATCTTCCTAGACTTCACATTTTCTTCTACGTACATGTGTTGTGCAATGGTATGGTGGTCGCCAGGTCGGACATGTTGGATTTCTCCGGGTACTTCAGTTTCCTGAAACTTTCCTCCCACACTATTGACCACATATACGCTTGCATCCGAGCCAACGAGAGTGATTAATATAAGTTGTTAGACCTCTACCTATCATCTGGACATGCATACACGTATGTAGCTGTCTTGTTCTGCCATGAACAGATCTTTGATGTGTACATTAACATTGTGTCTTAACCATATCAGTTTCCCATGATTATTTCTTTACAGGCCCAGATTCCCAGGCAGGGTCCATTTGACCAGACCCAGTCACAGAAGTTGGAAGGGGTGACACAGATACATGCCGCTGCTGTGAACGGGGACAAAGCCTGGCTGGCCAGACTCATAGCCTGCATGTATAGGCCCTATAGGACACATATAAAGTTGTGGAAGGGTGGTCAAGTAGTTAAAGTACGGGCTGACTGTCTTTGACCCATTTTGATCACCAGAGGCATCCGTGGCCAACTGGTTTGGGTCGTTGACTTCAAATCACTTATCCTCACTGCTGTATGTTCGAATCCCACTGTGTGTGTAAAATTCTTTCAAGTGAGGAAGCTATCAAGTTGGCCTGCGGTAGGTCAGTGGTTCACATCTGTACCTGCAATACTGCACGGATCGGCACCCAGGGTCTCCCTCCACCAATAATAGCTTGAAAGTCGCCATATTGACAAAAGCTGATTTTGCAGCATTAAACCACCCCCCCACCCACCCAAAACAAACAAGAAACATTTTGATCAGCAGATGACTATTGCGATATTATTGTAAGCATACTGTCTCCACAGGGTTCATTCTAGGTCAGAATTGTTGGGAGAAGTGAGAAAGCGCGTGATCGCTTCCTTAAATGGTGTTCTTTAATATACTTCTGCAAAATAGGGTTAAAATGCACAGTACAACCATTAAATACAACATTTGAATAGAAGGAATGCTTTATAATGGGCCAGTGTATCTTACTAGACAAAATTGTGTTTGAAAATCATAAGAACTAAAAAATAATTATTTTTTTAGTGCAAAGTCAGGGTCCCAAGGGAGACTATTTCGCCCACATCGCCCTCTAGAATGATCTCCATGCATTTCATAAATTACATCTAGACAACGATACTGAAAGCGAAACTCTGCATCGTAATGACACAATTCTAATGGATGTCCGATTAGCGCAGTGGTTAGAGCGCTGGCTTCTCACCAACGCAACCTGGGTTCGATCCTCGGACCGGGAAATATGTGAGATTGTATGGTGGTCGCCAGATCGGACAGGTGGGTTTTCTCCGCGTACTCAGGTTTCCTCTCACACAAATGACCACATTCGTTTTCTTCCGTGCCAACGAGAGCCATTAATATAAGTTGTTAAAACTTGCTTCCCAATCATTGTAAAATAAATAAAGTTTATGTTTAAACAAATCTAATGAAATTCAGTGTTCAGTTACAAATAAGAAAAACCCATTTGTGAAATGATTATTTGAACTATTTATAGCCTTTATTTTACCCAGCATGCTAAGAGTTAAGCACTTCAAACCGATTGGTGAAATGATTATTTGAACTATTTATAGCCTTTATTTTACCCAGCATGCTAAGAGTTAAGCACTTCAAACCGATTAGTGAAATGATTATTTGAACTATTTATAGCCTTTATTTTACCCAGCATGCTAAGAGTTAAGCACTTCAAACCGATTGGTGATATGATTATTTGAACTATTTATAGCGTTTATTTTACCCAGCATGCTAAGAGTTCAGCACTTCAAACCGATTAGTGAAATGATTATTTGAACTATTTATAGCCTTTATTTTACCCAGCATGCTAAGAGTTAAGCACTTCAAACCGATTGGTGATATGATTATTTGAACTATTTATAGCCTTTATTTTACCCAGCATGCTAAGAGTTAAGCACTTCAAACCGATTGGTGAAATGATTATTTGAACTATTTATAGCCTTTATTTTACCCAGCATGCTAAGAGTTAAGCACTTCAAACCGATTAGTGAAATGATTATTTGAACTATTTATAGCCTTTATTTTACCCAGCATGCTAAGAGTTAAGCACTTCAAACCGATTGGTGATATGATTATTTGAACTATTTATAGCCTTTATTTTACCCAGCATGCTAAGAGTTAAGCACTTCAAACCGATTGGTGAAATGATTATTTGAACTATTTATAGCCTTTATTTTACCCAGCATGCTAAGAGTTAAGCACTTCAAACCGATTAGTGAAATGATTATTTGAACTATTTATAGCCTTTATTTTACCCAGCATGCTAAGAGTTAAGCACTTCAAACCGATTGGTGATATGATTATTTGAACTATTTATAGCCTTTATTTTACCCAGCATGCTAAGAGTTCAGCACTTCAAACCGATTAGTGAAATGATTATTTGAACTATTTATAGACTTAATTTACCCAGCATGCAATAGAAGAAACATTTAAGCGATATATTTTTCACGTATAAATGCATTGCTACTACAAATTCTTCTGAATACATCGAACACTAACTTTGAATCAAATTAACAATGTTTTTGTGGTATACAAACTTTCAAACGTGAAAGTAGGATTTCATAGAACGGTCATCCATGCTCCTGAATTGACGTTTGTTGTCATTGAAGTCAATACTAAACACGCGATACTTTCGTTTAGTGATAATTAAGATTAGTCTACAAATAAATATGCATAGGCACACATGTGAGATATCACAGTAAATATGTAGCATAACGTATTATTCGGGATAAACGCTTTGCATTACTCATGAATGTCGATCCTATTTACATTATTTTGTTATGTCAACAAACTGCGTATACGACGTTTGTTTATTTGTTGAAATACTCAGTTTTTGAGGCAAATATTTGGAAATAAATGATACCATACAAGAGCAAATTACATTCTGCAAACATTTGTGTTTTCACCGATGTAGTGTCGCTTTAATGAGTTCTTAAATAATACTCGGAACGAACAAGCTTCCATCAGATTAATAATCTTGACTACATGTATATAATATGAGGATATTGTATTCTGTTTTGTTCTATAGACGGATCTGTAGTCCAGTGGTAACACGCTGGACTGGTAATCCAGGGATCGCAGGTTCGATCCCCCGTCTGACCCTAATAAAATTAACAGTCTATCCGTTGGGACTTTAAACCGAGGTCTCGTGTTGGTGCTGTACACTGTGCACGTAAAAGAACCATAGGAGACTCTGGAATGGGTCTCTGTCTAGATCATTGCTCTATCCTCCAAAAATCTAAAATGATGGAATCTCTTCAGGAGGTGTCGCTCATATGGGCAACCGGTAGCGACGATAGTCGCTCATATGGGCAACCGGCAGCGACGATAAATAAACGTATAACACACACACATTTTGTTTGTATGTTCCATTAATGTCAAACCCCTTGCAGGGACCTAGTTATGATTTTCTGGGCAGGTTTAGCCAACCTATGCGGTTAACCAGTACTAAGCAATATGTTTGAGGTGACTTGCTCAATGACACTACATATGTGGCCTGACCGAGTATCAAACCATATATCCTCTATATATTTCACTGTCTTTGTATTACAACAAACATATATTATCTTTGTATTACAGCAACACACATTGTCTTTGTATTACAGCAAATATACATTGTCTTTGTATTACAGCAAACACACATTGTCTTTGTATTACAACAAACATATATTATCTTTGTATTACAGTAAACACACATTGTCTTTGTATTACAAGCAAATATACATTGTATTTGTATTACAGCAAACACACATTGTCTTTGTATTAGAGCAAACACACATTGTCTTTGTATTACAGCAAATATACATTGTCTTTGTATTACAGCAAACACACCTTGTCTTTGTATTACAGTACAACATACATTGTCTTTGTATTACAGTACAACACACATTGTCTTTGTAATTACAGCAAACACACATTGTCTTTGTATTACAGCAAATATGCATTGTCTTTGTATAACAGTAAAACATACATTGTCTTTGTATTACAGCAAACACACATTGTCTTTGTATTACAGTAAACACACATTGTCTTTGTATAACAGCAAACATACATTGTCTTTGTATTACAGCAAACACACATTGTCTTTGTATAACAGCAAATATACATTGTCTTTGTATTACAGCAAATATACATTGTCTTTGTATTACAGCAAACACACCTTGTCTTTGTATTACAGCAAACACACACTGTCTTTGTATTACAGCAAACACACATTGTCTTTGTATTACAGTAAAACACACATTGTCTTTGTATTACAGCAAACACACATTGTCTTTGTATTACAGTAACACACACCTTGTCTTTGTATTACAGCACACACACATTGTCTTTGTATTACAGTAAAACACACATTGTCTTTGTATTACAGCAAACACACATTGTCTTTGTATTACAGCAAATATACATTGTCTTTGTATTACAGCAAACACACATTGTCTTTGTATTACAGCAAACACACATTGTCTTTGTATTACAGCAAACACACATTGTCTTTGTATTACAGTAAACACACATTGTATGTGTATTACAGCAAATACACAGTGTCTTTGTATTACAGTAAATACACATTGTATTTGTATTACAGTAAACACACATTGTCTTTGTATTACAGTAAACACACATTGTCTTTGTATAACAGCAAGCATACATTGTCTTTGTATTACAGCAAACACACATTGTCTTTGTATAACAGTAAAACATACATTGTCTTTGTATTACAGCAAACACACATTGTCTTTGTATAACTGCAAATATACATTGTCTTTGTATTACAGCAAATATACAACACATTGTCGTTGTATTACAGGAAACACAGGAACTGGTATCATAGTTAGTTTAAACTTTATTTACTTTACAACGATTGCGAAGCAAGTTTTAACAACTTATATAAATCACTCTCGCTTGCGCGGATGAAAGCGTACATGTGGGAGGAAGCCGGAGTACCCGGAGAAAACACACCTGTCCGATCTTTACGATCACCGTACCATCTCACATACTTCCCGGTCCGATGATCGAACCCTGGTTGCATTGGTGAGAAGCGAGTGGGCTAACCAATGCGCTTATCGGACAGCCATTAACAGTTGGTGTCGGATCTGGACTGGATCACATCGTGGCGGAAGGATACCGCGTGCCCACTAGTTTATGATATTGAAACTATTATGTTATGCCACATGTCATCAGATTTAATTTTGTACACCGATGATTTGTCTCCAAGCCCAGTATATTGGTCTCCAAAAACAGGTGTTCGGTTGATCTTTCTTGATTCGAGAAAATGTTGGATGCTTGGTGGTGTCCTGTGTTATACTGTGTTATACTGTAACCCTTTTCCTTACGACTGATAAAACATCTAATCTATGATAATTTGACTTGTAGGTTACAGTAGAATCGGGCAGCGCATACAGACTATACGAATAGTATATGCATACAGTATCAATACAGTATTTATGTATGTCTTCTGGCTGAGGGGTTGTGTCGGCGGATATGGCGGCATTTGACTGGCGGACGGACGGACAGACAAGCCGGCAGGCAGACAGGCAGGTATTTTGGATTTTATGTCCCGCAAATTCTTCAAATTCAAGTACATACACAGGGGTAAAAACATCAGGGTGTAGATATTTTCTACCCCCCGGACATAGGGTTACTATGGGGCGATATTCAGAATGGCCGCCCTCGCGATTAAAATCACTATATCTTGTCCCATATATGTCATAGAAATGCCTCCCAACAACCAGCGGGGTCCTAAGAGTGACAAAGGCCTCTCAAGAGCAGTTATATTGCAATAATGGAGTCCCCAAAACAACCAAACCCCCATTCTAGACACTTAAGATTGCATTTATGTCTATATATAGGCCAACATATAGTGACTGATTTAATTATGTATTAATGTAAAATTTAAACTTTGAAAAATGGATAATAATTTAAATACTTTTAAAGATGAAATGGAAATGGAAGTCGTGCTAGCCCAGTGATAGCGCGTTCGCTTCAGGTGGGAACTTCCCGTACGTCTCACCTAGAGTCCACATATTGTATCCCCCTGCCCTCATGGCGATTGATTCCGTCAGGACTGAGGTCTAGAAAGCGATCTAGATAATCCTATGTTGTAACAACCTATTTTGCAATCAAACTTGTATAAGTTTGTGTAAGCTAAATCATTTTAATCGCAAATGTATCTAGAGAATAGTAACCGGATATATGTAAACCCCTGCTCTAGGCTGACTGCCATGAGTATGTCATAGCCTGGAATTGGATCGCAATCATAGCAATCGTTAATAAACCATCAATAAACGTTACAGGGAAAATATTCAGTTGTTTTATTGTTTTTACCCCCACCCTGTATATTATGTCCGTTCTGGCGTTCCATACTTAACGTATATCGTTTGCAACTTGTATATATGTAAAATGTATTTATAAATGGTCATACTAACAATTTGCATGTGACATACTCTAACCAATCACTATTGTTGGTCACTTTCAGGTCAGCTTTGGAATGGATGATAAATCGCCATTTTGGGCGTATATTTACAATACATTGCTATGACTAATTATTGGATATATAGCCAGGTAAAAATAGTTTTTGCGATTTATAAACTTCAGTCTATTCATTAGGTTGATATCGAATTGATAGTCACCTGTAATTGTATGCAATTTGAAATGTAAACTTGCTCGTGTATTTTCAATAGATGCTACGCTCTAACACACATGAATGTATTGTTTACATATTTTGACAGCTGTCATCTGTCAAACTCATAAGATGTGATTTGTGCATTATGTGATTTGTTAATTTACTTTGTATGAAAATCAATGTATTTTCAGGAAATGAAGTAAATTAAAGTCATCATCCCTTATAAATTATTGCATCGAGTCTTCACTCAAACCCACCCCCTCGAGATACATATACCCGCTAGGAGGTTTAGAGTCAGGGCAGACAAGGGACCGGCGACAAATGGCCTTGACTTATTTCTCCTGGTACAACTCTCTATATATATCCACAAAACGTCATACAAATGCTTCCACAGTTCTTTTAGTTATCCTGCGCGCGCGCGCGCACACACACACACACACACACACACACACACACACACACACACACACACGCGCGCGCACGCATACACATACACACACGAAGCCAAAATAACACGCGTTCCTAAGAAAGAGGGAGGGGTTTATAATAAAGGCCACAATATGAGTGGAAATGTTCACTTAATTAGGCCATCACGGTTAAAGCAGAATTACATTGTATGACATAAAATATATTTGAACAATTCAAATTTTACGTATGGGTAGCAATGCTGCAACACATTCTTAAATTATAATTTGTATAACTATGTTCAATTAGTAAACAGTGTTTTTTTTGCAATAAAACAAACTCGAAACCGAAAGTAGGACTTTCCGAGTCGGTCAGGTCACGCACATTTGTTTACAATCGGAATCGGATGTATATTCGAAATGAATCGTCCGCCTTCGGCAATGATGAAACATCATGGAATCTTGCTGTCAATATTCCAGCAAGATTGAAGTATGAACGATTACAGTAAGTTGAAACGGCCTCAATTATTATTACAATGTATCTCAAATGATGTAAATGTGATTGTGTTTAATTGGAAACCGTGCAAAATGTTTCATATGCCGAATAAGTGTTAAATTAATGTCAAACAATTTCAGAAGTTGTCATTGGGGCGCACATGGGATATTTTTAACATAATTTTCATAAGTCATTATAAAGAAAATATATCGTTTCTCACAATTGTTTTGCAGAATTTGAGCATCAAGTATCAGGAAAATCATTATTAATTAATAGCTTCGGGGGGGGGGGGTGGAGGGTTTGCTTACATATCCTGTTTTTTATTTCCTTTCACAACTGTTTAAGTCAATTCGCCCTCGGTTCCACATCTCGTAATACAATACAACACCAAGTAATTTTGAAATGGTGCACACAAAGTCACAACCACCGTGGTTCTGAGGTGGTGATGGGGACAAACTGGCACTTATTCAAAACACAGAATAATTTAATACAAATAGATACTAAGCTTTGCTGAACTACAAATTGGCGTGACGCGTCCGTGGGCCAGCATCGCATTTGGAATTGAACGATCCCGTGTGTCATTGAGCAAGACACCTTACACACATGGCTTAGTACTGTTTAACCAGGACAACATGAATAGGCCCGCAATGGGTTTGACATTAATGGAACATACATACATACAAATAGGTTTGTTTCGGAAAATGTCGCACTTGCCCGGGATTCATTCATGGTTTACCACTATACTATTACTGAGGCGACCACAGGCGAGAACTGTTTGTTGCCCGGTACCGAGTTGACAACAGCTGGCACAAACTACATTGAATATATACGACGTAGTCAATAAACTTATACAAATGTGAATGCTTAAATTTTAAAGGAAGAATTAGAAAGAACAGAATTGCAACAAATGTAATTCAGTGGCAATCAATGATGATTTTCTGCCACTCATTCTAAATGCAACTACATGATCATTGTACAATACTTAGTATATACATATATTACATGTCGTCTATTGTTGCAACCATATATAATAATGGACGTGTATTATGTGTAAGACGGACAAGAGCCTGGCAGGGAGGTAAATGTGCAGAGGGGTTGTGATAGGGGTGGCAGATAGGAAGTTCTAGGAGTAGAAGTATAGGAAGAGGTAATTATGAATGTTCCATTTATGTCGAAGAAAACCCTTGCGGGACCTAGACCTGTTTTCCTGGGTAAGCTTGATCGACATAAGCGGTTGACCAGTACTAAGCATTGTGTATGAGGAGCCTTGCTCAATGACACTACATGTGTTTCGTGACCGAGTATCGAACCTGGTAACCTTCAGGCCTTCTATTCCAAATATGGCGCTCTACCATGGGTGTCACACAATTAAACACACATTCCAGCTTTATGTCTTATAACTAACATATCTTTGAAATCTAAACCATCAAAACATCAGTAGCAACATAGCCTTTTGTTGTTTTTGCAATACCTTTGATGATGTTTGCTGTGCAGACATACATGGCCATTATAATACAGTATTGCGCTCGAGATGTAGTCCTTTTAGAGATACATTTGCTCATTCGAATGCGTCTCAATGGTATAAAAAGTGTTCATCACTGAATCATGGACGTCACACAGGGTCACGTCACACATACAGTGAGTGACGCACCATCACAATGAAGTCACATTGGAAAACAGAGAAGGATGTATTTGTTTATAATGTTTAATAAGATACTGTATTATTTTCTTAATGGGATTCTGGCTGTTTATTTATGTACCTCATAGAAAATGCATTACATTTTCATTGAGCATATGGGTGTTGAGAAGTTGCAGACTCTGGTATTCAATCTCCACCACCATAACCAGGACCTTTACAACCAGCTGTTAGTACACAATATTGGTGCAGGTGTGGACATTGCAATGAGATGGGGGCAGACTTGAACAAATAGTGTGGATGTCTGCCCAACAACTGCATTTCAATGCGTAACGTAAGAATATAATTATTTCAGTCATATATAGAGTACCAGTCAAATATGACTGTGCCAGTGCAAGTCATAATTCTTTGACTGATATTTGCATCACTTAAAGTGTTACAAATGGAAGTTGATTGTACAACGGCCAGGGGTACTGGACGTATGACCAGGGTACGAATTGACCGCGTAACTGTCTATGGCAGAGGTACTCGGGCGTATCTATGCAACCGGCTGCCAATGACACAAATTATCAGTAATACCATGTTCACCATACCTGTATAACAAGTTTCTAAATTATGTTAAAGCTAATCGAGCAAAGGTAGGACATCCGCTAAACTCGCATGATTCATTAACATTCGTCATCAAAACCTAGAGTCATGTGGTAGCATGGCAACTCGATCTATTGAAGAGAACTACTACTTGAATATATCCTAGGCAAGAGTAAACACTACTATTCAAACATGTTTTGAACAATTGCGTTCTGCGCGCATGCTACAAATAATACATCGGTCGGTAGCATGTGCATAATACGTAATACGATATACGATTTATTGTATAATTTATTGTCAATTGTGCTTTAAAGCGATATAACTGCCCAAAAATGAAAATGTGTGTGTGTGTGTTTTACGGATATTTAATCACAAATTATTATTCACTTGTTTATAAGTAACCTCATATATATAGTTGTGACTGTCCGATTAGCGCAGTGGTTAATGTGCTCGCTTCTCACAAATGCAACCCGAGTTCGATCATCCTCACACTTGGAAGTATGTGAGATGGTACGGTAGTCACCAGATCAGACAGGTGGGTTTTCTCAGGATACTCCGGTTTCCTCCGACACGAATGACCACAAATACTCTGTCATCCGCTCCAACAAGAGTGATTAATATCATCCGCTCCAACAAGAGTGATTAATATCATCCGAACAGTAATCCAGACACAAGATGCACACCGGTAGAACCATGGACGTTCCACAAGCCAGCGATATACTTTCCTCACATGAACACATCATCTTCCGCAGTGTGATTGCAATATACAGTTGTGAGGGACAATGGGTGTACGTGTCCCTTCTGGATATCTACATGTATTTAAAGATGACGGAAATAACTCAGTCTCTTTCCTTGTGCAACACACATAGACTGCCGACTTCCATCCGTTCTCATTGTGGCAATAGTTCGCCATGTGTATTAGACAAGTGTCCATTTATATGATCTGCAATACTACTTAATGTTGTGCAGCTATACCAACACTCTATATACTCACATGAATAAAATAAACACAGTGTGACTGTATATTTTTAATTCCACATCATTATGATTAAGACAGGACAAGTTAATGACAGTATATTCCACGATATTGTCTTAATAAAGATAAATAATTGATTCAAATAATTAAATTGTACATTCACATTGCCGATTCCAACATGACCTTACGAACAAAGGATGTCACAAATATTTCATCAATAATAGATATCGAAGGAATCCTAACATTAGCATATTATATTGTATATCATACAGGTAATATCAATGGCATACTAATCCGTATACATTGTTTTAATTAAAGAGTATGATCCCAGCTGGGCAAACATGCAACAATATTTAAAATCGGATAATGACTTTTATATAATTAATTGTTACAGCATGCACTAGACACCACAATGTGGCATGGATTACAGCATACACTAGACACCACAGTGTGGCATGGAGTACAGCATACGCTAGACACCACCGTGTGGCATGGAGTACAGCATACACTAGACACCACAGTGTGGCATGGAGTACAGCATGCACTAGACACCACAGTGTGGCATGGAGTACAGCATACACTAGACACCACAGTGTGGCATGGAGTACAGCATACACTAGACACCACAGTGTGGCATGGAGTACAGCATGCACTAGACAACACAGTGTGGTATGGAGTACAGCATACACTAGACACCACAGTGTGGTATGGAGTATTTCATGCACTAGACACCACAGTGTGACATGGAGTACAGCATACACTAGACACCACAGTGTGGCATGTAGTACAGCATGCAATAGACACCACGGTGTGGCATGGAGTACAGCATACACTAGACACCACAGTGTGGCATGGAGTACAGCATACACTAGACACCACAGTGTGGCATGGAGTACAGCATGCACTAGACAACACAGTGTGGTATGGAGTACAGCATACACTAGACACCACAGTGTGGTATGGAGTATTTCATGCACTAGACACCACAGTGTGACATGGAGTACAGCATACACTAGACACCACAGTGTGGCATGGAGTACAGCATGCAATAGACACCACGGTGTGGCATGGAGTACAGCATGCAATAGACACCACGGTGTGGTATGGAGTAGTTCATGCACTAGACATCACAGTGTGGTATGGAGTAGTTCATGCAATAGACACCACAGTGTGGCATGGAGTAGTTCATGCACTAGACACCACAGTATGGTATGGAGTACAGCATGCAATAGACACCACGGTGTGGCATGGAGTACAGCATGCACTAGACACCACAGTGTGACATGGAGTACAGCATACACTAGACACCACAGTGTGACATGGAGTACAGCATGCAATAGACACCACGGTGTGGCATGGAGTACATCATGCAATAGATACCACAGTGTGGCATGGAGTAGTTCATGCACTAGACACCACAGTGTGGTATGGAATAGTTCATGCACTAGACAACACAGTGTGGCATGGAGTAGTTCATGCACTAGACACCATAGTGTGGTATGGAGTAGTTCATGCACTAGACACCACAGTGTGGTATGGAGTAGTTCATGCACTAGACAACACAGTGTGGCATGGAGTAGTTCATGCACTAGACACCACAATTTGGCATGGAGTACAGCATGCACTAGACACCACAGTGTGGCATGGAGTACAGCATGCACTAGACACCACATTGTGGCATGGAGTAGTTCATGTACTAGACACCACAGTGTGGCATGGAGTAGTTCATGCACTAGACATCACAGTGTGGCATGGAATATTTCCTACACTGGACAACACAGTGTGGTATGGAGTACAGCATGCACTAGACACGACCATGTGGCATGGATAAAGGCATGGACTGGACACCACAGTGTGGCAGGGAGTAATTCATGCACTAGTAACTACAGTATGGCATGGATAACAGAATGCACTAGACACAACAGTGTGGTATGGAGTACAGCATGCACTGACACCACAGAGTGGCATGGAGTACAGCATGTACTAGACACCACAGAGTGGCATGGAGTACAGCATGCATTAGAAACCACAGTGTGGTATGGAGTAGTTCATGCACTAGACACCACAGTGTGACATGGAGTACAGCATACACTAGACACCACAGTGTGGCATGGAGTACAGCATACAATAGACACCACGGTGTGGCATGGAGTACAGCATGCAATAAACACCACGGTGTGGTATGGAGTAGTTCATGCACTAGACATCACAGTGTGGTATGGAGTAGTTCATGCAATAGACACCACAGTGTGGCATGGAGTAGTTCATGCACTAGACACCACAGTATGGTATGGAGTACAGCATGCAATAGACACCACTGTGTGGCATGGAGTACAGCATGCAATAGACACCACAGTGTGACATGGAGTACAGCATACACTAGACACCACAGTGTAGCATGGAGTACAGCATGCAATAGACACCACGGTGTGGCATGGAGTACAGCATGCAATAGACACCACAGTGTGGCATGGAGTAGTTCATGCACTAGACACCACAGTGTGGTATGGAGTAGTTCATGCACTAGACAACACAGTGTGGCATGGAGTAGTTCATGCACTAGACACCACAATTTGGCATGAAGTACAGCGTGCACTAGACACCACAATGTGGCATGGAGTACAGCATGCACTAGACACCACAGTGTGGCATGGAGTAGTTCATGCACTAGACACCACAGTGTGGCATGGAGTAGTTCATGCACTAGACACCACAGTGTGGCATGTAATATTTCTTACACTGGACAACACAGTGTGGTATGGAGTACAGCATGCACTAGACACGACCATGTGGCATGGATAAAGGCATGGACTGGACACCACAGTGTGGCAGGGAGTAATTCATGCACTAGTAACTACAGTATGGCATGGATAACAGAATGCACTAGACACAACAGTGTGGTATGGAGTACAGCATGCACTGACACCACAGAGTGGCATGGAGTACAGCATGTACTAGACACCACAGAGTGGCATGGAGTACAGCATGCATTAGAAACCACAGTGTGGTATGGAGAACAGCATTCACTAGACACCACTGATTGGCATGGGTAGTTCATGTATTAGACACCACAGTGTGGCAGGGAGTATTTCATACACTAGACACCACAGTGTGGCATTGTGTATTGCATGCACTATTCACCACATTGTGCATTGAGTATTTCATGCACTAGACACCACAGTGTGGCATGGAGTATTACTTGGACTAGACACCACAGTGTGGCATTGAGTATTGCATGCACTATTCACCACAGTGTGTTATGGAGTATTTCATGCACTAGACACCACAATGTGGCATGGAGTACAGCATGTACTAGACACCTCAATGTGGCACTGTAGAACGTTTTATTGTTAACCTGTACATCTTCGCGCCTCACCATAACATTGTTAATGTCCCGATATGCGAATCTGTTCCAGAGTGGTGGGCTCTGCACATTATTGGAAGAAGAACTTTCAACATTATTCAAGTAGAGTGGTAAACCTAATAATTGCTATGTAATAGCTTATGCGACAAATACCAAGTAGAACTATTGAAATGTTTGAATCTTGGGCATTGTTAGTCAATTGAAATAACGCAATATCGAATTACGGAAGATTTTGCTGTTGAGCAATTACTATCCAATCATCTTCATTCGTGCATTACCCAATACACATTCAACCCACTGAGCTCATTATGTGTACCACTTCATATTACAATTGTCACAAAGGGTCCTACCAACGCTCATCATAGATTGAATAGATACAATTATAGTATGCAATCATACTCCCGGCTTATTATCAGAACGATTTCATATTAATGTTTTACTGCATGCACAATGACAAATCGAGTACATATCTCAAACAATTTCCTATTATATGATATAATTCAATGTCAATGTCAATTCAGGAGCGTGGATGACAGGTATATGAAATCCTGCATTCACGTTTGAAAGTTTGTAGACCACAAACACAATCAACATTTGTGTTCGAATGTATTCGGAAGAATTTCTAATAGCAATGCATTTATACGTGAACAATGCATTTTTTTGGCATTTTGCTATGTAATGTCGCTTTAAAGTCACATTGATCATGAATAAATGACATTGACAATTGCCAAGGTCGTTATTTAGCAATTATGCACGTTGCACAAACAATAGTACCCGAGTGTATCAGCTAAGAATCGGTAATGATATTCAACCTAAAATAGATTTTAATCGATTGACAAGAACAAATGAACATTGAGGTGTATTCTAAGTTGTGTGGTTCACTAAACGACGTTGTTCCACGTAATGTTTAATCATTGTCCTAGAACATTGAGGTGTATTCTAAGTTGTGTGGTTCACTAAACGACGTTGTTCCACGTAATGTTTAATCATTGTCCTAGTACATTGAGGTGTATTCTAAGTTGTGTGGTTCACTAAACGACGCTGTTCCACGTACTGTTTAATCATTGTCCTAGTACATTGAGGTGTATTCTAAGTTGTGTGGTTCACTAAACAACGTTGTTCCACGTAATGTTTAATCATTGTCCTAGTAACGTTATTTTCCATGTCCATTATATATCATATACGTGATACTTTTTAGCTTAAATTAATAGAAAACACCAACAGTGTACCTTCATTATTACTAATAATCTTCACCTATGTATTTATTATATGATATATATAGTCGAGAGCACTTAACGGTTATTATATGATATATATAGTCGAGAGCACTTAACGGTTACTATATGATATATATAGTCGAGAGCACTTAACGGTTATTATAACCAATTAACCATTAACCTGCTAAACAAAACTAAAGTCGCTTTTGTGAACAGCATATAGCCAGATCAGACGGCGCATAACGCAATGTGCAGTATCATCAGTCTATATCCTATTTGCTAAGCTAAAACACTTGGCTGAATATCAAACAACATATTTGTTTGCACATTCCGTCCAATTTATACAGCATTTTAAGTGTTAATGACTTTGAACCCAAGTACTAAACAAATATAATTTCCTATGCGCATGATATTTAAATATCGTGAAAATAGAAAGCTCGGTTATCACTCGTGGCTAGAGCCACTCTTGATTATGTTGCTTTTCATTCTGTGACATACACCAGTGCCGTAGCCTGAATCTAAAAATAACCGAGGCGGATTATTTGTGTGTATGCTTGTATATGCATTCTGAAGGTAGTTGTATCAGTTTTCAAATATATATGTCGTTACTTACCAAATTCTAACCAAGGCGAATGTCTCATTTTCCTCAGTGTGGCTACGGGACTGCACACTGACATCAATCTTGATTTTTTGTCTTAAGTCGCCACAGCCAATGCATACGGGCGACTGTATTTCTATGACACCTACGTTGCATATATTGTAGATACATCACGGAGAGGTTCTTCCTTCAAGCAGCAGGTGAGACATAACATACATTCTGACCGGAGGTCTTTAGGGCCACATCCACCAGATCTATCATCCCTCAGCAGCGGAAACCGTAGGCAGCTATCCTGGTCAAGGATCTTCATGACGTACCATCATCCCAGGTTGATTCAACGCCATGTCGCACCATCCCGACATAAAGATGAAAACTACGTACACCGGACGACATGAGGCAACCTGTAATATTGAAATAAACAATGGGAGACATTAAACGTAGATTGTTCTTCTTAATTGGTTTCCTCTGTCTTTATCGTTGTTTCCTTTTCATCACATGCTATCCAATTTCATCCCTTTCTCATCTTATATGTATTAAATTATTAAATCTTGACAGATATCCTATAGGATATCCAATCGATATTACTATAACATGATGGTATTAATCTGAATTAACATCTAAACGACAGCATCGCGCAATTACCTCTACTGCCTTGTAGGAGTGAGCAAAAGGCAACTGTATTATTAAAGGCTGTAACATAATGGGGTTATATATTGATTATGTTCATTAATTACCTCCATAATTAGTTGTATGGCATGGTACATTATCATGAGTATTGGTCTATTTTCTAATACTGCTATATACGGTCTTTATACAAGACAGTTATACATGGAACTGTACTGACAGTTTATGTTGCAGATACGCGAGTACATTTGGCAGAGAAACAAGTATACTTAGCGTGGACATCCCTTACATGTATGCCTGATCAGCATATTAAAGGTGTTCCAACAGATGTGTGCTATTACATCAGACATATACAGTTCTAAAATGTTAACTTGTTATGGTCCGTACAAGCGAGTGTTTGCACCAAAACAATATATCCGAATTGATGTATTGAGTTACAGTTATACCAAACATGTTTACTGGAATATCTGTAGCTTGACATTTTATGGAATACATGTTCAAGCTTGCTTCACTATAAAAAAGAGTAGATACATTTAGATTAGAGGGAGACGAACTGGGATTTTGAAAGCGACGTATGGTGCTTATGCACATAGTAACAATTTGATGTAAAATAAATACTTATGTTGTCAATTGGACTTGGACCTTTTACTATACACCGGAAATACTATACGATTACTGTACAAGACCTACTTTCAAATCTAGCAAAATATATTAATTGATGACACACAGTTGAAATATTTGGATGTCAACTTTTCAAATGAAACTTATTACAAAATACCACTCCATCTCGATCATGTCCTTAAAGTTACAGATACGTGAATGCAAATAATTATGTGCCTAGATTATATTTCTTTGTGAATTGAATATAATGGCTTATGATCAGCCGATTCGTCTTGAATAAGCAGTATCAATGTAAAACATTATACACATTCCTGTGTTGAATTACTTGACTGAACATATTCAATGAAATAATTGCAACAAAACTACGTCAGATATAACATTGAGATAAGTTTCAAATATGATCTCTACATTCTAGGATCTAGATATGTAATGCATAATGAATCATTAGAATACAATGGTCCAAAAATAAGGGACTTCAAGTCATTTGGGTGAAGTCATGTGGGCACTTGCAGCTTACATAGCAGTTAACAATGTACTACCAGCAGTGTACAATGTACTACCATCAGTGGGTAGTGTACAATGTACTATCAGCAGTGTACAATGTACTACCAGCAGTGTACAATGTACTACCATCAGTGGGTAATGTACAATGTACTACCATCAGTGGGTAATGTACAACCAGCAGTGTACAATGTACTACCAGCAGTGTACAATGTACTACCATCAGTGGGTAATGTACAATGTACTACCAGCAGTGGGTAATGTACAATGTACTACCAGCAGTGTACAATGTACTACCAGCAGTGGGTAGTGTACAATGTACTACCAGCAGTGGGTAGTGTACAATGTACTACCAGCAGTGTACAATGTACTACCATCAGTGGATAGTGTACAATGTACTATCAGCAGTGTACAATGTACTACCAGCAGTGTACAATGTACTACCATCAGTGGGTAATGTACAATGTACTACCATCAGTGGGTAATGTACAATGTACTACCATCAGTGGGTAATGTACAATGTACTACCATCAGTGGGTAATGTACAATGTACTACCAGCAGTGTACAATGTACTACCAGCAGTGGGTAGTGTACAATGTACTACCATCAGTGGGTAGTGTACAATGTACTACCAGCAGTGTACAATGTACTACCATCAGTGGGTAGTGTACAATGTACTATCAGCAGTGTACAATGTACTACCAGCAGTGTACAATGTACTACCAGCAGTGTACAATGTACTACCATCAGTGGGTAGTGTACAATGTACTACCAGCAGTGTACAATGTACTACCATCAGTGGGTAGTGTACAATGTACTACCAGCAGTGTACAACCATCAGTGGGTAGTGTACAATGTACTACCATCAGTGTACAATGTACTACCATCAGTGGGTAGTGTACAATGTACTACCATCAGTGGGTAGTGTACAATGTACTACCATCAGTGGGTAGTGTACAATGTACTACCATCAGTGGGTAGTGTACAATGTACTACCATCAGTGGGTAGTGTACAATGTACTACCATCAATGGGTAGTGTACAATGTACTACCATCAGTGGGTAGTGTACAATGTACTACCATCAATGGGTAGTGTACAATGTACTACCATCAGTGGGTAGTGTACAATGTACTACCATCAGTGGGTAGTGTACAATGTACTACCATCAATGGGTAGTGTACAATGTACTACCATCAGTGGGTAGTGTACAATGTACTACCATCAATGGGTAGTGTACAATGTACTACCATCAGTGGGTAGTGTACAATGTACTACCATCAGTGGGTAGTGTACAATGTACTACCAGCAGTGTACAATGTACTACCATCAGTGGGTAGTGTACAATGTACTACCAGCAGTGTACAATGTACTACCAGCAGTGTACAATGTACTACCATCAGTGGGTAGTGTACAATGTACTACCATCAATGGGTAGTGTACAATGTACTACCATCAATGGGTAGTGTACAATGTACTACCAGCATTGTACAATGTACTACCATCAGTGGGTAGTGTACAATGTACTACCATCAATGGGTAGTGTACAATGTACTACCATCAGTGGGTAGTGTACAATGTACTACCATCAGTGGGTAATGTACTACCATCAGTGGGTAGTGTACAATGTACTACCAGCAGTGTACAATGTACTACCATCAGTGGGTAGTGTACAATGTACTACCATCAGTGGGTAGTGTACAATGTACTACCAGCAGTGTACAATGTACTACCATCAGTGGGTAGTGTACAATGTACTACCATCAGTGGGTAGTGTACAATGTACTACCATCAGTGGGTAGTGTACAATGTACTACCATCAATGGGTAGTGTACAATGTACTACCATCAATGGGTAGTGTACAATGTACTACCATCAGTGGGTAGTGTACAATGTACTACCATCAGTGGGTAGTGTACAATGTACTACCATCAGTGGGTAGTGTACAATGTACTACCATCAGTGGGTAGTGTACAATGTACTACCATCAGTGGGTAGTGTACAATGTACTACCAGCAGTGTACAATGTACTACCATCAGTGGGTAGTGTACAATGTACTACCATCAATGGGTAGTGTACAATGTACTACCATCAGTGGATAGTGTACAATGTACTACCAGCAGTGTACAATGTACTACCAGCAGTGTACAATGTACTACCATCAGTGGGTAATGTACAATGTACTACCAGCAGTGTACAATGTACTACCAGCAGTGTACAATGTACTACCATCAGTGGGTAATGTACAATGTACTACCATCAGTGGGTAATGTACAATGTACTACCAGCAGTGTACAATGTACTACCATCAGTGGGTAGTGTACAATGTACTACCATCAATGGGTAGTGTACAATGTACTACCATCAGTGGGTAGTGTACAATGTACTACCAGCAGTGTACAATGTACTACCAGCAGTGTACAATGTACTACCATCAGTGGGTAGTGTACAATGTACTACCAGCAGTGTACAATGTACTACCATCATTGTACAATGTACTACCAGCAGTGTACAATGTACTACCATCAGTGGGTAGTGTACAATGTACTACCAGCAGTGTACAATGTACTACCAGCAGTGTACAATGTACTACCATCAGTGGGTAGTGTACAATGTACTACCATCAGTGGGTAGTGTACAATGTACTACCATCAGTGGGTAGTGTACAATGTACTACCATCAGTGGGTAGTGTACAATGTACTACCATCAGTGGGTAGTGTACAATGTACTACCATCAATGGGTAGTGTACAATGTACTACCATCAGTGGGTAGTGTACAATGTACTACCATCAGTGGGTAGTGTACAATGTACTACCATCAATGGGTAGTGTACAATGTACTACCATCAGTGGGTAGTGTACAATGTACTACCATCAGTGGGTAGTGTACAATGTACTACCATCAATGGGTAGTGTACAATGTACTACCATCAGTGGGTAGTGTACAATGTACTACCCTCGTGGTAGTGGTTATGTACATTCTACATCAATGGAAGTTTTACAATGTACTACCATCAGTGGGTAGTGTACAATGTACTACCAGCAGTGTACAATGTACTACCATCAGTGGGTAGTGTACAATGTACTACCATCAGTGGGTAGTGTACAATGTACTACCATCAGTGGGTAGTGTACAATGTACTACCATCAGTGGGTAGTGTACAATGTACTACCATCAATGGGTAGTGTACAATGTACTAC
>CM026386.1:92604209-92620596 GCA_014843695.1 Archivesica marissinica
CGTTATCTTTAACATATAACACTGGTGTGTAGGAGTACACCGCCTGACTCTCAGACTGGAAGTTATAAGCTTTACAGTAGATATACTACAATACATCATATATGCTTACCTCTAACATATAACACTGGTTTATAGGAGGAAACAGCCTGACTCTCGGACTGGAAGTTATAAGCCATACAATAGATATGCTACAATACATCATATATGCTTACCTCTAACATATAGCACTGATTTGTAGGAGTAAACAGCCTGACTCTCAAACTGGAATTTATAAGCCGTACAGTAGATATGCTTACCTCTAACATATAACAATGGTTTGTAGGAGTAAACAACCTGACTCTCGGACTGGAAGTTATAAGCTTTACAGTATATCTGTTTGTTGTGATCGTTGTTTGTCGGTGTAAATGTATAGTTTGTGTTCGTATTGGACCTCTGTTTCTCTACTCCACCAATGTACCACACAACTGTAGAATCAGGTCTACTAAGGCTTGGAGAACATGTTAATGTTTTAGTCAGACTGCTGGTTACTGTTATTGTGCTGGAATTGGTTGGTAGAGTGTTACCATCCCTGAGAGTAACACTGTTCACTTGAACTAAAACAACAACACATATATTGCCCTCTTCTATAGAAACACAAAGGACATGTGCTCAACTGCCATTTAATGGGGAATTTAGAAAGAACACCTTTCTGAAACGTAAAGCGGACGTATTGTAAGATGTGCAAAATAAAGTGTCAGGTTAGACAACGTCGTGGAATTACAGGCACTGTGTGTCAGCTTCAGCGCTGAGGTTGAAGCACAGGTACTAGTGCTTTATCAAGTATATAATTATTCATTATCAAATACAGATAGGTGAGTGGTTCTTTAGACACTGGCGTAGTATCATTATCAATGAATAAATGGAACATGTACCATACATTTAATATAGTATTTCTGGACATTTACTGACATGCATACATGTACATAGTAAAATATTTCATATGTTGAAATTGAAAATGAAATCAATCATTAAAAATGCCCTGAGTTTAGTACTGTTATCTTATATATACCCCAAGCAAAGCCATGTGTCTTATACAATTGCCTGACCTTCTCTTGCTGTGTTGTGCATCCGAATTTGCATTAAGAAACCGTTTATAACGTTTGCTCTGTCCCTTGGGTGGTCTCTTAATATTAGTTTGACTCTATCATTAGTTCAGACAACTTTCTAAATTATATTTATATATTGTAATATGTCTGGATAGGCTACTATTTAGTACTGCTTAATAAATTTAACGCATCCATGTGTTTCAGAGAAACTCAAGTGTACATTCCTTACACTAATATACCGGTAATATATTCGGTATGAATACACATATTCTGATTGGGAAAAACATCACCATATTCTGATTCAGTGTAGCTGTTTCATTAGTCGTTTGATAAACAGTTGCATGACATCTTAAGTTAAATGATTCCTGCCAAGGTTGGTGAAAATCCACCATGGGGTGACATCATACTAACGCTTCCAAGGCGTTTTGGAGATGAAACATGGACCTGCGTCATGTTATAGAAATGTTCAAATGGCCAACCAATTCATCCAACCGGAACGGGATTGCAATATGCACAGTATCAAGAGCATACGTGCTGAGTAATACATAACCACCAGATTACATAACCATAGTATTGATGGCATTACATCATTATGTTTGTTATCAAGAATGTGGTACCTGTAGCAAGTTTATGTCTTATATATAGAGTGGATACACCAATCTAAATAGTGGAGGGTATAATACAATCCTAGTAACTATCAGGTTACCCATCGCACACAAGCTATTCCAAGTCTGGAACTTGACAATACATACAATGGCCTGACAGACAGAGAGACAGACAGACGGCAATGACACAAACATATGTCTCCCACATAAGGGGAGAAATATTTACTGTTGATGTAACCTCTGAGGTATGAGGTATTATATCCACTGATGTGATCATAGTATAAGAAATGGTTTGGCAAATGTTTGTTAACACAATGTAGTGAAGATAGGAAACTCATAGATGCGACACAAATAGTGTACGTTTGTTGAATAATAAAAACACAGTATTGTGTTCAACAATTTGCAATCTATATGCAGACATACCGAATTGGAGACCACTCCGCATTTGCTAATGATACTTTCATAACGGAATAGTTCCCTCTTATATTCCATTGGTCGTTGACCACTATTACAAGACCACCACGTTATTCCGTAATGCGAACTGTTCATTTAATCCAATTGCAATAACTTGGCAATAAGTTGACCCATAATTACGGTCGCGGGTGATGTTCACACTTCCATTAATCGGCACATGACATGATACAATAGAATAAAACAACCAAACTTTAAACTTTATTTTATCGGTCAATGTTAAATGAGATAAACACAGAAGTGTATATAACTAGGGAGTACAAACTGACTGATTTAAATGTACTGTCAATGAAAAACTAATAAGTGCTAACATAAATGAATGTGAACTAAATGTGTATTACCACGGTCAGCCTGACAGATCATATTTAAGCTTCACAATATAATGGTGTGATATAATAATAAACATTCAAATATAAAAGGATTGTCTGATGTTACATTGTATATTTACTTTAATTATGTATTAATTATGATATACAGTTGTATATTAAAGAAAATCAGAAGTACAATCCTAGGATATAGTATGAAAGTATAAAAACAAAGAATACACTGTGAAAGAAGTAGCAACATTGTCATAAACAGGGTACAAACCGTTATGGTGGAATGAACCATTGTTGCAGTTCTTCAGAACAATGTCGGTAACATTTGGGATTCACTATCAGGAACATCATATACTAACCTAGAGTAACATCTTGTTCATTGTGGATAACGAAATTGATTGCTGAAAAGGAACTGTTTCATAGACATCCACCTAGCATCATGTAATACATGAGTGAGATGGCGGATTGTGGAACAATCAGAGAGATTAGATAATACATGAGTGAGATGGCGGATTGTGGAGCAATCACAGAGATTAGATAATACATGAGTGAGATGGCGGATTATGGAGCAATCAGAGAGATTAGATAATACATGAGTGAGATGGATGATTGTGGAACAATCAGAGAGATTAGATAATCCATTAGTGAGATGGCGGATTGTTGAACAATCAGAGAGATTAGATAATACATGAATGAGATGGTGGATTGTGGAGAAATGAGAGAGATTAGATAATACATGAGTGAGATGGCGGATTGTGGAGCAATGAGAGAGATTAGATAATACATCAGTGAGATGGCGGATTGTGGAACAATCAGAGAGAATAGATAATACATGGGTGAGATGGATGATTGTGGAACATTCAGAGAGATTAGATAATACATGAGTGAGATAGCGGATTGTGGAGCAATCAGAGAGATTAGATAACTCATGAGTGAGATGGCGGATTGTGGAGCAATCAGATATATTAGTTAATATATGAGTGAGATGGCGGATTGTGGAGTAATCATTGAGATTAGATACATTTCCACAATGTAGCAATGTTGTTTCAGTTAGGAAGAAGTCTCCAATTTTGCATCAACTTCGGAGACGTTTTCGTCCAAGCTAAAACAACATTGTTAATTAAGAACACAGTGGCATTGTTCCGCATTCTATGTAATTCTATCTTTCCAAATGAGAAAATGGAAAATCCAAATGTGCAGTGCAGATAATTCATGTCACATACTAATTTCTGAGATAAACAACATACCTTTTTATAAAACCATTGAAATTCTGCTGGTGCTGGGAATACACAAGTTGTTGTTTTACAGTTCAATGTCACATCTGTTGCCGCCAGATCTCCTCCTGCTGAACCTCCATCAAATGCTAGGCCTACAGGAGACACTGAAATAAAGCATACTGATGTATGAACATATATTAGTGGGGAAATATGATGGCGGTGAAACTATAAAACATGTATAGATTCAATGTCACATATTCTGCCGTGATAGCGCTCCAACAAATGCAAGGCACACTGTTAAAACCTTAATGCACTTTAATGATCGTATACATAAGCGCGAATAGCAAGAAATATGTCAACACTGTCTGGAGTATGACCCCGGAAAGAGCATTTGCAAACAGATGTTGTAGACCCATTAACACAGCATTAGTCATAGTATTCACTGATTATAAATGTCACACAATCTAAATACTATGTTATACATTGTACTAACGTTGACCTTGAATATAGATGCATGGGAGTTGTATAGTACATTGTCGCTCTTTGATGACAACAAATAATCCCTTCATAAATGCAAGCAAAAACAGAACATGTCTTGCTTACATGTGTAACAACTGTGACCTTGACATCAATCCATCCAATCATGTAGATGTATCTATAGTCGGCACCGTCGGGGCATATGGGTGAGTGTATCGTATGAGATATCAAACACTCTAACACCTGTAACACGACTATGTTTTTTCAAAATAAGTAGAGCTGTCGATCAATGTGACCAATACCCACAGTCGCCGATTTGATACAGGATATATTAAATGTCAGATCACGATTGTTTTGGATTCCTAACTTACATGTCGTGATCATCATGAATTTGGAGTCTTTACCTGTTTAATAGCAGTTAAGTATAAATGTATTCGACGTGTCAATTAATGTCAATTAGTAATTCCCAGACAGTGACTCCTATGCTGTGTGTCAATTAACAAAAAATCATACGCCAATACAATACTTACAGATAATAAATTATAATCAGAAAATACCATACTCGGCCAAAAAAGTGGTCCGGCCGTCCCGGACCGGTCGGACCGGCGACGACGGCCATGTGATGTTGAGCAATATTGATACGGAATATAGCTACTTGACATGTGTTGCCGGGACCTTGAATGAACATCGTCGAACATCATTTATACAGGATGTTTGGTGAACATTTGATACAGGTGTAATGGGGACCTTGAAGGCGATTAGAAGTACAGACCGGACAAAAACAAACGTACAGACTAATCGACACTCGGAAATCCCTGCCTCCGTAGGGTAGCCTGCTAAGCGTTTGTCATACGCATTATTATTTAATTAAAAAAGGTATAAATCATGTGTTTATATATTATATTTATATTTCGGGTTTTACGCCTGCATCAGCACCATTTTGGGCTATATCGCCGGCGGGCAGTTTACCTAACAACACCTTTCCTGAGCAAGCTCCAGCGGTTAACCATTACTTGGGTGCACCAACCTCCATAAGAAACTGCCAACCTTTTCATATAAATGAGATACCGTCTGAGCGGGGCTCGAACCCGTGACCATTAGTGATGATAGGTTACAGTGGTATACACGTCAGCGACCTTAACCACTCGACCACGGAGGCGGACAAATCATGTGTTTAGTTCACATACACGTAGGAAGGTAGATAACAACGAGGGGAATGTGCCGTTCAGTACATGCGTTGTCGACATGACACATCATGTGGTTGCTATTGTAAAGGATATCGTATGGTCATATATCTGAATATCGTCATGCCAAGAATAATACACTACATAACATCATCACACTTGATAAATAAGTGTGTGTTTGTTTGTTTGTTTGTTCGGGTTTTACGCCTTCATCAATACCATTTTGGTATGTCTCGTCTGCGGGAAAGTTACCGAACAACACATTACATGTATAGGCTCCAGCAGTTAACCAGTGCTTGGTGGGGCACCAACCTCCCGTCGTATGAAACTGATATGTACACGTCAATGCCGATATTGTGTACGCCACATTTGTCAATGTCAATAGGACTTATATTATTGTTACTATGGCTACTGATTATGAAATGATTAAAAACACTGCATGGACCATCATTTGCATAGCGCACAGTGTTCGTACATTGCTCTTCTACACAGTATACACGTGTAAAATATGCTGGTTCAGATAATATTGGCCAAAATAGAGTGTGGTTCTGCAAACAATCGACCAGCAATATGATCGCATAATGATTCAATAATCTTAAGCTATACAACAAAGGAATGCATACTACCATGGAAGTCGTGATTGCCAATGGATTCAATGGTGATATGCACATAGAAATAAGAGCAGTCAGTCTGAAAATGTAGACATTTCTTTTATGCGAAAAACACTAATATGGAACAACAAGTTATTCATTCAGTCGAAGGTTAAAGTTAAATATTTAGATGTATTCGATATTTCATTATTCGTATGTAAACATGTGCTGCTACCTAACGTTTGATACACATTCATATAAAACTGTATACAGGAAGAGTGATTAAACGTAAACAGATCAGTGACTCTTTTTATCATTGTTCAATGTTGTTGCGACTTCTGATCATAGCCTGTGACAATATGGACAGATTCATGACAATATGGACAGATTCGTGACAATATGGACAGATTCGTGACAATATGTACATATTCGTGACAATATGTACATATTCGTGACAAAATAGACTGATTCGTGACAATATTGACAGATTCATGACACTATGGACAGAGTCGTGACAATATGGACATAACACAAAATGCTACATATGGACGGACAGCTTTACGAATAGGTACTATATTGGTTACGTCATTGTTCTCTACGTTTATTTATTAACCATGTTAGAGCATATTAGCTAAAACCCGGCTAACCAACACTGATAATACTATATATGTTGTTCTCCTATCCATACATGCACTGTATGACGCACACATATCTGCACTCCT
Organism: Archivesica marissinica; assembly: GCA_014843695.1. Classification (NCBI taxonomy): domain Eukaryota; kingdom Metazoa; phylum Mollusca; class Bivalvia; order Venerida; family Vesicomyidae; genus Archivesica; species Archivesica marissinica. The sequence goes on from CM026386.1 coordinate 92,610,878, forward strand.
CTATGTCCCCAAACTGCTTCAAATATATATTAAAAAACGTATGCAACATGACAACATGTGTTAAATCTATGTGTCTACTGACGGATGTTCTAACAAACTTATACTTAAAAGAGGCTACACAATACCATGGGTATTTTCTTTTGTTAAAATAATCAAAATAACTCGGCTAGCAACATAAACTGTTTCCCGATATATTTAGTTGTATGTGCAACATGGCTTGTATGGACAGACAGACCGATGGCCTCACAGATGAGTACTTACGTGGCTATCCCATTGGTCACTCCTTTGTTCAGTAGCCATGCTACATAATATATAGCCACATAGCAGCTAACCCTAGACGACCACAGACGGTTGGGGTCTGGACAAATGTTTGCGGGTTCAAAACCACAAAACTAAAACACTTTTTCGTTTTGGGGTGGGGTTTAAGAACACAACAGTGCTACGCCATTCCATGCATGTTTAAACAATTTAAGCTTGCTTAGAATGGCGTAACAAATGTGGTATGTAAAGTGTCAAGCCAATAGTGTATCATAGTGTTCCTAAAAACAATAATAATAAAAAATATATTATTGTTTAGTGTTATGGTTTTGAACCCGCAAACATGTGTCCAAACCCAAGCTTATGTGTATAGCCTTGATAGTAACGGCGTGTCGTTTTAAAACTTGTTTGGAATGAGGAAAGAACTATTGTATGTATAGTACCAAGCCAATAGTGTATCATAGTGTTCTTAAAAACAAAAACAAAAAATAAAACATGTTTTTTAGTTTTGTGGTTTTGAACCCTCTAACATGTGTCCAGGCACCAAGCGTCTGTATAAACATATATACGATACATCACATACGTGTCCATTAGTGTGCGGACGGGCATGAGTAACTCGTAATGTCTCCATTGCCATAAACCGTTGGAGTATAATAACCTGTGACAAATCATCTTGCTGGAGACATCTGGACTGAAACGGAATGATTTAAGCATACACAATATTAATTGAATACCTTTCGACAATGTTCTCCCATGGGTTTCCAGGGTATCGGACAAATATTCTAAAATTATAAATGCGTTCAAGAAGAGATAGAATACTTACAATATACTGGCAGCACATATTTGGTTTGGATTTGTCCATTGAAACCACAGTACCAATTGCCTCTGTCGGATAGTTCCAGGTTTGAAATTGTAACCACCAATGATTGTTGAGCGTATGTCACAGCATATATTGTTGTGGTAGCTGCCTCACGGGCGCAAAAGTCACCACCTGTATAAATAATGCATGTTACAATCCTCCCATCACCTGTCACTGCACCCTTGTACACCTCTAGGGATAACGTTGGATCATTGCTATCATTGGATGAAATGGTAACACTACATATCATCCTGATTTCACTGTTTTTCTCTGCTACATTTCCAGGATCTATTCAGAGTAGCAGCTGAAAGAGAATACATATACCAGGTTCTAGCAAGGTATTTGGAAGACATGAGGATCTTGACAATTAAAACGACGTGCAAATTGGACTACAAAATATACCTCCATGAGCAGGATTATAAACAAAGAAGACGTGAAGGCCCATACTCGCTCAATGGGCTATACAACCATACGAGTGTATCAGGACGAGTGTGCGTGTGTCGTAAAACATCTAGGATGGTGTGTAGCGACATTTTATCACAATACGTTCACATGTAGCTAGTATCGAGATCTAAGCAAGATTTACGGTAACGCTAGTTGAGAAAATCAGTGTCGATATCTATATAACTCAAGACAAGTTTGATTTGCCAGTGTCCTAACATATTTGACATCCGTAATATATTATAGTTTGCGCATGCGCAGAAGGGTATATCAGGAGTGGAAGACAATCGTTTTATTTTTATTGCTAATTATCAGTATTTATGCACTTATAGATATTTATAAAGTTTGCGTGTGTGTGGGATTTTCCAATTTCTATATAAAATATTCGGGTTTATACTTTATCCTGACTTACTAGATACGAAGTTCGAGCCACCTGGAACAGTTACGATCGTGCGCTTAGGCAATGCATTGTAATGACACATGCGTCTTCTCCCTCCCTCGTTGCGATGGATTCCATCAGGAATGAGGTCTCGAGAGTGAATAATATAATTTGTAAGAACTTGTTTTGCAATCGAGCTCAAAGAAATGTGTATATACTAATACAAGTGGTCAATTGATGGAACAACCTACTGTTATTGACATTCGAGCTAAAAACGGTATATTAGAAATCAACTGTTTGGTTAATTTATTAATTGAAGCAGTTATCACATTCCATTATTCAATAAAGATGTTAATGACTAGGGCATAACGGTTGAGCGTTATCAATCAGTGTATATGTGTTTAAACAGATACGGCTCTCTTGTGGTAGTGTGAATGTGCCCACCTCTAGTCAAGCCTTGCTAATCGTATTGCCATATTTGAATAACCGATTCAAAATTCGTAAACACGTACATTCGTTAAGACCTTTAAACTTTATTTATTTTAAAACGATTGCGAAACAAGCTTAAACAACTTATATATATCTTTGAATTTATTATGTACATGTATATAGCAATAACATATGATTAAACTAACTTATATTAATCGTTCTCGTTGGCGCAGATGAATGCGTAAATGTGGTCATTCATGTGGGAGGAAACCGGCGTACCCGGAGAAAACCCACATGTCCGATATGGCGACCACCGTACCATCTCATATACTACCCGGTCCGAGGATCGAACCCGGGTTGCATTGGTTGGAAGCGAGCCTATTAATCGGACAGCATATTATTATATCCATATAGTATAGAATATATAGTAGATTAGTAGGATAGTATATCGTATCCGTGGCCTAGTGGTTAAAGCGTCTGCCTACGGAGCGGGAGGTAGAAGTTTCGCACCTAGACAGGGGTTAATGCTGATATGGCCGGTTGGCGAGCCGCCAGCTAGTTAAATACTGGATAGCGATTGCCTACCAGCCTGACATACAAGCATAATATTCGGGAAGTACTAATGTTCATAAAAAGAGGTGTGTCATAAGTCAGAAATGGCTGGCCTTTTAAAATGAATAGGGATGACACTATAATAAACAAGCACACACTAAAGTGTCTACATTGGAAGTATCGGTATATCAAAAACTATGGACATGCAGAGAAGTGAATAATTGTATACTATGCAATGTTGTTTTGTGATTTTGACATTCGAATGATCATCGGAACGAATACTCGATTATTCATTATTTACTTTAACTTTCCAATTCACACCTTTTCTGCTTTCTGTTTTTCTAATGCTGTGACGTAGACCCTTTTCCGATTGAAAACGATGGCTTGATAGAAAATATATAGGTAATGTCTACTGTTATTGGTTTGGTATGGTAGGGCTTAGCCTCTATTTAGAAACAGTGAACACTCATTTTGGGTCGGATGGAACCGACGTTGCTGGAGCATCCAACAATGTCCCTGTGATTTGTGCCACTTTCGGATATGTTTGATAATTTCGAACCCGCCATTATATGGGTTCTACGGCGTGTTATAGTCTAAGAAGTTTAATTTCATAGTACATAACCTTCTGAGTTAAAGAAGCACCTGCAACTATGAGCAACTTGTGATCACCCGACTGTGTTAATTGGAGCCATACTCGGGATGACTGTACACACATCTGGACCAAGATAGCAATTCATTTGATTACTATAGAAATAAGAGAAGGAATATGTTCTAATATTTTTACTACGATCCATGGAACAATGTTCTATAGCTCATGACCAGACATGGAAAATGATACAACTAACTCTACACTTAACTCTACACTATTTGAATGTAAATGTTCGTCTAAAACTGATGCTATCACCATAACAATTCACCATGAAAACACGTATCTGTGTATTAAATCTTCATTAGAATCGCAATTTGTGTTTCAACAAAATAAGAATGGTAACGGCATAGAGGCAACTTTCTCAGAATGTGAAGAAAAGGCGGTAGTAACACTGTATTATAATAAAACATTATTCATACAGGGCAAAGGGTGCAACATCTGGAAATCCAAAACATTTGACCCAATAGTGGCTAATCTTGATATTGAAACTGACTTGTGCAGTAATGAAAAGGGTCATTCTCAGTCTCCATCTCATCAGAGTAAACGTGAGCAGGAATCTAGTTCAAGGAGTCTTTTATCTTATCTAAGCCAGCTAGTAAATAGTCTCCGCAGCCCTGGAAAGAGAACACCTACTAAGCTTTCAAATTATGTTAGAAATTCTTCTGATAAAATGAAGGAAAACAGTTCTACAAATTCTGTTCAACAAAGTGATAATGATGAATCACCACTAAAACTATCTCTTGAATTTGACTTACCTAATACTCACTGTGAAGAAACTTCTGTCAAGCAAATAACAAGTGTGCACAAACAAACTCTTGAACTTGTCTTGCCTGTTATGGACTGTGAAGAAACTTCTGTCAAGCAAATTACACATGCTAAACAGTCCACTAATACCCAAACTCGTGGAAAGAAAGTACATACGGCAATTAACTTACTAAAGGAACAACCTGCTGGCAAAGCCACTAACAAAATAGAAACGACTGAACCTCATGCTTCAAGTTTCAAGAATAGTCTCAAAAAACAGTCTGAAAAGAATGAAGAAGAGATTAAATCTCAGGTTTCAAACTTGAAGAATAGTCAATTACAGACGGAAAAGAATGATAAGAAAGAGGTAGAGATTTCACGCCTTAAAGTTGATCTAAACAATCAGGTGGGTAACAATGAAAAATCATCAAAAGAAATAAACAGCCTTAAACAGGAACTATCGTCAATTTCAGCCAAGTATCTTGTAACTCAGGAGGAAAATTGTAAACTGAAAAGGAAAATTGAGCAGATTTCAAAAGAAAAGTCTGATCTTGTGACAAAGTTAATAAGAGACCAAATAAGCTCTGAAAGCATTGATAGTCAAATTCAAAATGCCACTGTAAGTGTAGAGATGAAAATTGAGGCTGAAATGAAAAGTTTGAAAGAATCGATGTTTAAGGAACTATCTGACATCAGAATTCAACTTAATAAAGTTAAGCCTACAGAGGAGAAAACTACTACACGTACAAGTAAAGCGGCACTTGTCAGCCTGAATAACATAACTAATGAACCTGTAAATAACAACCGCAATAATGAAGGCAATACAGAACCTGTAAATACTTACAGGAGCCAATCACACAAGGACAGACAAGCATCGGCTCCCACTGTATCAAATACAGAGCAAACTAATCCAGGACGGTACACAGCTTTCATCAGCCTGAATAACAGAACTAATCAACCTGTAAATAACAACTGCAATAATGAACCTGTAAATACTTACAGGAGCCAATCACACAAGGACAGACAAGCATCGGCTCCCACTGTATCAAATACAGAGCAAACTAATCCAGGACGGTACACAGCTTTCATTGCTGGAGACTCAATTACAAGGATTTTAAGTTCAGGCAAAATGAGCGATGCCAGACTAAAGGTAAAGATTAAAAGTCATCCTGGAGGAGGTGTTGAATCAGTTGGGAATACTTTCATCAGAATGGAAGGGGTTGATGAAAACTTCATTAGACAAGCAGAAGCCATAACACTGCATGTAGGTACAAATGATGTGTCGAATGCATTGAGTTCAGAAGAGATTGTATCAAAAATGGTAAACACAATAGCGACAGTTCAAACAGTAAATTCGAGTGCTAAAATAGTTGTGTCAAGCATACTGCCAAAAAAATCTGATAAAGTGGTCAACATAATCATCAAGAAAACAAATGACACCTTATCAAGAATGTGCACAAGTAAAAGATATCATTACATGAATAATGATCAACACTTCATCAAAAATGATGCACCAGATGCTTCACTTTATTATGATAACATTCACCTGAACAAACGTGGTGGTAGACTACTTGGAACTTTCATGAGGGACACTCTGAACACTGTCTTAGAAATACAGGATAAAGCTCTACATCTGACACATATACTGAGTATGTCAATGCTAACAATCAGAGATCAGTGGGTAATTTCCGGAATGGGAGGTTTTCAGGGAGGGGTTTCGAACTTCCGTATCAGAGCAGGAACGGAATGAGGGAGTTTCGATCGTCATTACCAGAACAGGAACGTGATGTCCATCCCAGGTCCAAACTGGATGCGGTCGCAGAACAACAGTTTCTGGAAGTAGATGACTTTAATAGATGTCACTACTGTGACACAATATTTCCGAAATCACTAAACGCAAACATTTCAGTTAATTCAACTTGTTCAGATTGTTCCATTGCTGAATTAAATATTTCTTGTTTATATCGTGAGGCCCATTCCTTTTTTAATTGCGCTTGCGAAACTTGTAAATGTACCAGTAATTTAGCCTCAAGCACTGATATCTGTTCAGCTGATAGTAGTGAATGTAATAGTAATTATAATGATAGTAGTTTTTGTGAAATATGTTCTGTATGTTTGTTAAACAGAAACACATGCAACTGCATTTCATGCTATGTGCTAGATACAGATAGTTCTACAGTACAAAATGTAACTAATGACACTGAATTTCTGATCAATGATACTGATTTATAAGTACTACCTGGTTTAAAAAAAAGGGTCTTCACATTGTTCACCTTAATATACATTTTATTTACCCAAAGTTAGATGAAATTAAGTTGATATTGTCTGATCAAAATAATATTGACTTGTTTTGTATTTGTGAAACGTTTTCGGATACCACCGTTAGTGATCATGAACTTGTTATTGATGGTTATACTATGTTTCGAAAAGACAGAAATACGTTTGGTGGAGGTTTACTTATCTATGTTAAAGACTACTTAAGCTGTACTCATAGGGTAGACCTGGAACACTCTAATTTAGAAGCTATTTGGCTTGAGGTCAATTTAAACACTCTAAACCTTTATTTGTGTGCTATACCTACAGGCCACCATCATCCAAAGTTGAATGGCTTACACATTTCTCTAACAGTCTCGATAAGTCATACTCAGAATCTAAGGAATGCATCATACTAGGTGACTTCAACTTCGATTTGCTCAAGCAAGACCATAATTCAAACACATGGATTAGCCTTCTTGATTCTGTTGATTTCACTCAGTTGGTTTGTCAACCTACACGAGTAACTCAAACCACGTCAACACTGATTGATCATGCCTTTACAAATACACCCAATAATATATCAGAGGTTACAGTCCAAAGTTATTCCATTAGTGATCATTACCCAGTTTGCATCACCAGGAAAACTAATGGCCATAGCAAAAACACTTCGATTCATAAATGTATTCAGTATAGATCATTGAAAAATTTCAATGAAGCTGAGTTCTTGCTTGAACTTTCCATCCAGCCTTGGTCACTTGTAGACATTTTTGGTGATTCGGACGACTCATCTGATGTATTCATTGATATGTTCGCTACTGTTCTCAACAATCACGCACCTATCAGAAATAGAAGAGTCAAAAGGACGTCACAACCAAACTGGATAAATTCAGATATTTTAGAAGCTATAAAACATAGAAATCATTTTCACAAGAAACAAATATCAGATAAGTTTAAAATATGGAGACAAAAAGTCAAATCACTTATATTTACCTCAAAGCATAATTACTACACCACACATATTAACTCGAATAAACACAATCCGAAACAAGTATGGAGCAGCCTAAATGAATTATCAGGACTGAACAATAAATCTCAAACACAGTACCTACATGATGAAAATGGATGTAAAATATTAAATGCTAACTATACGGCCAATATTTTTAATGAACATTTCTGTAATATTCATAGGCAGTTTCAGTCTGATAACCCACCACCCCACTACTCTAACTTTGCACTTGAAACTACTAACAACACTAAATTGTCAAACATATCTAAATTTTCTATTCCCTTAGTATCTGTGCAGTTTGTTGAAAAACAACTTCTTTCACTTGATGTATCTAAATCAACGGGCTCTGATAATATACATGCCAGATTCTTAAAGCTTTCTGCCAAAATCATTGCTCCAATTTTAACACCAATATTCAATTCTAGCATAAACTCCAACAAATTTCCCAAAGCATTTAAATTAGCCAAAGTTATACCCATTCACAAAAAAGGTGACAAATCAGATAAAAATAATTACAGACCTATATCAATATTACCTGTTATGTCATTGTTTCTTGAGCGCCATGTCAGCTTTCACTTGAAACAATTTCTCGAGGAACATAATTTATTATATAATCGACAGTCCGGATTCCGTAAAAATCATTCATGTCAAACTGCCCTTACACGCTTACGGGATGACTGGATATCAGCAATTGATAAGAATGAAGTAGTGGGCACAGTCTTTCTGGATCTTTCCAAAGCCTTTGATCTGGTTGATCATTCTATCTTAATACGTAAATTAGCTTATTATGGTCTTGCTGAATCATCACAAAATTGGTTTTCCTCGTACTTAGCTGACAGGTTCCAACAAACGAATGTTTCTGGTGCTCGTTCTGATGCTGGACCTGTTGTTTCTGGTGTTCCTCAGGGGTCTGTCTTAGGTCCCATTCTCTTTATAATTTACATCAATGACTTACCTATGACTCTTACCAGCACAGTTGCAGACATATTTGCTGACGATACAACTATATCTGCCTCCGATCAATCTCTTGACACTCTTACTGCTTCTTTATCTACTGATTTGATAACTTTTCAACAGTGGTGTTTAGACAATCGTATGATTCCCAATACTTCTAAGACCAAAATCATGTATATTTCCTCTAAATCAAAAGCTCATAGTATCAGTGAGTCTGCTCTTGAAGTGAAAGTGAACAACACCGTCATACATCCGAGTTCTGCTGAACGACTACTCGGAGTTATGATTGACAACACACTATCCTGGGATAAGCATACTGACAATATTCTCAAAAAATGTAACTCTTATTTATATTTATTGTCTCGTATAAAAAGGTATCTCTCTATTCCCAATCGCAACCTCTTCTACAATGCTTACATATTGCCTCACTGAGACTTTTGTTGTGTGATTTGGGGTAACTGCAACTCATCTTTAGAAGATAAAATAGTTCGGTTACAAAAGAGAGCAGCTAGACTAATTCTAGATCAGGACTTTGACACTCCATCGCAATTATTATTCTCCCAACTAAAATGGATTACCTTTCCAGAACGAGTCATATATCAGAAGGCTATACAAATGTATAAAACATTACATGGAGCTGCTCCAGACTATTTAAAAAATCGTCCTTCACTTTTACTTCTGATATACATCCTATAATTCTTAGATCAACCTCAGAATATCAATTATACACACCAAGACCAAATTGTGAATTATTTCGTAATACATTTGAATTTTCAGGATCATCTATTTGGAATTCATTGCCTCAATCAGTTCAAAATGCTCCAACTATCCAACAGTTCAAAATTCTCTACTTAAGGTGGAACTATAACAATTCAAACTAATCGCGCACTTCTACTGTTATTATAAACGTGTATTGCGATTGCTATATTTATTAGAATCATAAATATTGCTGTCTTTAAGTTGATTTCATACATATTTTGAAGATACCACTACAAGTCAAATCTGCATATTGTTAGATAGATCTAGCATCATTAATTGTCTCATTCCCATTTTCTACTCTGCTAGCCAAGTCCATATATCATCATTTTCCATTACATATTAAATATAGTTTCTCTATTTTTCAGCTTTTACATTACTATATTATTCCAATGTGCAGTTCTCACTTATAGTGCTATGTTTTGATTGCATTTGA
>CM026386.1:92621596-92659210 GCA_014843695.1 Archivesica marissinica
CAACAAAGGAGCGCGTAAATTTACATTTTTATTATACGTACATTATTTTATAACACATTGGCATACAACGGTTGTACATATATTTCTAATATTTCGATAAGTCTATCCGCGCCCTCCGCGGCTTCTCTCCTCAACTGTCTATATCTAAACCACCAATCCAAGTCATTAATTAAAGACATTGTCACGCACACGAGTCCAAACATGTCTATCGTCTAACAAACAAATTAGCTCCAGTAACGCTGTTTGGTCCGAATGATGACGTTTTGTTAGTTTGATGTCCATCTAACGCAAACGCTCCGTGGCCTCGTGAGGGAGCCTGTGTACCAAATCCATTATTGTGTCCAAATGTAACTGGCGCGTTCTTACTGGCCGGGATAAATCCGGGAGCGAACGAGCCGGTATCTCCATTTTTGTAGCCAGTCATTTTCAAGTATATACACGCCGGAGACCATTTTTCGTGTTCTTCCCAAGGCTGATCCGAGGGTTCCCACGACATCACCTTCACACCGCAAGAGAAACAGGTAACTTTATCCGCGCTTCCGGTATAATAGAAGCCCGCTTTAGCCAAATACATTTTATTCGGTTCGATCTGTTTCGACCAGCGTTCAAAACTCTGTAGTCGATCTTCGTAAAATATCATCTCAGACACGGAAAACTGAGACACTTTGGTTGAATCGCTCTGATCGATAATGTTCATGTTGATGGTTAGCCACTGACTTCGGAAGTGCGGTGTTATCGAAAAACGGCCCACTTATATACAACTTCAACGTTTGCGATTGGTGATTATTTTTAGAACTTGTAGCCCATTGGTTGCTATTTTTACGAGTTCATACCGGCGTTATTTAACAGTTTACAAAGTCATTCGGGTTACATTCCGGACACTGCGCCGCTCCTAATTGGTTCATGTGATCGCTGCTTAGGGCGCACGGTACCACAGCGTCCAATTCGGGTAACGCCTTTCCAATCTCGGGTATCAGTTCCTTCAATCGTTTATATTCAAAGGGCCTTAAACATAGCCCCTTTTTTGTAGGCACCACCTCCGTCTCGGGCTTCCAGTACTGTCTGATATCCACGCACACGTTCCCCTCCTTCGCGGTAATGTTTAAGTTTCCGCCCAAATGCGTTTCAAACGTTTCTCTGTTCTCTAAGGCCTTGTCCACAAACTCTATCTGATCAACCAAGTTCTTCCATCGCATCAAGGTTAAACTAATGCCCTTTTTCGTCGGTTTGTCGTCTCGCCATTCTCGTAAGTCGACTCTAAGCTCCCCTTTCCATTCGTTCACCCGTACGTAACGACCGTTGCCAAGACTTAGTTCGCATCTAATCATGTTGTTTGTTCTAGCGTAGAAACTCTAATGACACTAACTAAAGTTACGCCGTCTTTTATAGATTTAAGTCCCTTCTAATTGGTCGATATTTATAGAAACGTACGTAATCGCTATTTATAGATCGATTCGTAGTCGATATTTATAGAAACGTACGCTCTCGCTATTTATAGAGCGGTTCGTTCCCATTGGTGTCTATTCATAGCTCTCATTGGTCGGTGCAATCGGGTATGTAGTAATAACGTAGTGTAGTCGCTTCGTTTTCTTATACACCACTTTCACTCTGTTACTGTACCGATCATTATATCCCAGTATACCGATGTCGTAAAAGAACGTTTTTGTCAATTCAGTTCGTTTCCCGTTTTGCTTAAGTTCATCCGGCTTATCCAGGCATTTTTGTACGCAATCGTACATGAGTCGCCCGCTAAGAAACACGGAGGTGTCGAAATCGTACACATTCAGGTGTTTTTCGACCGCGTGGGTCGAAAGTATAAACGGTGTTTTCATCTTGGCGCCTATGGTAAAATGGTTCGTCTCGAGACGGAACGAACGTATTTGTACTCGATTATTTTACGTCATGGTCGCTAAAAATATAAGGGCGATACGTCATCAGGTGACTAAAAATAAACGCGCACGCGCGTGACTTACTTTATATTACCTTATATGCAAATGAGTTACTATAAATAGAAAAAGCAAAGACCTCGGTAGTTGCGTGATACGTCATCAATAGGCTCTATAGTTAGGCGTATACCAAACAAGTAAAAAGCTCGGTAGTTGAGCGCTACGTCATCAATAGTGACGTATACACAACAAGTGGTGACGTATACACAACAACCATATGCATGTACTACTGCTGCCATTTTAATCCAGTTTGAAAACCTTGTTTTTTTTCAATGAAATAAATATGAAGGAAAACTATATTGTCATCTTTAGGGATACATTTTTTATTCGTTATTTTCCTAAATATGAATTTGCCGCCCAGCGAAAGTATTACATTCATACGGCCTATTATTCTCTCAAACATTGAAATAGGTGATATTTTAAGCGACTAAACAGGTATTGAATCAACTAATATGTTAATATCGTGCTATATGTATATGTCCTTGTTTTATTCATATGAGGGCATATTGGACGATTGAAGTTGTTTTTTAATTGTAGTTACAATTAGTATTTTATTATTAATATTATTATAATATAACAGTAGGCTACAGTTCTACAGTTTGTACTTACACATCTTGAAGATCGTGTTCTGCAAAATAAAAAAGCAAACAATTCACTTTATTATTGTATTTCTAATCAATTCATATTTTATTGTGATATTGGTCAGTTATTGGTGCGACTTGAAGATAATACGTGTTCAATCAATGTATTATGCATTGAGCAGCAACTATGTTTGATATAGCTTGATGCTTTCTTGAAATATAGATGAGACCAGCATATCGAAAACATTAACATATCCTTATACTGTAGCATTACGTCTACAAATACATTATATGTGTTAGACATTATAGAACATTACTTTGAACAGTTCCACTCTTGATACGCAATGCTGACACTGCTGATTGTTGTGAGTTTGTATCTCCTTGGCTGCAATTCGATAAAAAGTATTACATAGCATAATAATATAAACATTATAGTTTCGCCGCTCGCCATCAACGTACAAAACCAGGTATGACCGAATACAGTGTCAATCTATCATGGCATATTACAATCACGTTATTATTAGACAATTGGAATTCCACGTAGCAGGTATAAAGAGCATGATCCATTATTAGACAATTGGATTCCATGTAGCAGGTATAAAGAGCCTGATCCATTATTAGACATACAGTGTCAATCTATCATGGCATATTACAATCACGTTTAGACAATTGAATTCCATGTAGCATTTATAAACAGCTGATTCATTATAGGTAATATATGCGAATCTCAAAAATCCTTCATGCATAGCGTTGTAATTGTCAAAAGATCGATAGGTTGATGCATAGCCGGCTAAATATGTGTATAATTATATTTATTAAGATGTTGGCAATATGCATTATGTATGTAGTAAAACGTATTAAATTGCATTCTGTGGATGATGGTAATGGGGGAGCACATAATGCATGTACCATACTGTCAATGCATTGTGGTCATTAACGATCACTATACAGAACTAAAACTAACTTAGCAACATTATAATATGAAGTTTCTTCTACAGTAACTGTTGTGTTGTGACTATTCCTGTAAAGATATATTTAGCAGTTGGTTATTAAACTGGTAGTTAAGTCAAATGTTTATAGTTCTCGCCACATTAGGTTGACATGTCTATATCGTAAACACGAGCACTTCAATTGTATGTTTATTAGCCGCCTATGATCGCATGACCATATTGGTTGTTATTGACGACATAGTGAGGTCAGGTCATCATGCGAGAAGTGTCGATTACAGGTAGAACATGTTCATGGACACGGTTCCAACAGTTAAAGGAATAGTATGATAAAGTCAGGTTCGGTATCTAGAATGTGTACCGATTCAAATGCAGATTAGAACTGCTCATTAACTTAATGACTATTTAACCTAGTCAAACACACCACTGTTAGCCATACATCAAGCGACATTACTAAGCGACGTTTCATTCCTTATTAGGTTTGACCAGATTAGTTTATGGTATCAATGCCCAATACCTAACTGCACCTTTCCTGTATGCCAACATTAGATTACAACCTACATAGAGCGGGACATACCTGTTAGCAGTTCGTGCAGAATGTCTGTCTGAAAACAAGAGGAAAGTCAATAATTATACACCAGGTGCTTAATGGTTGAAACATTATATAGGTGCTCCTGTCATACAGTATTTGATGTATGTAGAACATCGGTATTGTTCAATCTCCTTGGATACAGGTAATGGATGAAACATTATATAGGTGCTCCTGTCATACAGTATTTGATGTATGTAGAACATCGGTATTGTTCAATCTCCTTGGATACAAGTAATGGATGAAACATTATATAGGTGCTCCTGTCATACAGTATTTGATGTATGTAGAACATCGGTATTGTTCAATCTCCTTGGATACAGGTAATGGATGGAACATTATATAGTTGTTCCTGTCATACAGTATTTGATGTATGTAGAACATCGGTATTGTTCAATCTCCTTGAAAACAGGTAATGGATGGAACATTATATAGGTGCTCCTGTCATACAGTATTTGATGTATGTAGAACATCGGTATTGTTCAATCTCCTTGGATACAGGTAATGGATGGAACATTATATAGGTGCTCCTGTCATACAGTATTTGATGTATGTAGAACATCGGTATTGTTCAATCTCCTTGGATACAGGTAATGGATGGAACATTATATAGGTGCTCCTGTCATACAGTATTTGATGTATGCAGAACATCGGTATTGTTCAATCTCCTTGGATACATGTAATGGATGAAACATTATATAGTTGCTCCTGTCATACAGTATTTGATGTATGTAGAACATCGGTATTGTTCAATCTCCTTGGAAACAGGTAATGGATGGAACATTATATAGGTGCTCCTGTCATACAGTATTTGATGTATGCAGAACATCGGTATTGTTCAATCTCCTTGGATACATGTAATGGATGGAACATTATATAGGTGCTCCTGTCATACAGTATTTGATGTATGTAGAACATCGGTATTGTTCAATCTCCTTGGAAACAGGTAATGGATGGAAAATTATATAGGTGCTCCTGTCATACAGTATTTGATGTATGTAGAACATCGGTAGTGTTCAATCTCCTTGGATACAGATAATGGATGAAACATTATATAGTTGCTCCTGTCATACAGTATTTGATGTATGTAGAACATCGGTATTGTTCAATCTCCTTGGAAACAGGTAATGTATGGAACATTATATAGGTGCTCCTGTCATACAGTATTTGATGTATGTAGAACATCGGTATTGTTCAATATCCTTGGATACAGGTAAGTACGTTTCCACCACGCCGACAATAGTGCTTACTATAAGTGCTTTCGCAACCGTTGTATAAGTATTAGTATGTACTATGAACAAGTCTGATAATAACATGTTGTTTTGTTCTGTTCTATGATAATATTTATTCATGTTTTTTGTCTTCTTTTTATTACGCACTATTTCAAATAGGATTGTTGTATAGCAGAAGTTCACGGGCCTACACATAGCAGAAGGTCACGGGCCTACACATAGCAGCAGGTCACGGGCCTACACATAGGAGAAGGTCACGGGTCTACACATAGCAGCAGGACACGGGTCTACAAATAGCAGCAGGTCACTGGTCTACAAATAGCAGCAGGTCACGGGCCTACACATAGCAGTAGGTCACGGGCCTACACATAGCAGCAGGTCACGGGCCTACACATAGGAGAAGGTCACGGGTCTACACATAGCAGCAGGACACGGGTCTACAAATAGCAGCAGGTCACGGGCCTACCAATAGCAGCAGGTCACGGGTCTACAAACAGCAGCAGGTCACTGGTCTACACATAGCAGCAGGTCACGGGCCTACACATAGCAGCAGGTCACGGGCCTACACATAGCAGCAGGTCACGGGCCTACAAATAGCAGCAGGTCACGGGCCTACACATACAGCAGGTCACGGCCTACAAATAGCAGCAGGTCACTGGTCTACAAATAGCAGCAGGTCACGGCCTACACATAGCAGCATGTCACGGGCCTACACATAGCAGCAGGTCACGGGCCTACAAATAGCTGCAGGTCTCGGGCCTACAAATAGCAGCAGGTCACGGGCCTACAAATAGCAGCAGGTCACGGGTCTACAAATAGCAGCAGGTCACGGGCCTACCAATAGCAGCAGGTCACGCATCTACAAATAGCAGCAGGTCACGGGTCTACAAATAGCAGAAGGTCACGGGCCTACACATAGCAGCAGGTCACGGGCCTACAAATAGCAGCCGGTCACGGGCCTACAAATAGCAGAAGGCCACGGGCCTACAAATAGCAGCAGGTCACGGGTCTACAAATAGCAGCAGGTCACGGGCCTACCAATAGCAGCAGGTCACGCATCTACAAATAGCAGCAGGTCACGGGTCTACAAATAGCAGAAGGTCACGGGCCTACACATAGCAGCAGGTCACGGGCCTACAAATAGCAGCGGTCACGGGCCTACAAATAGCAGAAGGCCACGGGCCTACACATAGCAGCAGGTCACGGGCCTACAAATAGCAGCAGGTCACGGGCCTACCAATATCAGCAGGTCATGGGCCTACAAATAGCAGCATGTCACGGGCCTACATATATCAGCAAGTCACGTGCCTACCAATAGCAGCAGGCCATGGGCCTACAAATAGCAGCATGACACGGGCCTACAAATATCAGCAGGTCATGGGCCTATAAATATCAGCATGTCACGGGCCTACATATATCAGCAGGTCACGTGCCTACCAATAGCAGCAGGCCATGGGCCTACAAATAGCAGCATGACACGGGCCTACAAATATCGGCAGGTCATGGGCCTATAAATATCAGCAGGCCACGGGCCTACAAATATCAGCAGGTCACGGGCCTACCAATAACAGCAGGTCATGGGCCTACACATATCAGCAGGTCACGGGCCTACCAAACGCAGCAGGTTATGGGCCTACAAATATCAGCAGGTCACGGGCCTAACAATAGCAGCAGGTCATGGACCTACAAATATCAGCAGGACACGGGTCTACCAAAAGCAGCAGGTTAATTGCCTACCAATAGACTACGAATTGGTGTCGCATTCAAAGGTATTATCTTACATACTAATTACATACTAGTGTTGATAATAGTGCACTTTATTGATACGGTTATAATATGAGTATGGACTGTTTAATAGTATGTACCAGAACCACTGCCATTATAAAGCAATATTATCAACCAGCTTACGTTTCCTTTGAGAATACATTTTGGGGCAGACATACACTCAATTGTCCACCTATCATGTCCACTGACATTGTAACAATAAGAACATCCGTTTCCAGACTCTTGGTTAATCGTTGTATGGGGTACTTTTGCATGTGTGTCGCTAAATGGAACGCCCTGGTATGTCATACGTCTACTACTCAATATAGCTAAAGTACTTGTCTTTGCTTCTGCTAGATCGTGTGCTACATACAATCATCAACATGAACACATATTATCCGTGGGTCTATTTGGATAGAAAGTGATGAACTAGACATATAGTTTGAGATATTTATTATCATAATCGACAAATCTACTAGCTAAAGGACATTTCAAAGTATATTCACTTATTACTGCAATAACGTCATCGCAACGTCATCGCAACGTCATCGTGTTCTATTTATCCATGCATCCATACCATGTGACACTTATTCAATTGACTGTTCAACGAATAGTCTCATAGAGCTGTCTTGCATGACTTTGTGTTATTGCTATATTTGATGTCATGGTATGACATTGTACGGACCTAGATTATAGTAGCTCGACTCAATATGTGGAACGTCTGTGTAAGTTCAATGTCGACCTGTTCCAAACATGTTGAGCAGATATACAGTAGTGCACCTACTTCTGAGCGTTTATGGCTTTGAGTTGCCTTACTATTGCAGATATGGATCTGATATTGGGAGCAACACATCAATTACTTACATTACAATTATAATATGTGTGAAGTGCAAAAGTTTTGGCAAAAGGTAATGTTATTTCAAAATATTGAACTACAACGAGAATGTGACGAACACACCGACCCCGATATCTGCAAAACAATATAAACCGTTTTCTTCTAAAGGAGGAATAATACGTATTGGATACCCATAATGAACACATAAACTACTAGTACACGAAAATACACGTTCCTTGACATTTAACATACCATAACGTTATCAAACTTGAAAATGAAATAGCAACTGCCACTAAGTGAAAAACATATTGCATGATTAGTGTAAGGTAGGCGTCACATTAAACAGCTGCTTTTCAGAGTGTTTATAATTATTTTATAATGCTTTACCTTTTGGTTCGTACCTCCTCTTGTGGACTACAACTGCTCCAGTAGATATTATCAGAACGACAATAACTGTTGAAACCCAACCTGCAACTACTGCTACTGGGAATGTTTGTGTTTCTGGACCTGAGTTGACAAAATGACATGTATTCAGCATAGTTCATCTAGCCACTCTAGTTATGGTGCTTTAACTGAGATTATTGTCTAGTGACTTTCAATTTAAAATAAGGTTGAGAGTGAGCCTGAACGTTGGAAGATCTTGAACCTTGAACTGTTTTCTATATTAAGTCACTCTACTTATATATGCAATTACAATGTATAAAAGGGATCAATGCGTGAAACATTTACGCATAAGTAAAGACATATGCATATTGCTCGAATGATGAAACATTGTCGCTTGTTTATTTCTTACATACTTAGTATAAACACTATTTCCGACTTGGTGAATTTGCAAGTGTTTTAAGCTACGTCACTATGACGGTTAACAATGTGAATGAGTATGCACATGGATGCATACTTAGTATGGCAATTAATTAAGTTCAACAATATTGGGTAGAAAAATCGGATGCTAATATATACATCCGCTTAGTCCTGCATAACAGAAGTTTGGATGGAAATGTTACAGATGAGTCGATAACAAATCATGCAAGCATGGGCTAGGTATAATGTATGACAGTCACATGTCGCAGTGTGTGATGAATGTGTATGCAATTTGGACAAACAAAAGAAAAACAAAACTGTGCATGCATTAAGGTTAGATTCCTGTACCAAAAACTGTGTTCATGCCAGAAGTTTTAACCATTTTATTAATGGAATAATGTGTATACGACATATACAGCAGAATTCGATAAATATAATTACATAGTACACATCAGTAACTACATATCCTACTTAAGTAATTATTCATTGTAAGCATGAGCCATGTCCACTTACCTGGTGATATCTTACTACTAGAGAATGTGTCATTTAATCTAACATAATCGGATGTGCCTTTAATAGTCCAAGCAAATATTCGTGAAACGTATGTCCCCGGTGGTAGGGTAGTTATGCTCGCCTTGTAAGAAGCGACACCCTGCCCTATCTCAGTAATAGTCGTTCTGTTTATCCATTCTGCTGTACCAATAATGGATGTCTGAACCACGAAAGTCTGAGAAAACCCGCCATTAAATCCTCCAATCCACGAAAATGTGTGCGTATCATCCTTGAACAGATATGTGAAGTGCGTTGGTTCCTCCGGCAGGCCTGTTGTACGGAAATAAATACATCAAAGTACTGGTTGACTAGGGTCTTTGGACATTCACATTCAGGGAGAGTTGTTTGACTTGGTATTAACCAAATTGAATGTAGTCGATATGCTTGACGTTATTTGGTTATCGCTTGCTTTTAATATCCGTCATTTCAGTTGAGAGATATCTTGGTTTGTTGGGAATCGTTAGTATAATCACATCTAAGTACATTGCATAATATTTATAACATAATTTGAGCTGCAGACGGGTAATAGTGTCATTGCATAGTTTTCGTATTAGCTATGCTAATGAACACGGTATGTATGTATACGCTCTGTAAACCAAATACGCAACCAACATGACGTCGCAATTATTGTGTCACTGACACACATCACCGAGCTATAAACACTATGAATCCTGCACGACGGGCTAATAATACTACAAATCCTGCTATATCGCTGACATCATCAACATCCATATCCAACTACAGTAGCAATTCCAGTGTAAAACTTGCTAATAGTTGTGCGAAGAGTCGGTATTAAAACTGTACACGTTTTGATCAACTTACCTGTTGTTAAGTTATAGTAAATTAATTTGTGTGACGTCATAGCCGAGCGTGACAAATGACATAATAATATACATGTAGAACGCACATTGTTGTTTAGAATACATTTATTATTGTATTGCTTTCTAACAGCGAATCAATCCCAAGATTGCCACGGTAACATGCACGAGCAACACATTCCATATAATCTGTATTAAAAAAATGCGATTTGTTAACAGGTATCCAACAACTCCAGTTTATGATATACGAACACAAGGAACAATCTTACGATTTCGCGTTTAAATTCTCTGCCCTCGGACTATGCTAATGTAGATGACTGACGCAGTAGTATGGGGGCATGGAGCTATACATACACCCCAGCATTGGGACCGATACTGTTATGGTGGCATGGAGCGATACACACCCCAGCATTGGGACCGATACTGTTATGGTGGCATGGAGCGATACACACCCCAGCATTGGGACCGATACTGTTATGGTGGCATGGAGCGATACACATCCCAACATTGGGACCGATACTGTTATGGGGGCATGGAGCGATACACACCCCAGCATTGGGACCGAGAATGTTATGGGGGCATGGAGCGATACACACACACCAGCATTGGGACCGATACTGTTATGGGGCATGGAGCGATACACACCCCAGCATTGGGACCGAGAATGTTATGGAGGCATGGAGCGATACACACACCCCAGCATTGGGACCGATACTGTTATTGGGGCATGTAGCGATACACACCCCAGCAGTGGGATCGAGAATGTTACGGGGGCATGTAGCGATACACACCCCCAGCATTGGGACCGATACTGTTATGGAGGCATGGAGCGATACACACCCCAGCATTGGGACCGATACTGTTATGGTGGCATGGAGCGATACACACCCCAGCATTGGGACCGATACTGTTATGGAGGCATGGAGCGATACACACACACCAGCATTGGGACCGAGAATGTTATGGGGGCATGGAGCGATACACACCCCAGCATTGGGACCGATACTGTTATGGGGCATGGAGCGATACACACCCCAGCATGGGACCGATACTGTTATGGAGGCATGGAGCGATACACACCCCAGCATTGGGACCGATACTGTTATGGGGGCATGGAGCGATACACACCCAGCATTGGGACCGATACTGTTATGGGGGCATGGAGCGATACACACCCCAGCATTGGGACCGATACTGTTATGGGGGCATGGAGCGATACACACACCCAGCATTGGGACCGATACTTTTATGGGGGCATGGAGCGATACACACACACCAGCATTGGGACCGAGAATGTTATGGGGGCATGGAGCGATACACACCCCAGCATTGGGACCGATACTGTTATGGGGGCATGGAGCGATACACACCCCAGCATTGGGACCGATACTGTTATGGGGCATGGAGCGATACACACCCCAGCATTGGGACCGATACTGTTATGGTGGCATGGAGCGATACACCCCCAGCATTGGGACCGATACTGTTATGGGGGCATGGAGCGATACACACCCCCCAGCATTGGGACCGATACTGTTATGGGGGCATGGAGTGATACACACCCCAGCATTGGGACCGATACTGTTATGGGGGCATGGAGCGATACACACCCCAGCATTGGGACCGATACTGTTATGGAGGCATGGAGCGATACACACCCCAGCATTTGGACCGAGAATGTTACGGGGGTATGTAGCGATACACACCCCAGCATTGGGACCGATACTGTTATGGAGGCATGGAGCGATACACACCCCATCATTGGGACCGATACTGTTATGGAGGCATGGAGCGATACACACCCCAGCATTGGGACCGATACTGTTATGGGGCATGGAGCGATACACACACCCCAGCATTGGGACCGATAATGTTATGGGGGCATGGAGCGATACACACACCCCAGCATTGGGACCGATACTGTTATGGAAGCATGGAGCGATACACCCCCAGCATTGGGGACCGATACTGTTATGGAGGCATGGAGCGATACACACACCCCAGCATTGGGACCGATACTGTTATGGGGGCATGGAGCGATACACACCCCAGCATTGGGACCGATAATGTTACGGAAGCATAATGTTACTAAGATCTGGCTTGGAGACGATGTGTGTAGAGAATTCGTCTACATACAGTTTCGTCTATTCAGAGGGTTCGTCTATTTTGCAATGTATAGCAGAAACATTTCCAAATGTCGAAGTTCTTAAATCATAATATAAGCAACATATTAGTATTGTTCGTCCTAATCCTTGTGTCTATTGCTGATAATTTATATGTATAATGTTAATGTAATATACTGAAATATATAATGTCTATACTAATGAACATGGGCAATTCTCATATCTACCGGATGATGTACATAATGAAACTTCTGTATGAACGTGATTCTAAAATGTACATTAATGTACAGAGTTCGACAAGTCAGTAACACATGTCTCCATTTCATTCATGTCTACATACATAGTGTACTTACTTTCAGCATCTAGTAAGAATGTTCTGTCTGTTGTACTCAGTTGATTAGAAAGTGTCAGTGTGTACACTCCAAAATCCTCTGGCTTCAAGTCTGATATAATCATGTTAGCTTGACTTCCATCCAAAGTGACATCTGTGCCGTGGAACGTATCTGATACTTCAGTTCCATACTGGGATACATTGTACTTGCCCCCATTTATTATAACCAATCCATCATATCGTTTAAATGTAACATTCAATATGTCCGGATAACTGTAGAATTCTACTCGAATATTGGCTGTTCCACCAATTACACCGGTAAATGTTAAACCCTGTGTAATTATCTTTGGAGAAACTGTAATGTAAGTAAGAACAGATACAAAGACAATCTGTGACGACATCTCCTATTAGTGTTACATGTTTCAGAAATTCAAACATGTATTTATAGTAACGGCTAATGTTTGTTTGGCATAATTCAGTACCATACTGAATTTCATGAATATATGCAGATGCTTAGCCACACACTATGATATAGTCACGCTATTTATAGTAACAAGTCGGTAATCCTGCACTGCTTTGTAGGGAATTGTAGCAGAGTCCACTAGTATGAGCATATGAATGAATATAATTATGTGATGCAATTATCGACACAAACACAATGTTAAGAGCAAACTGTAAATAGCAACAAGTCGGTCATTGTTGGACCAGAGAAACTAAACTCTACAAAAATGTAAATATTTCAATGCCGAATCCCCTAACATGAAACGCTAATTTACACTACGTACATACTAATAAGCACACATAATATATTTGAAGAATTATTGAGGAGTTTCATAATACAACATTAAGCGTCCAAACTGTTGTACATAATCCTCCATGAATTATGTACACTTGTGTTATTTACATTGTTCTCAATGTGAACACACGTCATTAGTAGTTTAATGTATGTCTTTTAATTAGTACGTGACAGAATGTATATAAATCCTTCTTTTTTTTCCACACCCTTCAGCCATAGTCATACAATTATTGAAGTAGTCCTAAATACAGGAGAGTAAAACACTACAATGCATGGTGATATTTTTATTATAATCCAACATGTGTTTGAAATACAGTTATGTTGACGTCGACTTATTGAAGATATCATATTACATGTGACAGACATATCCTCTATCTTATAAGTATTTATTGTCAATAATGTATTTACAAAATATACCAGTATAGCAAATATACCAGTATAGCAAATATACCAGTATAGCTTGTTAAGGATATATATGTATGCAATATTACCAAGTTAATTAATGTGTTGGAAGTCAACTTACCTTTAACTTTAACGAAAACTGAATCAATAGAGTCCTCCAAAACTCCCCGTGTGTTTGTGATCCCATTGTTAACACGACATGTATATGTTCCCGAGTCCTGTAGCTGTAGAGATGGTATACGTAGGGAACTGTACATTGGAGTACCACTTACAGCAGAGTGTGTATTATGTATTACATAATTACCCCACGTCTGGGATAACGTATTGTAGTTGTACACAGATGGAACGCCTTTCGCATTACATGTCAATATCAGCTCATTTCCTTCAGTCATATCAGTAGTTGAAAGTAACATGCTAACATGAGGTGGATCTGTTGGTAAGAAAATATGTATGCCACATTAAAATATACAGCAAGAAAGCATTACTGTTTTTATCGCTTCGCCCACACTTTCGTGCCAAACCAGGTTATCTCGTTTAAACATAATTTATTGCCAAAATGTACATAGCAATTTGGGTTGAGCCACAAGTGCTTTCCACATTATGTTATGTTAACCAGGTCATCCAATAGCCTCAACGTTAAACGGATTCATTTCTTCATAGGTCTATTATCGTATTTAGCTGGCACAAATTGGTCATTTCCGAGGCTCAATTTGCAATGGGTTACTTCATCCGATGTAATGTGTTCGAATGGTTAGAGTATGTTATTACGTTTATTTACCGTCGCTACCTGTTACCATAAGAGCCTCCTGAAGAGATTATGCATTTGAGATGTTTGGAGAATAGTACAATGATACCATTCCATATTAGGCCTCGGGTTAAAGTGCCATCTGAAAGAATGTTCATTGTATATATAAGCATATCTTAAGTACATTTACCTACGATATTTTTATTATACTGTAGAAAGCGACGTGAGCACGTGTTTTAATTGTAACCTGTCAGTAAGATATTTGGAAAATCACGTTACTTTTCCCGGTATAATAAAAGCTTACTCTAGATAAGCGAATTCGCCCAGAACCAATTGTTTCGGGTATATATCGAACGTCTATTTTCATAATATGCCGTATTCACGGTATGTGTAGTTGATCGTATTTAGTCCTGTGCGTAATTAGTGTGCGTACCTTCTCTCATAACCTTAGTCCTATACGAGTATCGTTGCCTTCTACCCCTACCATCGGGATGTACTCGCAGTTATGTCAGAACACCTGAACTGATCCCATAACTGCAAGCAGGTCAATAGTTTCTGGTTGAAGGACACGATAATCATATGGAATACCATATTCATCAAATGTGAGTTTTGTTTTATTTAAGCTTATGTAACGTTGCTACTGGTTGCCAATTTGAGCGATGAGTAGTTTACCTAGCAACACATTTCCTGGGCAGGCCCCAGCGGTTAACCGGTACATGGCACACCAATCTCCGATGTTTCCATGTATCGTACTCTCTAACCACAGAAGTCAGTCGGATATTTCTTCTAATTATATACTTTGTAGATTTTGAGGAGTTTGTAGCCTATGCGACCCCGACTTTATTTCGGGGGTACACCAGGTTTATGTCACGGCCCTATCATTTCCCGAACACGTACACGTATGTTCTCGTTGGCAGATTCTACAAAGCGAAAACTTTAGTGTTTTAAAATAAATAGAGTAAACAATGTTTAATATCCGTTTTATATACGACACATATCGGCTGTATTGGGAGGGAAGGCCCGACGGAGACTAGAGCTAGAGTACCGGGTCCCCTATATCTCGAACGGGCGCCTAAATGGCGATGGAGATTAACGTATATGCAATTGAGCTACCAAAATATATTTCAAAAATGGCTACCGCGCATGCGCAGTAATGGCGATAACGATATGCATTATGCTGATTATATTCATCACTTAGATCATGTCTCATAGGGAGGAACGTTCTTCCCTTGGTCAACAGTACCAGTATACATTATGTGCAATTGGTACACGAAATTGAAATGTTTTTCTCAAAGAACATTCCTCCTTCCTATACAACATAGAAAAATCCACTCATCACTTTATATATATTCTATTTTGTTTTACAGTTCTCAGATGGGTGGACAGTGTCAGCATGTACATATTATTGTATATACTAGGACGGGAACACAGACGAAAAACAATGATGGCCATTGCAACACTTCTTCAATTTAATATTATTCAATATATTGACAGAATGGATTTACGAATTTCCAATTTATATCGAATCTTTAGCGGATTTATGTCTTTGTTGTTAAAACGGGGGACGGATATTTCGGAAGCTCGTGAATGAATTTCATCCCCCTATATATAGACAGTGATGGCGTAAGAATTCCGTGTGCCGGTGTACCCCTATTAGCCAATCGTAACTGTATATAAATCATTTCACGAATCGGTGCGCTCAATTACAACAACGGTTCAACGATTAGTTCCATGTGCGTGCGCTATTCAAAATGTAGAACCGTTTACTCTACAACTCATCAAAGGAGCTGCCATCAGAACGGAATAGATCACTGAACATATATAATGATAAACAAGTTGATAGTCACTAGGTGTTGTTAAATAGCTTCCGCGAAATATCGATGTGGTACAACAATCAACCAGTTCTGGGATTAGGGTATGTAAACACCTGTCCCGATGACTCTGGAATGGATCTCTTTCTATATCATTGCACTATCCTCCAACAATCTAAAATGACTAATCTCTTCAGGAGGCGTCGCTCATAATTTATGGGTAACCGGTAGCGACGATAAATAAACGTAAAACACACACAGATGACAACTATTGGATAATATGTTCGTCTCTCGGTAATAGTACGAACCAAAACACGATGTCTAAAGGATACATCTAAATTGATGAAGCGACCTTATTTGGTCATATATTGTTAGTTCGTATTTCATATTTGATAAGTTTCCACAGTATAGCTCACATTATCGTATTTGTCATTAGTATTCGCGAATAGTCCTCACATTACACTATTCATTTAATGTTTCACAATATCCGACAAGAAATTATTCATTTCTCAATGAATGTTTCCCTTGCCCAAGCAGTACAGCACTATACATTTCCATCAATAGTAGAAATTGTAATCCAGTATTATCTATTTCTCTAAAGAAATCACGTATTGTCAAAGTGAATAATGCTCCTATTTTGACATAGCAGTGACAACATCCAGGCATTTAGTACATATACATAGGTTTCACAGACACAAATTCAAGTAGAAATTAAGGCAATTATCAAAGGGTGGAATGACGTTCATTACTTGAAGAAACAGTACCCAATGCACACATTCAACAAAAAGTCCACATAATTCGAAATCGTGTATTCATTTCTGAAAGGGAGGAACAAGGCCACACAGTGCACATTGAATTACCAATTAAGCTGATTACAGTGAACAACTGATATAACGTGTTATATTTGTTGTATTATATTCCAAATATCTATACATGATTGTATTGTGGATCACACCACACATTTAATAACGTTTGGAGAATGTAACACATTTATTGAATCGTTATACCAGGATAGATTCAGTGGCGGAAATTCGCAAATGTTCATAAATCCTGGTTTGTTTTGTGTAGACAAAATGTAGTGATGTATGTACTCATATTTAATATTTACAGTGCAAGTAACTAGTGTAACACTGAAGAGAAGTACGGCAACAGTAACAGCTGATACAATACAAGTAACAGACAGTCAATCTGAAACATTAATATTAAATACATACATATATATAGCGAGCAGTAAGCGTAAGTTATATATTTCGTGGGGATTGCTTTGGGAAGAAATATTAAATACATATATATATATATAGCGAGCAGTAAGCGTAATTTATATATTTCGTGGGGATTGCTTTGGGACGAAATATTAAATACATATATATATATATATATATAGCGAGCAGTAAGCGTAATTTATATATTTCGTGGGGATTGCTTTGGGACGAAATATTAAATACATATATATATATATATAGCGAGCAGTAAGCGTAAGTTATACATCTCGTGGGTATTGCTTTGGGACGAAATATTAAATACATACATGTTTGTATTGTACATGGTCAGGGTTGAGAGGACACAGGCTATGTCGAACTAGTATGGAGCAAGGTAAACACAACACATGTATTGAATGAAAATAGGGCATCTATTTGAAAGCCGTTAAACCATAGAGATAAATGAAACAATGTATGTAATGAAACGAATGACATATCTGGGTGGCCCAAAATCCGCCACTCAGTGTATAATCAGATTAATCAACATAGTATGAATACGGCTGTATTGCCTTGACATACATGTACATGCAGTATCAGATATAAATGTATATTGTGCACTGATTAGCAAAGTGGTTACTCTAACAAATGCAACCCCGGCCATGTATCTTTAATATTTTGAGGTGGAGGATTTGGAGGAGGTGGTGTTTCTAGAGACAGATTTTAGCGTGATATTACCCCGCCAAACTATGATGAAAACAAAGCCAATACGCCCAGCCTACCATTTGTTTTTATGAATACACTCACGGACTCATTAGTATTGATATGCTACAATACATCATCATATGCTTCCCTCTAACACATTTGTCTGTAGGAGTACAGTGATACTCTCAGACTGGAAGTTATAAGCCGTACCGTAGATATGCTACAATACATCATATATGTTTACCTCTAACATATAACACTGGTTTGTAGGAGTACACAGCCTGACCCTCGGACTGGAAGTTATAAGCCGTACAGTAGATATGCTACAATACATCATATATGCTTACCTCTAACATATAACACTGGTTTGTAGGAGTACACCGCCTGACTCTCGGACTGGAAGTTATAAGCCGTACAGCAGATATGCTTACCTCTAACATATAACACTGGTTTGCAGGAGTACACAACCTGACTCTCGGACTGGAAGTTATAAGCCGTACAGCAGATATGCTTACCTCTAACATATAACACTGGTTTGCAGGAGTACACAGGCTGACCCTAGGACTGGAAGTTATAAGCCGTACAGTAGATATGCTACAATACATCATATATGCTTACCGTTAACATATAACACTGGTTTGTAGGAGTACACAACCTGACTCTCGGACTGGAAGTTATAAGCCGTACAGTAGATATGCTACAATGCATCATATTTGCTTAACTCTAACATATAACACTGGTTTGCAGGAGTACACAGCCTGACTCTCGGACTGGAAGTTATAAGCCGTACAGTAAATATGCTACAATACATCATATATGCTTACCTCTAACATATAACACTGGTTTGTAGGAGTACACAGCCTGACTCTCAAACAGGAAGTTATAAGCCGTACAGTAGATATGCTACAATACATCATATATGCTTATCTCTAACATATAACACTGGTTTGTAGGAGTACACAGCCTGCCTCTTGGACTGGACGTTATAAGCCGTACAGTAGATAAGCTACAATACATCATATATGCTTATCTCTAACATATAACACTGGTTTGTAGGAGTACACAGCCTGACTCTCGGACTAGAAGTTATAAGCTGTACAGTATATATGCTACAATGCATCATATATGCTTACCTCTAACATATAACACTGGTTTGTAGGTGTATACAGCCTGACTCTCGGACTGGAAATTATAAGCTTTACAGTAGATCTGTTTGTTGTGATCGTTGTTTGTCGGTGTAAATACATAGTTTGTGTTCGTATTTGACCTCTGTTTCTCTACTCCAGCAATGTACCACACAACTGTAGAATCAGGTCTACTAAGGCTTGGAGAACATGTTAATGTTTTACTCAGACTGCTGGTTACTGTTATTGTGCTGGAATGTGTTGGTAGAGTGTTTCCATCCCTGAGAGTAACACTGCTCACTTGAACTAGAATAACAACACAAATACAAAACACAAAGGACAATGTGCTCAACATTTAGTAATTGGCACATGTAGTCATTGTAATGTATAAATACTCTATGAAATGTAATGAGAACAATATTCTGAAATGTAAAGCGGAAGATGTGCAAAATAAAGTGTCAGGTTAGACAACGTCGTGGAATTACAGGCACTGTTTGTCAGCTTCAGTGCTGAGGTTGAAAGCACAGGTACTAATGCTGTATCAAGTATATAATTAGTCTATATCAAATACAGACAGGTGAGTCTTTAGACCCTTTAGACACTGGCGGAGTACCAATGAACAAATGGAACATGGACCATATATTTAATATAGTATTTATGGACATTTACTCACATGCATACATGTACAAAGCTTGGATAGTTCATATGTTGAAATTGAAAAAGGAAACCAATCATAAAACTAATGCCCTGAGTTTAGTACTTTAATCTTAAATATAACCATATCAAAGCCATGTGCCAAAGCCGACCTTCTCTTGTTGCGTTGTACATCCGAATTTGCATTATGAAACCGTTTATAACGATAGCGCATTTGCTATGTCACTTGGGTGGTATCTTAACATAAATTTAACTGTATCAGTAGTTCAGACCACTTTCTAAATGATATTTATGTATTGCAATAGGTATGGATAGGCAACTATTTAGACATCTATTGAGTATTGCTTAATACATTTAACGCATCCATGTGTTTCAGAGAAACGACAGTGTACATTCCTTCCTCTAATATACCGGTAATATATTCTGTATGAATACACATATTCTGATTGGGAAACTTGCTACCAAGTGCAATTCGACTGGAAGTCTGGCGTTTATGCCCAACACCACCATGTTCGGAGTCAGTGTAGTTGTTTCATTAGTCGTTTGATAAACAGCCGCATGACATCTTAAGTTCAATGATTCTTGCCGAGTTTGGTAAAAATCCACCACGGGGTGACATCATACTAACGCTTAAAACAGCGTTACTACGCAACCAGGCGTTTAGGAGATGAAGCATGAACCCGCGTCATGCCATGGAAATGTTCAAATGGCCGTATATCCACAACCAATGCATCCAACCGGAACGGGATTACAATATGCACAGCATTCATGCTAAGTAATACATAGCTATCAGATTACATAGCCATATTATTGATAGGATTATTATCTTTGTTATCAAGAATGTGACAGAACTACAGCCAAGGCTGTTTCCCATTTGATACCTGTATCAAATTTACGTCATATATAGAATGAATACATCATTCCCTGGAGACAATTAGTGGAGGGTATAGGACAATCTTAGTAACGATCAGTTTATTCTTAGCGATTCTCGAACTTGACAATACATACAAAGGCTTGACAGACAGAGAGACAGACAGACGACAATGGCACACACATATGTTTCCCACATAAGGGGAAAACTATTTACTGTTGATGATGTATGAGGTATTATATCCACTGATGTGAACATAGTATAAGAAATGATTTGGCAAATGTTTGTTAACACAATGTAGTGAAGATAGGAAACTAATAGTTGCGACAAAAATATAGTACATTTGTTGAATAGTAAAAACACAGTATTGTGTTCAACACGTGACAATCTATATGCGAACACACCGAATTCGAGACCACCCCGGTATTTCGAATGATACTTTCACAACGGACTAGTACCCCCCCTATATATTCCAATGGTCTTTGACCACTATTACAAGACCACCACGTTATTCCGTAATGTAAACTGTTCATTCAGTCCAATTGCAATAACCTGGCAATGATTTGACCCCTAATTTCGACCATGGGTGATTTTGCCACTTCCTTTAATCGGCACATGACACGATAAAACAGAATATTTATGTCCCAGTTTTACGACAATTAAACCAACGTTAAACTTTATTTTATCGGTCAATGTTAAATGAGACAAACACAGAAGTGTAGATAACTAGGGAGTACAAACGAACTGATTTAAATGTACTGTCAATGAAAAACTAAAATGTGCATACATGAATGTGAACTAAAAATGTGTATAAAGTATTTAAGCTTCACATTATAATGTTATCATACAATAATAAACATTCAAATATAAAAGGATTGTATGAGGTTACATTGTATATTTACTGTAATTAAAGTCGGTAACATTTGGGATTCCCTATCAGGAATATCATATACTAACCTAGTGTAACATTTGGGATTCCCTATCAGGAACATTATATAGAGTAACATGTTGTCCCTTGCGGATAACGAAATTGATTGCTGAAAAGGAAATGTTTTATAGACATCCACCTAGCATCATGTAAGTCCAACTACTATCTCATATTGATATAATCCAAATTACCTGCATAAATGACATCACCAGTTTGTCCTGTCTGTAATGCTGATGTCAATGTAACAAATTCCATTCTACATTGTAAAGCCACGGTGGTATCCACATTGGGTGGCTGTAAGGGCCATGTCGTGTTCCTAGGTAAGCTTAGCGTCGTACTGTATATCCTCTCCTCGCCACTGCAAGAACCGTGTGACCCTGTTACAGAAGTCGTTGTATAGGACAGCCACTGGCGATTAGTCTGAAATCGTACACTATTCCTTATAATAGCACAAACTATATTTGGCGTCCTATACTAGGGCATACTGTGCCGAGAATGTACATAATTTATGTATATGTAGTCTGACACCAAATAAATGTACATTAAACAATAACACTGCTAGGGTATCATCTAAATCTAGACTATAATTCAGAAGCTTATGATAGCCCTTGGTTACTCATCTCGGTATGAGCAGGACAGTCATTCACATGTATGATTCTTGAATTAACATGTAAAGGTGGTTCCAGTGAAACAATGTTGTCATTGCTGAGCCCAGTTAATGTAAATGGTGTGACTAGTTAATATCTAGATACTGAGACCCAACATGGATGATGAACATGCTCAAGCACGGAACACCAACGTATGAAGCGTCTCAGTGACGTCCTCTATATCAAATGAAATTGGCCTCTCTCAGAAATCCAACATTATGAGCTCCTTATCTCGTGTTCTACTCCAGTAGCTGAACTGTTAAAACGGGTATCGACTTTGACCGATTCGTTTCCTTTTTCATGTCGTTCTCATCCAAATCGACACTCGAGGCGATACCTTGTCCCATCAGGCGATATCTTGAAAGAATATCAGCGTCTCGCATGTCTCCAAGAGTTGCTCTGTCCCTGACTGCCCTTGGAGCGCGTCTACGGGCGGGTTCGGCTGCATCAACCGCCGCGCCATTTTTAAGACTTTTTGCGAAGTTGCGACTGCATCGAACCAGTCGTAACGTTAAGACTTTATTTACGATATCTTAGCTGCGACTTTGTTGATAAAACGGACCGTGGTCTTAACTAAGACTGACTTACGACCGTTGATAAAACGGGGCCCAGTAGCTGAACTGTGATCTTCCGGTTATACTTATTTTCACCCGTTACTCAAAGCCCAATATCTGCGACAAATCATCTTGCTGTTACTGTATGTACCTCTGGTATGCGCGTTTCGTCAGAACTTCCAATGATGATACAAGCGACCGGTGCTTCCGGTGGCCTCTAGAAATGTTGAGCCCATTTTGAATACAATCAACCGTTCCTTTCCTATTAATCCCATGCAGTTACCATCGCCTCCAGCCAGCCACTTCCATCCAACTAGATAGATTGAAGCATAGCAATTAGTCATAGTCATCTCTATATGAAGACCTTCATATTGACTGTATAACTGTACACCTGTCTTCACCGTAGTATAGCCGCATATCCACCAAGACAGTGCACCTGTTGTACTGATATCATTGCCATAGTGAAGTATGTTTATGTGTGGACAGACAGACGAGGCCGCACCAATGGGTAATTTAAGTGACTGTGCTAATGGCCTCTCCTTTGTTATATTAGCCGCGCAAAAGAATGTATAACCAGATCGAAGTGACAACTAGACACTAGATCTATTGTTTTCCTAGCCACTTACTACACATTATTGTGTGCGCACGGATGGTGGTTAATAGTCACATCTGGCCCAGACCGGTAGTGGATGAATGAGATTAGCTTAACATCCGATATTCCGTTGTGGTAGGGTACACAAGAGAAGGATCACACTATAGCTCTTAAACATCATTAGCATATAAATTAGTTGGAAATGTTGTATTGAAACATGTGAGTTAGTTGAAACAGGTTCAACAATAACTTTGATTTCTGAATGTATAACGGTTGAACTGTTACACAACTCGAATTACTTTGTACTAGTCTTCCTTTTAAGCGTATTACGTTGGATGCATGGACCATCTATGGTTTGTACGAGAGTACATTTGCCCTGTCTTCTGTTTTCTATGTTTTAGGTTACAGCTACCTCGATCATATGACGACCTACACTTGTAGCACATGATGGATCTTTATCGGGGATCCCAACCCGAGCTGTTTACCCATTGAATGGTGATCTGTTCTTGTGCACGAAGTCTATGAATGTTGCAAGTCTAGAGACATATCTAATCCGAGCACACTGTGGTACAGTAGCTGGAGCATATACGTATCTCAATATCCGTGTCATGTCAAACATATGTCATGTCATGCATATACAATACAGGTAAGTTGTCTGCTTCATATGTTCCATTTCAAATAGATTGGGATGCCCTGACAATGTTGATTTCAGTGAAATATTCAAACAGAACGCTAGGCCAAGCTGCAACTAAAATAGTCTAGGTTATGCTTAGGAAGGATGACAATAATATGACAACAAACAAGTCATTACAACGAGAAACCGCAAGTATTGGGATTATATATTTATACTGCAGTTGTTACACATGAACATACAGGTACTATAGCAAGGATCCCAGTCAATATGTCTGCATATACTATACACATTGAACAGAATATTATATGTGTTCACTTCTAGAAGTAACGAAAACCGGGTATTTCTTCTCCAAATCCAGGTTCACTCAGCCTGTAGATAAGTACAATGTTAACAAGCACAATTAGAATGATAAGTAGTTCAACAT
Source organism: Archivesica marissinica (assembly GCA_014843695.1). Classification (NCBI taxonomy): domain Eukaryota; kingdom Metazoa; phylum Mollusca; class Bivalvia; order Venerida; family Vesicomyidae; genus Archivesica; species Archivesica marissinica. Next base: position 92,646,199 of record CM026386.1, read on the forward strand.
TGGAGCACATATTTTCTAATAGTTTCACATAATTATATTGTTAGAAAAGACCTATTAGAACATCATATAACTATTAATGATGGTATACCCATTAGACAAACTTACAGGAGAAAACCAAGTATGATGTTGGTTTAGTTAGGAAGGAGTCTCCAATTTTGTATCAACCTCGGAGACTCTTTCGTCCAAGCTAAAACAACATTGTTAATTATGAACACAGTGGAATTGTTCCGCATGCTATGTAATTCTGTCTTTCCAAATAAGAAAATGGAAGATCCAATTGTGCAGTTCAGATAATTTGTGTCATATACTAATTTCTGAGATAACAACATACCTTTTTATAAAACCATTGAAATTCTGCTGGTGCTGGGAATACACAAGTTGTTGTTTTACAGGTCAATGTCACATCTGTTGCCGCTAGATCTCCTCCTGCTGAACCTCCATCAAATGCTAGGCCTACAGGAGACACTGAAATAAAGCATACTAATGTATGAACATATATTATTGGGAAATATGCTGGCGGTGAAGATATAAAACATGTAGTTTTAGATTCAATGCCACATATTCTGCCGTGATATCACCTCGAGAATGACGCTCCAACAAATGCTGATAAAACGTTAATGCACTTTAATGAATGTATACATAAGCGCGATTAGCAAGAACTATGTCAACACTGTCTGGAGTATCACCCCGGAAAGAGCATTTGGAAACATATGTTGTATACCCATTAACACAGCATTAGTCATAGTATTCACTGATTATAAATGTCACACGATCTAAATACTATGTTATACATTGTGCTAACGTTGATGTTGAATATAGATACATGGGAGTTGTATAGTACATTGTGTCTCGTTGGTGAAAACAAATAATCCCTTCATAAATGCAAACAGAAAAAGAGCATATCATGTTTACATGTGTAACAACTGTGACCTTGACATCAATCCATCCAATCCTGTAGTTGCATATATAGTCAGCACCGTCGGGGTATATGGGTGAGTGTATCGTATGAGATTTCAAAAAATATAACACCTGTAACACGACTATGTTACTTCACATTAAGTAGAGCTGTCGATCGATGTGACAAATACCCACAGTCGCCGATTTGATACAGGATATATAAAATGTCAGATAACGATTGTTTTGGAATCCTAAATTACATGTGCTGGTGCTGTGCAATATTGACACGGAATATAGCCACTTGACATGTGTTGCCGGGACATTTGTTCGGGTTTTACGCCTGCATCAACACCATGTTGGTATGTATGTCTCATCTGCGGGAAATTTACCGAACAACACATTTCCTGTACAGGCTCCAGCAGTTAACCAGTGCTTGGTGGTACACGTCAATGCCGATATTGTGTACGTCACATTTGTCAATGTCAATAGGACTTATATTATTGTTACTATGGCTACTGATTATGAAATTATTAAAAACACTGCATGGACCGTCATTTGCATAGCACACACAGTGTTCGTACATTGCTCTTCTACACAGTATACATGTGTAAAATATGCTTGTTCAGATAATATTGTCCAAATAGAGTGTGGTTCAGCAAACAATCGACCAGCAATATGATCTCATAACGATTCAATAATCGTAAGCTATACAACAAAGGAATGTATACTACCATGGAAGTCGTGATAGCCAATGGATGCAATGGTGATATGCACGTAGAAATAAGAGCAGTCAGTCTGAGAATTTAGACATTTCGTTTATGCGAAAAACACTAGTAATATACATGAACAAGTTATTCATTCAGTCAAAGGTTAAAGTTAAATATATAGATTCAATCGATATTTCATTATTCGTATGTAAACATGTGCTGCAACCAAACGTTTGATACACATTAATTTACAACTGTATGCAGACAGAACGATTAAATGTAACACTAGGTATATAGATTCATTCGATATTCCAGTATTCGTATGTAAACATGTGCTGTAACCAAACGTTTGATACACATTAATTTACAACTGTATGCAGGCACAACGATTAAACGTAACAGTAGATATTGATGCATTCGATATTTCATTATTCGTATGTAAACATGTGCTGCAACCAAACGTTTGATACACATTAATTTACAACTGTATGCAGGCACAACGATTAAACGTAACAATATATATTGATGCATTCGATATTTCATTATTCGTATGTAAACATGTTCTGCAACCTTACGTTTGATACACATTAATTTACAACTGTATGCAGACAGAACGATTAAACGTAAACAGATCGGTGACTCTTTTTATCCTTGTTCAATGTTGTTGCGACTTCTGATAGTAGCCAGCGTTGTGAAAATATGGACAGATTCTTGACAATATGGACATATTCGTGACAATATAGACAGATTCGTGACAATATGGATATATGCGTGACAATATGGACATATTCGTGATAATATGGACATATTCGTGATAATATGGACAGATTCGTGACAACATAGACATATTCGTGACAATATAGACAGATTCATGAAAATATGTACATATTCGTGACAATATGGACATATTCGTGACAATATGGACATATTCGTGATAATATGGAAAGATTCGTGACAATATGGACACATTCGTGGCAATATGGACATATTCGTGATAATATGGAACGATTCGTGAAAATATATACAGATTCATGACAACATGTACATATTCGTGACAATATGTACAGATTCATGACAATATGGAAACATTCGTGACAATATGGACATATTCGTGACAATATGGACATAATCGTCACAATATGGACATATTCGTGACAATATGGACAGATTCGTCACAACATAGACAGATTCGTGACAATATAGACAGATTCATGAACATATGTACAGATTCGTGACAATATGGACATATTCGTGACAATATGGACATATTCGTGATAATATGGAAAGATTCATGACAATGTGGACACATTCGTGACAATATGTACATATTCGTGATAATATGGAAAGATTCATGACAATGTGGACACATTCGTGACAATATGGACATATTCGTGATAATATGGAAAGATTCATGACAATGTGGACACATTCGTGACAATATGGACATATTCGTGATAATATGGACATATTCGTGACAATATGGACACATTCGTGACAATATGGACATATTCGTGATAATATGGAACGATTCGTGACAATATATACAGATTCATGACAACATGTACATATTCGTGACAATATGTACAGATTCATAACAATATTGACAGAGTCGTGACAATATGGACAGAGTCGTGACAATATGGACAGAGTCGTGACAATATGGACAGAACACAAAATGCTACATATGGACGGATGGGTATATGAATAGGTACTATATTGGTTACGTCATTGTTCTCTACGTTTATTTATTAACCATGTAGCACACGCTCATTTGGTAATATATATGTTGTTCTCCTATCCATACATGTACTGTATGACGCACACATATCTGCACTCCTCTATGTCCCCAAACTGCTTCACATATATATTAAAATATGCAACATGACAACATGTGTTAAATATGTGTGTCTACTGACGGATGTTCTAACAAACTTATACTTAAAAGAGGCTACACAATACCATGGGTATTTTCTTTTGTTAAAATAATCAAAATAACCCAGCTAGCAACATAAACTGTTTCACGATATATTTACTTATATGTGCCACATGGCTTGTACGCACTGGCAGACAAACTGACGGCGTCATGAATGAGTACTTACGTGGCTATCCCATAGGTCACTCCTTTGTTCCAGTAGCCATGCAACATAATGTATAGCCACATAGCAGCGAACCCTAGAGGACCACAAACGGTTTGAGTCTGGATAAATGTTTGCGGGTTCAAAACCACACAACTCAAATATTTTTTCTTGGGGGGGTGGGGGTTTAAGAACACAACAGTGTTACGCCATTCCAAGCATGTTTATAACAAATTTAAGCTTGCTTGGAATGGCGTAACAAATATTCGATGTATAGTGTCAAGTCAATAGTGTATCATAGTGTTCTTAAAAACAAAAATAAAAAATATAAACAGTTTTTTAGTTTTGTTATTTAGAACCCGCAAACATTTGTCCAGACTCAAGCTTCTGTGTATAGCCTTGATGGTAACGGGGTGTCGTTTTTAAACGTAAGACATATGTTATGTATAGTGTCAAACCTATAGTGTATGCTAGTGCTAGTGATATTTCCATAAACCGTTGGAGTATAATAACCTGTGACAAATCATCTTGCTGGAGACATCTGGACTGAAACGGAATGATTTTAGCATACACAATATTAATTGAATGCCTTTCGACAATTTTCTCCCATGGGTTTTCAGGGTATCGGACAAATATTCTGAATATAAAAATGCGTTCAAGAAGAGTTAGAATACTTACAATATACTGGCAGCACATATTTGGTTTGGATTTGTCCATTGAAACCACAGTACCAGTTGCCTCTGTCTGATATTTCCAGGTTTGAAATTGTAACTACCAATGATTGTTGAGCGTATGTCACAGCATATCTTGTTGTGATATCTGCCTCACGGATACATGAGCCACCACCAGTAGAAATATAGCATGTTGCAATCCTCCCATCATCTGTCACTGCACCCTTGTACATCTCTAGGGATAACGTGTTATCACTGGATGGAATGGTAACACTACATATCATCCTGATTTCACTGTTTTTCTCTGCTACATTGCCAGGTTCCAGACTGAAGCTATTCAGAGTAGCAGCTGAAAGAGAATACATATACGAGGTTCTAGCAAGGTATTTGGAAGACCTAAGGATCTTAACAATTAAAACGAAAGGGAAAGTGGACAACACAATCTAATTACATGAGCAGGATTATGAACAAAGAGGGGCATACAACGATACGAGTGTATCAGGACGTCTTGCATTAAAACATCTAGGACGGTGTGTAGCGACATTTTATCACAATACGTACACATATAGTTAGTAACGAGATCTAAGCAAGCTTTACGGTAACGCTAGTTGAGAAAATCAGTGTCGATATCTATCTAACTCAAAACAAGTATGATTTGCCAGATTCCTAACAGAATTGACAGTGGTAATATATTATAGTTTGCGTGCGCAAAATGGTACATCAAGAGTGGAAGACAATCATTTTATTTTTAAAATGTGTGCTAATTATCAGTATTTATGCACTTATAGATATTTATAAAGTTTGCGTATGTGTGGAATTTTCTAATTTATATATACAATATTCGGGTTTATGCTTTATCCTGACTTACAGGATACGACTGCAAACGTGAAAGTCGTGATAGCGCTGTGGTAGAGCGTTCACTTCAGGTCCGAGAGGCCTGACGTTCGCGCCCCGCTGGAGCCGTTACGATTGCGCGCGTAGGCAATGCATTTAATGCCACATGCGTCTTCTCTCTCCCTCGTTGCGATGGATTCCACCAGGAGTGAGATCTCGAGAGGGATTACTTTCAGTTGTAAGAACTTGTTTCGCAATCGAGCTAAAATAAATGTGTATACACTAATACAAGTGGTCAATTGATGAAACAGCCTACTGTTATTGACATTCGAGCTAAAAACGGTATATTAGAAATCAACTGTTTGGTTAATTTATTAATTGAAGCAGTTATCACATTCCATTATTCAATACAGATGTTAATGGCTAGTGTATAACGGTTGGGCGTTATCAATCATTGTATATGTGTTTAAACAGATACGGTTCTCTTGTGGTAGTGTGCCCACCTCTAGTCAAGCCTTGCTAATCGTATTGCCATATAAAGACAGTTAAATTTATTTATTTTACAACGGTTGCGAAACAAGATTTACCAACTTATATCAATCGCTCTCGTTGGCGCAGATGAAAGCGTACATGTGGTCATTCGTGTGTGAGGAAACCGGAGTACCCGGATAAAACCCACAAATCCGATATGGTGACCACCGTACCATCTCACATACTTCCCCGTCCGAGGATCGAACCCGGTTTGCATTGGTTAGAAGCGAGCCTATTAATCGGACAGCATATTATTATATCCATATAGTATATATAGTAGAATAGTATACAGTATCCGTGGCCTAGTGGTTAGAACGTCCGCCTACGGACAGTCTATTATTATATCCATATAGTATAGTATATATAGTATAATAGTATACTGTATCCGTGGCCAAGTGGTTAGAACGTCCGCCTACGGGGCGGGATGTAGAAGTTTCGCACCTAGTCAGGGGTTAATTCTGATATGGCCGGTTTGTGAGCCGCCATCTAGTTAAATAATGGATACCGATTGCCTACCAGCCTGACATACAAGCACAGGATTCGGGAAGTACTAATGTTCATAAAAAGAAGTGTCTCATAAGTCAGAAATGGCTGGCTTTTTAAAATTAAAATTAACACTATAATAAACAAACACACACTAAAGTGCCTACATTGGAAGTATCGGTATATCAAAAACTGTGGACATGCAGAGAAGTGAATAATTGTATACTATGCAATGTTTGTTTGTGATTTTGACATTCGAATGATCATCGAAACGAATATTAGATTATTCACTATTTACTTTAAATTTCCAATTCACACATTTTCTGCTTTCTGTTTTTCTAAAGCTGTGACGTAGAAGCTTTTCCGATTGAAAACGATGGCTTGATAGAAAATATATACGTAACGTCTACTGTTATTGGTTTGAAATGGTAGGGCTTAGCCTCTATTTAGAAATAGTGAACATTCATTTGGGGGACAGCTTTCAGCATTTCCGACCATTGTGGACGCAAACAGCACGTGTCATATACAATAGCTATGGTTTATGTTGGGTGTTCACTAACTTTACCGAATCAATGTAGTGTGCGTGGTTAGTGGGTCCGAGAAACTAAGAGTTCTCTGTATGGGAAACACGAATTTAATATTTCAACAAATTTACATTGTAACGCAATCTCCTTTTATTGGGGTCGGATGGAACCTACGTTGCTGGAACATCCATAAATGTCTCTGTGATTTGTGCCACTTTCGGATATGTGTGATAATTTCGAACCCGCCATTATATGGGTTCTAAGGCGTTTTATTGTCTAAGAAGTTTAATTTCATAGTATATAACCTTCTGAGTTAAAGTAGCACCTGCAACTATGAGCCACTTGTGATCACCAGGCTGTTTTAATTGGAGCCATACTCGGGATGATTGTACACACATCTGGACCAAGATGGCCATTCATTTGTGTTTAAATGTTACTGGATTGAAAACAACTACTAGTCTATGATTTAACTTATATGTAATAACATTTTATTAGAACATAATTATAGAAATGTTTTATTATCCTATTATAACATTCGAATATTCGAACATTCCCTACACAGTTTGTATTGTTGACGCACAGCTGGAGATAGCAAACCCATTCCCCCAGAGACACTGCCATCCCCAATATATAAACGTCTGGCACGATACTGGATTGCATTATTGCATGAAAACGGGGCACAATAAGCATCTACAAGCCAGACGACAGAGTGATGAACACATTATATAGTACACACCAGCTAATTTACATTTAGCAATGAGCAGTTCCATTGCACGGATTACATTTCGAGCAACATATTTGGCAGTAACATTGAAGTCATATCGGTTAAATTGCACCAGTCATGTAATGCATTGCATAATTAAGGAATGAATTGCGAGTTAATAGTTTCCATTGGGGTATGAACAACATTGGGCGTGTTTACGGTGCGTGGAAGCCGCATGCATCCACGGTAACTTTAAACACATCCAAATGGAAACTATTAACTCGTGATTCATTATTTATATTTACATTATTTTTTTGTTTCAATGAGACAAACAAAAACATATCGCACTTTCCAATCGTGTGAAAAGTTTGCAGGGTGATCGTATAATATATTACACTCTTTATAAAACGTTACACAATCTGTTCCATGAATGAAACGCAGCTCTTCGCAACACACGATTAGAAAAAATAGAAAGAAAACTTCGTAACATATCAGTGCAGCCGTCGTTCCGGAAGTAAATCTACTCAGGAATGTTGATGTATTGTTTTCTTCTAATATACACGACGTGTAATGGTCAGTGAGACGCAATCGTGCGTAGCGAGTTTATGTGTGAGCGACATGTAGCGTGATGTTCCAATGCAGTCATTTCCAATATCGTATGATAGTCAGCCGTCTTTTTTTATGAAGAGAGCATTTATTATATATAGTTATAGAGAATAGAGCATACCATAGAAGTCTTCAAACAGAATAACGTATTATTCAGGTATATATATGCCTGAGATATTGAAATTGTTGATTTTTGTACGCTGTAGTATTGTGTTCATTATGTTGTATGCGGGATCGGTTCAGTTGGTCATTTCCTGAGTATTTTCCCTTGGTCCTGGCTGTCGGTATATCAAATCTCATCATTGCACATAAAATAACAGATGCATGTTATTTACAGTTGTCACCGGCACCAGTGAGTGAGCAAGTGGTTGAATGTGTAGAGGATGATGGAGAGAATAGCGAGAAGCTTGTTACAGAGACCATATCTCTGCGTAAGTAATTGTATATATCTATGTTATATATGTCTATGTTGCATATGTCTATGTTTCATCAGAGACATGGATGTAACATAGAGTACAGCTGTGTTACTGATGTAATATATATTTAAGTAAGCAAATATAGTGCCAACGTATATAATATGTTGTTGTTGTTGTTAACCCAAGCACTGCAACTCATCTATATATATTTATATGACGTATATATTTTAATCCTATTCTTAATGTGTGTATATGTGTATTGTAGAACCAGAGCGTTCGAGAGCCTTGTTGTCTACAAGGAGATTCAATAGATTGATGAAACGTATATAGTGTTGTCAATCTAACTGCCCCCCCCCCGAATGCAAACCCTACCACACCAAATATAAAATATTACCAAGTGCATAACATAATCCATATATAAGTAACACAATCTGAAGTTCCATACTCGTTATTTTGTTTAATTGCTTTAAAATCAGTTGATAATGTCCCACATGTAGGTATGCACATCTCGTACTATCGAAACTTCCTTGTCGCTTGTACCCAGCGTAATGCAAGCGCAAACCAACGAATATACATATAAATAGTATAAACAGTGAGCTTATATTTGAACCATCGTATATATAAGCTTATTTAACGTCGCTACCGGTTGCTCATATAGGCGACGGAGAGTTTAAAAAATAAACACATTTCCTGGGCAGGCTCCAGCGGTTAACCAATTAATACGTGGTGCACAAACCTCCTTAAAAACTAACAACCAATTTATATAAGATACACTGATTGAACGGGGCTCGAATCAGTGACCGTCAGTGATGATAGGTTACAGTGGTATACAAGTCAGCGACCGTAACCACTTAACCACGAGGGGGACCAGATGTGTATAGGCGGGTACCCACTTACTTAAGCATCCTTGAGAAGACCCATGTTATGAAACTCTAATATTCCTATATTTAAAAAATATATTTTAATGAATCGTGGGCTAATAGTTTCCATCGGGTATGAACTACATTGGGCGTGATAACGTAGTTCATACAGTTCATTACTTGTATTTACGTGAATTCGTTTTTCAATGACACAAAGAAAATATAGCACACATTGTGCTTAAAATATTTTAAAGTCCATAATTGTAGCTTACCTTGTGCCGTAACAAGTAAATAGAATATTCTTGGAACAGAGTAAATTTTACATAGACAGAGGGTCCGCCTCCGTGGTCGAGTGGTTACGGTCGCTGACAAATTTATTTTAGCTAGATTGCGAAACAAGTTCTTGCAACTTATATTAATCACTCTCGATACCTCATTCCTGGTGGAATTCATCGTCATGAGGGAGAGAGAAGAAATAACATGGAATTTAAATACCTTACCTGAGGGCACACTCGTAACGGCTCCAGTGGGGCTCGAACTCCATGCCGTTCGCACCTGAAGCGAACGCACTACCACTGCGCTATCACGACTTCCACTTATCCTATTTACGTAGCGGTGCTTCCCACATATCCCATTTATATTTCCAATCTCACAATGAGCAGTTCCCTATAATATATACATATATGTACGTCGATACCTCAACGGACACGTCTAGAAATTACGTAGGTACTGAGGTACCGTCACGAGACACCACAGCACATAACACTATATATACATATATATATATATCACCCAGGCCATTATATAATATCTTTAGGTACTGCTGTTCCATAGTGTATGCATGCGATGGAATGAGGTATCCACAGCGATTCAAATAATGTTGTAAGTACTAATTTAAAAATAAGCGTGTGACAATAATTGTCTAATCTAACTCTCATGTCGTGATAGCACAGTGGATGCGCGTTCGCTTCAGGTGCGAAAGGTCCGGAGTTCGAGCCCCACTGGAGCCGTTACGATTGTACCCTTAGGCAAGGTATTTAAATTCCACATTGCCTCTTCTCTCTCCCTCGTGGCGATGGATTCCATCAGGAATGAGGTCTAGAGAGTGATTAATATAAGTTGAAAGAACTTGTTTCGCAATCGAGCTAAAATAAATGTGTATAAACTAATCTAACTCTTTTCCCAAAATACCGGAGTACCTCAACCAATGTATGTGGTAACTAAATTGGACTTATAATTATTATGTGTATTTCAGCACTGGACTCCCACACAAGAAGTGTTTTTCATTATATTTGTTTTCTGTATTTTAATATGTGTAATTGTGTGCATTGTTCAGACTATAATATTGGGAAATACAATAAGTATGCTTACGCTAAACCTGGCCATTCATTAGTCTGTTTATCACTGTGTTTTCATATCGTTCTCTAATCTACTGTAGTATTGACGCAGTCAACAACACATTTCTCTAGTCTGCTGTTGGTACTTGCTACCACAACAAGTTCATATTGCATAGTGGAGCACTGAGCAACCATATCATGTCTTCCTTTGTATGTTTCAGTAGTGACATACCACAACCCGGTCCTTCTCAAGTATATCTAAAGCATTGTGGTAACCCACCAAACCCTACGTTGTTCTACACAAGTATGGGATACTGCTACACGAACTTTTACTATCGCAGCACAGCCTTTAGTTTATTCAATACTGGGGATAATAGCCTTTTCTAGTATATATATGCGCCTGCATCAGCACCATTATGGGCCATTTCCTGGGCAGGCTCCAGCGGTTACCATGTACTTGATGCACAAACCTCCATAAGGAACTGCCAAGAATAGTAATTTTTGCATACATATATATGCACAACTGTATCTTCTTGACCACTGGACCATACTATTCTAACGGAGTACCGAACATAATGACGGTTTTTTTTAAGCATAATACCAAACATAATGATGTTTACATTTAACATAATGAAGTGTATACAATGCTAAGGAATATCAGCAATATAATGTATCGTTGAGATCTGTGTCGATTTGTTTTGTCTTGCATCAAAGTGCGACGTACATGTAATATAATATTATGTCACTATAATTCCCAATAATTTCACACGGAATTCCCAACTGCCACTTAATACTAATGCTACGTTCATGATGTTCCAACTTAATTACTAGATAAATAGTATACTTACATCTAACATTGAGTCGTACTTGAGGTGAGTTCTTGGTAACTGCTCGGTCTGCGTTGGTAGCAGTGCATGTGTAAGCACCGATATACGACGTGTCTATGTTGCCCAATGGCAATGTGTCTGTATTGCTGACTGGAGTTGTCTGTCCCGGTTTTGTCCACTTGTATGTACATACAGAGTTGCAATCAGCATAACATTTTACATCGGTTAATGTTGTAGCCTGGTCCACTATGTAGTGTGTGTTTGAAGGGGTTAGTGTTACAACATCTGGTCCGTCTAAATTTGGGAGTATGTTGATTGAATAGATTTCCCCTCTATATTGTCATTGTTTGAAAAGTAAGCATGTTTGGGTGTGAGGTTGGTATAAGTAATGCAAGCTGTTGTTCTTTATCTGTTCACGGCTTAAATTGCTCGTTAAAGTGTAATTGTATGATATATGGTTCTCGAATCAAGATAGGTTATGCTTGCAATGAATGACCCCTCATTCCCCCACCCGCCCCCCCAAAAAACCCCAATAAATTCAAAACATCAATATCAGAAATAATTTGGACTCACACTTGGCATCGGTAGGGAAAGGTGAACATGTAGCTGCGCATCCACCGGTTTGGCGTTTGTTTACATAAGTATTCTGGGCTGGACATTAAGGTTAAATAAATCTAGTGTATGTCAATCGGAGGGTAATGAATGGTTATACTTAGTGATAGTTTGTATTATGAATAAGAGGTGTTAGGATAGATTAACTAAGCATCGAACCGCCTGGTGGCTGCGATGAATGCGTGGACATTGATGAAGACGAGAGAGTTGCTATCAAAGGACAAGTGCTCGTCGCCTAATAGGAGATTGTTAATGAGTGTGGCACATGGAAGGTTAGATAGATGTTGTTGGCGTTGGACTGCAAATTGTGGGCAATGCAAAATATAGTGGCTAGCGTCCTCCAGAGCACCGCAAGTACATGAGGGAGAGTCGATTATGTTTTTCCTATGTAAATCAACAGTCAGGGAGCTGCACCCTAATCGTAGTCGAGCGTGGTAGATTTGTAGCTTTGTCTGTCCGATATTATAAAGAGGTGAAGACGTTTTCTTGTTGATGTTCAACTTGGCCTTGAAGACTGATTCGGTCTCGGCGTTACGGGTTTCTTCTGGAAGGGAATTCCATTTTCTGATAGTGGAAGGGAGGAAGGAAGCTGCATGAGAGTGTGTGCGTGTTTGGGGGACATCTGGTATAGAGCGAAGGGAATAAGCTGGAGTGGTGGGTTCTGGGACAAGGTTGGATAAGTAAAGTGGGGCTCGACTAGTCTTCATCTTGTAGAATCAGATAAGTTGGTGTTTTGCTCTTCTATCGGAGCAAAGTTCTCTAAGGAGGCTGTTTTTGTTGCAAAGCTTTGTGGCTCCTGCAACAATTCGTGCAGCCTCAATCTGTACAGATTCTATATCGTTTTTCAATTCGTCAGAGCAGTTGTCCCATACCACATCACCTTTATCCAGAAGTGGCCTAACATACGATATGTACATCCGCTCTAAAGA
>CM026386.1:92660210-92692987 GCA_014843695.1 Archivesica marissinica
AGCTGTTGTTCTTTGTCTGTTCACGGCTTAAATTGCTCGTTAAAGTTTAATTGTATGATATATGGTGCTCGAATAAAGATAGGTTATGCTTGCAATGAATGACCCCTCCCTCCCTCCCCCACCCGCCCCCCAAAAAACCCCAATAAATTCAAAACATCAATATCAGAAATAATTATGGACTCACACTTGGCATCGGTAGGGAAAGGTGAACGGGTAGCTGCGCATCCACCGGTTTGGCGTTTGTTTACAGAAGTCAACTGGGCTGGACATTAAGGTTAAATAAGTCTAGTGTATGTCAATCGGAGGGTAATGAATGGTTATACTTAGTGATATTTTGTATTATGAATAAGAGGTATTAGGATAGATTAACTAAGCATCGAACCGCCTGGTGGCTGCGATGAATGCTTGGACATTGATGAAGACGAGAGAGTTGCTATCAAAGGACAAGTGATCGTCGCCTAATAGGAGATTGTTAATGAGTGTGGCACATGGAAGGTTGGATAGATGTTGTTGGCGTTGGACTGCAAATTGTGGGCAATGCAAAAGATAGTGGCTAGCGTCCTCCAGAGCACCGCAAGTACATGAGGGAGAGTCGATTATGTTTTTCCTATGTAAATCAAAAGCCAGGGAGCTGCACCCTAATCGTAGTCGTGCGTGGTAGATTTGTAGCTTTCTCTGTCCGATATTATAAAGAGGTGAAGACTTTTTCTTGTTGATGTTCAACTTGGCCTTGAAGACTGATTCGGTCTCGGCGTTACGGGTTTCTTCTGGAAGGGAATTCCATTTTCTGATAGTGGAAGGGAGGAAGGAAGCTCCATGAGATTGCGTGCGTGTTTGGGGGACAGGTACATCGGGTATAGAGCGAAGGGACTAAGCTGGAGTGGTGGGTTCTGGGAAAAGGTTGGATAAGTAAAGTGGGGCTCGACTAGTCTTCATCTTGTAGAATAAGATAAGTTGGTGTGTTGCTCTTCTATCGGAGAGTGTTTCCCAGCAAAGTTCTCTAAGTAGGCTGTTTTTGTTGCAAAGCTTTGTGGCTCCTGCAACAATTCGCGCAGCTTCAACCTGTACAGATTCTATATCGTTTTTCAATTCGTCAGAGCAGTTGTCCCATACCACATCACCATATTCCAGAAAGGGCATAACATTGCGATATGTACATCCGCTCTAAAGATCGTCTAGATATATAACATTTGAGTGATCTAAGAATGCCAATACGCTGCCATGCTTTATTAACCATATATGTAATATGTGCCGACCAATTCCCATCTTCGGTAAATGTTAGACCTAGGTGCTTGTGAGAACTAACCTGGTTAATGGGGATGCCATCCATATACAGGACTGGGTGATTGAGTCTGTTGCGCTTCCTGGAGAAAATCATGGATTCCGTCTTCGATGGATTGAATGTCACCAACCAAGATTTTGACCAAGATTCATTTCGAACGAGATCGCTGTTCAGAATAGTGGCATGGGTGTTTTAGTATTCGACGATGATGTACAAACTAGTGTCGTCAACAAACATGCGTATGTTGGCCTTGCTATCAGACACAATGTCGTTGATGTAGATGAGAAAGAGGAGGGGACCTAAGATAGACTAGAAGTATGCCCATACGTTGTGCTTATATAGGTCATTGACATAATACTCTCCACTACTACCTGATGTATGCCCATACTTTGTACTTATATATGTCATTGAAATAATACTCTCCACTACTATCTGATGTATGCCCATACTTTGTACTTATATAGGTCATTGAAATAATACTCTCCACTACTATCTGATGTATGCCCATACTTTGTACTTATATATGTCATTGACATAATACTCTCCACTACTACCTGATGTATGACCATACTTTGTGCTTATATAGGTCATTGACATAATACTCTCCACTACTACCTGATGTATGACCATACTTTGTGCTTATATAGGTCATTGATAGAATATCTCCACTACTACCTGATGTATGCCCATACTTTGTGCTTATATAGGACATTGACAGAATATATCCACTACTATCTGATGCATGCCCATACTTTGTGCTTATATAGGTCATTGATATAATATCTCCACTACTACCTGATGTATGCCCATACTTTGTGCTTATATATGACATTGACATAATGATATCCACTACTATATGATGTATGACCATACTTTGTACTTACATAGTACATTGATAGAATACTCTCCACTACTATATGATGTATGACCATACTTTGTACTTACATAATATATTGATAGAATACTCTCCACTACTATATGATGTATGACCATACTTTGTACTTACATAATACATTGATAGAATACTCTCCACTACTATATGATGTATGACCATACTTTGTACTTACATAATACATTGATAGAATACTCTCCACTACTATCTGACGTGTAGCCATTTGTGACGACTTCTGTAGAAGTGCAGGTTAACTTCAAATCCTTGTCTATTTTTGCAACATTAGAGACTACAAGTGTTTTTCCAGATAGCGAGTATCGTCCACTTGAAGTGACTTCAGAAATGTCTACGTTCCAGTTGTACGATCAACTCAGACTGTGATTTGTTGGTACAGTAGTGGATGTACTTTCACATGTAAGTGTAGCATCATCTCCAACTGATGTATCATTGCTAGATTGTATGTTTGGCTGTGTCGGGATACCTTCAATAGATTGAATATTTAGAATGAGTGATGATATTTATTTTTAATAACAATAATAACTAGGTAGAGATTTATCAAATCAAGTTATTAAAATAGATTGATTTATTAAACCGATACATTAATATATTTACTTTATTTTAATCTATAATCAAATTGTTATTTAAATTGAGTTCATGACCATGCTATTTTAGAGCCACGCCTTCTGTCAATAAGATACAGACACTTCGATTCTACGGTACATTGGCCCTGTTTTAATAGTATTTGATATATCGATCGAGCTGTGTCCAGCCATCAGGTGGATATACCTACCTGCTAGTTTGTATATATGAGTAAATTTGACTGTAATATTGCTATTAAGCGAGTCTTTTAATATTGTATGAAATCATCTCTAATATACGATCCGTTTTATATCATTACAATAGCGCGCTCCTTTTATTAAATAACGTTGTAACTTTCATTGTGGCGCCACATATCAGCGTAAATTGTCATGACAGCACTACGCACAACAGCGTTATATTTATGATTATAAACAACGTTATTACTGCGTTGATACTTCTTTTTAATCGTAGTTCGTCTTGTCGTTAACGTTGTGTACCAATTCGCATATAAATATGCACAATTTACAGTTTAATTTACAAATTATAAGGATTATTCTTTCAACCAATCAGATTCCTTCCGGGTATTAGTATACGCATGTACATTAAATTGGGGCCTGACATGTTTGCTCATAAGCAGATATCGCTATAAGCATAATTTTATGACTATGCTTTATGCAATAAATTATTGTTGTTGTTGTTGTATACCAAGTGTCATGCATCTACCCCAAGTTGCACTATTTTCCTGTAATATAACGGACATCCATGCTCCTGAATTGACGTTTGTTTGTCATCGGAGTCAATACTAAACGCGAGATAATGTCGTTTACAGATAATTTAACTAAGAAAAGTCTTCAAATAAATATACACAGGCACAAATCTGTACAATAAATCGTGTTATTCAAGATACAAGTTGTATAACGCATGGATGTCGACACTATTTACACAAATATACAATATAATAGAAAATTACATTCTGCAGACATTTGCGTTTTCACCGATGTAGTGTCGCTTTAAGGAAACACTTGTGTATGTAAAGGAAACAAAAGCAAAGTATTCTAGACGCAATGCAAGCGTTTGACATGGCATGCCACAATGTCTTCCTATACAAGCTGTATAACACGGGAATTGATTAAACAACATTTTTGTCATTTGCCATCAACTATACTGATATGAAATCATATGTCAGAAACGGGAAATCAGTAACATAATTGGTCAATGTACTGCAGGGTACACGCCAGGGAAGTACAACCTCTCCCCTTTTGTAGCGTCTTTTTAGTTAATACAAATTTAATTAGCTCGATTGCGAACATGATGGAATCCATCGCCATGAGAGGAGATAGAGATAGAGAGAGGAGGTGAGGGGCAACGCGGCATTTAAATGCCTTGTCTAAGGGCATACTCGTATCGGCTCTAGTGTGGCTCGAACTCCGGGAATTTCGTACCTGAAGCATAGGCACTACCACTTGGCTACCGCTACGCTATTACGACTATATTATGTTGTTGATGTCCTCATTACAGTGCTAGCACAGAGTGGCTACTGTATCTACATATATGACCTGAATGCTTGTTCACCGACAGTGGTGGACGATATGGTTCTGATGTCGTTATGACGGTTACGGATAAGCAAAAACTGATTGGTGTATTCTGTGAAAGGTATTACACAATGAAACCAGCGATACAAGATGTCCATAACTTCGGTACACATATATTAGTGTTCTTAATTATGGTTTGCATCCCGAAGAACTAAATCCTATAACGCTCGTAACAATTTATAGCTCGGTAGTTATTCCAAAGCTAATGTTTGGTTGCAAACGTTGGAACTTTGTTTCGCAATCCTTCAGTATGCACCACATATGATATCATCGCCTGCATGTGCGTTAAATCTATGCAGTATCTACCATTAGCTTCATAAATTGACATTTCTCTTCGTGTAATGGGTTTATGATCCATAGAAACTGAGATTGATATTAAAAAAATACAATTCTTTCGTCAATTGTGCAATCTGCCTAATCAATATGTTTCAAAGCAACACAGGATCATAAGATTTATTAACGACGATAACGAAGTTCAAGGTTTCTAAATGGCAGTAATGACAACATATCCCGTCAAATCAGGAGCATGGATGCATGTTATACGAAATGCTACTTTCACTTTTGAAAGTTGGTAAACTACCAAAAACACTGTTTATTGATTCATTGTTAGTGTTCGAATGTAGTGAAAAAATGCATTGTGATTGCTTTATGCGATGTAGTGTCGCTTTAAGGAAATACAACATATATTAAATTGCATTCAAAGCGCCTCATTTCCTACTTCATATGATAAATGAATACTTTATGGTTTTCAAAACATTGAACGCAATGCGTGTTTTGATCATTTAAATAATAACTAAAGAATACACTCTTCTCTATATTCAGTCACAGGGACCCGTGTCGCATTTAGAAATTAAGCCAGACATATCCTTATTTCAAACTAAAATTTGAAATTGTAATAAGTACATTGGGAACATGTTCTCATTTAATAAAATTGAAAGGTGGCATAAATGTGAAATTTTTGTAGGACAGAAAGAATTGCATCTCCTAAATCATTATAACAAGGGATAGCCGATACATTGCATATATACTTGGAGACCAAACCTTTATGAATATCATTAAAGGTTGTGCATATTTGCAAGTTTCGATTTATTGTCTGGTTTATACAACTATAAAGAAAAGAATAACGATGACGCTATTATGAGCTTGTTACATCCTTATGAATTATTGTGAATATTAATTAAAATACCCATGTGTATTATAGTGCACATATGTTGGATAATATGTCGAATGACTCGATGGAAGTTGTATGTCGTTTATATAATAAATTACGATATGTTGGTTATTTACTGTCATATCTGGACGATAGAGATCTTACACCGACTCGCCACTTTTCCAATTGTACATATTAAAAGGTATATTTTACATACCTAATATATACAAAGTAGAGCATTTTAAAGTGGTAGTGTCATCTCCTTCACTGTACTGTAGCCTATAAACGCCAGCATCTGTTGACTGTATAGTGTTAGTTTGTATAGTAAAGTTTCCAGTGGCAACTTCTCCAATGAACGTTGAGTTAAGATGCTCCTTTGCATTATGTAATACTCCTTGATAAAATGTTGATGCATAGAAGATAGATCCATTGTAAGCTACTACAGTATATTCACTAAGTCCTGTTGATGATTGTATTGATGTCTGGAAGGAAATCACTGCCCTACTGCCAGGTCTTGCATACTCACGTGTAATATCTTGAGGACACGACCAGCAGTGTACTGAAATATAGCACAAGTTGATACTAGTGCTAGTTCCAATAACACAAGATTGCTGAGAATAACACAACATGGCTGGGTCCAACAGAGTATCACGTTTTCTCGTATATACAGTATAAATATCCTAATTAGTCTAACAGACGCCCACATATTGTGCAATGTGCATTTTATAGTTAAAACCGTGTGAAGGCTATTTATATTCTCGAAATGACATTCTTGATACAGGTTCACAAACAATTACCGATACAGTTGTGTTTGTTCGTTTTGTTGTTGTGATGGGGTCGTACACACAGCTCATGTCATATGGCGATTCTCCAACATTTATTGGTGGATAATGAACCCACCATGTGTCCCTTCCTAGCAGCATTTCATCTACAGACGGGCACAATCATAGCCCAATTACCGACATATTTGATATATGCGACAATCGATCAAAGGTCAACACATAACATAGGCATAGTATTGTTTTATTAGTTTATACACTTTTAATTTATCCCGAATCCATCGCCATAAGGGCGAGAGAATGGGCAATGTGGAATTTAAGTGCTGGCTTCTCACTCCAGAAGCGAATGGGGTACCACTGCGCTATCACGACTTCCACATGGTGTTGAATAGAATACGATGCGATACACTTAATGATACCATATATTTCACATTTTCAATCACAGGATTGATGACTTTTGCATTATGTCAGTTTATTTTAATAACATGTTATTGTATTAGATAAACATATACAACAATACCAATATTGACACTCAAAGTAAAGCAAATAGGTTGGGCCACAAGTTATATCAACACTAGTAATTGACCATACACCGTGAAGGTAATCATAGTGGAAATGGCGATGGATTTCATCAGGAATGGAAATAAATCTCTAGAGTGATTAATATAAGTTGTAAGAACTTGTTTCACAATCGAGTTAAGAGAACTACATTAATCATCAAACTCGAAACTGAATTGGTGCAATTATAATATTATATAATAAACAGTTTACTCTACAAAATAAAGAACATTTCGTAGTAAATTCAAAACCCTTCGAGTACGTTAGCACAATCCCGCACACACCCAGGCAATTTCGGCCGAATATAAGGTTCGGCTGTCCGATTAGCGCAGTGGACTGGGAAGTATGTCACATGTACGGTAGTCGCCAGATCGGAGAGTTGGGTTTTCTCCAGGTACTCCAGTTTCCTCCCACACGAATGATCACATGTACGTTCTCATCTGAGCCAAGGGAAATGATTAAGTTGTTAAAGCTTGTATCACAATCGTTGTAAAATAAATAAAGTTTAAGCTTTAAGGTTCAGTTTCACCGACAATGCCCCGTGATCGCAGTTCAGCAAATGTATTATTAAGTGATGTATGTCAGTCATCTTTCACTGAGTTATGATATTGTATAATATGGAGTACAGTTCAAGATATGGTACATTATCATTAATAAAATATGATGCAAATATTACCAAGTGTATAGCATACTCCACATAATATAAAATACACACACTGAATGTCCATACTTGTTAGTTTGTTTAATGCCATTTATTACTTCCTACATGTAGGTATACACATCTCGTACTATCTAAACTTCCTTGTCGCTGGTACCCAACATAATGCGAGCGTATATCAACGAATATAAATGCTATTCAATACACATGTTTCATGTCAATTTGAGTAATTTAACGTTTGAAATATTAGAGAAACAAAGGCAATTCAATAATCCGTTCTGACATTTTTCCTATTTATTCATTTCTAAGCAAGTCGTATATATGTATTATTAGTCCGTTGCAAAAGAAACTGACATTCGAAACCAGGAAACAGGCTTAACATTACAGTGACTTATCATAATGTAGCCTATAAAAGGATTGCTGTACATTGTATTAAATGTGTAAACTGCGATTGTTACGTCACTTAATGCATGCACACTCGAAATACCGAATGTTCCCTTCTTTCATGATCTCATATGAAGATAAGGGAAAGTTATGTTGCATTGTTATGGTTGCAAAACAACAAATAAATTGCCTATTAAAGGCCCTAACCCTAGGCATAGTAAAAACATACAATATGTTCATTTATATTTCCAATCTTTCATTTCTTCTGATACCACATCCACTGTGAAGAGGTATTCAATTCAGCCTGAAACACACCAAGAATATTTCCAATTTTAAGTTTCAAATAACCAGTGCTCGCCTGTGAATAACGTCACTGTGTTTACACATTGTATTCCTCCGCCAAATAATACAGTATACCAACCTTCAGTTTACAATGGCCTGAATACTTATACCACATCTTTTCTACACATCAACAAGTCTTCTCAAGTCACATTATTTCTCAGAAAACACAAAAACTATACACTGCCTGTCATGAAAATGCATTTTTACCAAAAAGAAAAATTAACTATATTAGTTATTGGGACTACATTCGACCGTGGACCGCGGATGCACTTCTGCCTATTTAGGTATATACAACCTTATGCTAGGGCGTATTTACCACGTAGCATATATAATAAATATGTTGTATGTATGAATGTATGTGTGTGTGCGCACGTGTATGTACGTGTGGAGTGTTTTTAAAAGGACACATATTTAGACATAAACAATGCAGCATTGATGCTCCTGTTCTGGTAGTGTATGAGGAGAGTTCACACCCAGTACTCGTCTGCTCGCCTGATGGTGTTGTCAGTTGCAAAATCTGTGGTCAATTTCTGATAGAAATCAAGTGTTCTTTTAAATACAAATGTTTTTATCCAAATAATGCCCTTAAGCTACCTGTAATATGTGATATTGATGACAACCTTGCAATTAAGAGATCACACACATATTAAGACCAAATACAAGGCCAGATGGCAATAACTGGTGTAACAAAATCTGTCTTGGTGTTATATACACACAAAGGAATTGCCACTGTTGGTGTATAATTTGATAGGGACTTCTGGCTTTCTGCAAGAGACAAGTTAATGACATTTTATAGAGATGCATACTTTCCAGTTCTTAGGAAATCAGTTGTGTAACTTAGCTGTTGTAAATAGAGCAACACAAACACATGTGAACATTGACACCTATATTTATACAGGAATAATAATAATAGTATTTAACATGTGATGGTTAAAGCTTACATATTACATACAAGGCTCTTTATGTACAGGCAATAGCCTCATTGAAATAAACAGACCGATATGTAGTCCAGTGGTAATACGCTGGACTGGTAATCCAGAGATCGCAGGTTCGATGGGACGTTAAGCCGAGGTCTCGTGTCGGTGCTTTACACCGTGCACGTAAAAGAACCAGAGGAGATTCTGGAATGGGTCTCTGTCTGTATCATGCACTATCCTCCAACATTTAAAATAACTAATCTCTTCAGGAGGTGTCGCTCATATGGGCAACCGGTAGCGCCGATAAATAAACGTAAAACACACACATTGAAATAAATAAAGATATGAATATTCTATATTATACACATTGGAATTCTCAATGTACTTACATTATATTTACTTTAGCTATTCCTCTGGACCGCCTAACAGCTTTGTAACTGAGAACTTTCTCCCATGTGTAAAGGCAGGAATGTTTAAGGTGGCCTTTTTTGGAAGCAATAGGTGACGTATATTAAATCCTTTGTCTGCCATAATGTCATCATTTTCTTCTGCCAGGTCAACACATTTAGACATCTGATAGAAAGGAAATAGTTCCACACGGAGTGATTGCAATTAACTGCTTTAATGTATTAGAGTGCTTATAGTTAGACCAAGTAGCCTTCTGAGCTGCAGGACGTAAAGGCTTTTGAATGAAGTATTCAGTACAATCAATTATTGCTCGTGTTCTTGGGTATTGTGAAAAACTCTTTGGCAAATTGTACTTTATTAATTCTTTGGGAGGCCAGATTATAAGTTGGCATAATCACTGGCTTAGAAGATTAACCCATGCTAAGAATATCCTGCACACATGGCTTTTAGAAATTTCAAACAAATAAGATAAATATTTGTTGCCATACCCTCTTCTTATGTTAGAATCATTTCCCCAAATAGTGAACGTTTCCTTCTCATTTTGCCACCCTTTCTTCCAGGTAAATTCCTTCTCTTACCATCCCACAATTTAATATGTTGTGCCGCTGGCTTAATCCAGTCAAACAGATACAAAAGGAGTTGTAGAGTTGGAACACCAACATAATAAAAACAGTCTTTATCATTTTGTGTAATTTTCGCAATAAATGCCACATTTTTCTTTGGAATTGTTTTATTTAGATCTCTCTTACATGTATTGTTTTCACTTTCCACACAGTCATTGAAATCATGAAGTATATCATAGAATATAGGTAGGATTTCACTTCTGGATGGTACAATCTCTGGTTCACTGCTTGCTGTTGACTCTACTTGAAGATGTAGTTTCTTGCTTTCAGCTGGAACCGTTGTTGTACATGCCCTATTCCTGGATGTTCTGGATCTGGGTGTGCTGCAAGATGGATTGGCTGCAGAAACTGGATCCTTTGACCCCTCGGGGAAGTGCTGAAATGTATTAGGGAAAACAATTTATATCATATCATGTAGCTAAGCAAGAATAAAAAACTATGGACATATTTACTAAGTCTAAGTCTTTTAAACAGTCAGTTGATGTTATTTATGTGTAACCCAGGTCAGAAAAACATGCATCCAGTCCGGGACTAGAACCCGGAACCTCTCGCTTGCAGGGCGATTGCTCTATCGACTGAGCTAAGCGGGCTGCCTACATATCGCCTCATATATTGGGTTAATATACATACTGTTACATATTCATGCAAGGTTATATCATAATGCCATTGTGCGTCAAACGCGATAGCTACATTAAGTTACAGTAAGTGGTTGACATAGGCTTAGGAGGTTAAGTATGCCTCATGATAGTGATTGCAAGCAATACTATACTGTATCGTGTGGAAGTCGTGATAGTGCAGTGGATATACGTTCGCTTCAGGTCCGGAGTTCGAGCCCCACTGGAGCCGTTACGATTGTACCCTTAGGCAAGGCATTTAAATTCCACGTTGCCTCTTCTCTCTCCCTCGTGGCGATGGATTCCACCAGGAATGAGGTCTCGAGAGTGATTTATATAAGTGGAAATAAATTGTTTCGCAATCGAGCTAAAAATAAATTTGTATAAACTATTATACTGTAGCCTACATTTTGACCTTGTCATCATGCTGGTAATATATCGTATTTACGTGTACTGTCGTACTCCCGCTGTTTTGTTTTAAATATTAATCTAATTACCAATATATTATGTATACCGTATATATTTAAGTCTAACCTTAGAGCAAACAAAATGGTGTGGTCGAATCAGGTCAACTGCCAGATCGCTGTGAGATCGCCCGCACTGCTTTTCCAGAGCCTACACCTTTCTACAGCATTTGACGGCTTTGGGAATGGATGGAATGTCACTCC
The DNA here is from genome assembly GCA_014843695.1 of Archivesica marissinica. Classification (NCBI taxonomy): domain Eukaryota; kingdom Metazoa; phylum Mollusca; class Bivalvia; order Venerida; family Vesicomyidae; genus Archivesica; species Archivesica marissinica. The sequence continues at coordinate 92,671,657 of CM026386.1, forward strand.
TATCATGTGAACCTTTGTTTTATAGCGGCTATCGCTATTGCACATGCCCCAGGAACACCTTTTTGTTGGCATATTGAAGTTTCACTCAACACAAAAAATGGCGATCACCTAACTGTGTTTGTACCGGGTCACAACAATAGATATTGGAAAAACCCATATTAGCGGAGTTCCGGATAACAACTATTGATGACGTAGTATAATAAAGCTTACTGACGTAATAAAATCATAGCATCGACCTGTTCACTGAATTTTGTTAGACCTAGTACATGTAAATAATCATGCCGTGTACTAAGGATCGTATACACGTTTACACAACTCTGTACACGTGGCAGCCCTATTTCTCACACATACATGTATCAACATTACCCGACATGCTTGAAGCATACGCTCTGCATATCATCTCGAGAAACATACGCTCTGCACATCATCTCGAGCAACATACGTGTCAAATTATTATAGGATTTCTCCAGCGGTTCAAGAGATTTGATAGGAAACACATTTGTGACGGACAGACGGAGACCATTCCGGGATGCGTGTTAAATATACAGAGATGCTACTAACAAAGGGCACTTTCGATTGTTGAGTGTTTCTTCATGAATGCGCTATGCCCAGCATCCATGTCAAGCAGTCCCTCGCAAAATCGGTCAATGGATTGCTGGTTTGAATAATACATTGGCAGATCTCTGAAAGCCTCAGCAGCTAGTTCTTGCACTCTATCTGCTCAATCCTCCATATTTTCCTTCTTATTCTGTGCCGCTTAATTAAATTAAGCTTGTGCAGAAGCTTGTTGTTCTGGTCCAAATCGTTCTTGTAACTTCCTAAGTAGGTTTGCATACGATAGGTCGTGATTTGTTCTTATCATGCCTGTACAATAGTACAATGTTTTGCCGGTTAGACAGTGCATAGACAAACCGTACAATCTTCTGGGGTCCACTGATATGCCTGTGCATATTGTGTGAACTTCATTCCAACTGGTTTACCATCACATGTCATGGACTTAGGAATATCTCTAAGTGCTGACATGCGAATATGTCCCTTTGACTCGTATCTGCCTGTAGTCGGTAACTGGGTGGTTTGTACTGGCCCGTCATACGGTGGTTGAAACGGTCCTGCTGCTCTAGGTTTATCCAAGCATATTGCCTTAGTCGACTGCATGTGCTCGTCACAATACGACGAACACTGTGGAGGGTGTGGTGTTGATGTCTGGTATTCGCTATCGTGAAATTGGTGCACCGCATGCGGTACCAGTTGATCCGGTATCGGATGCCTAGCGTATTCCTGTCGTTCACAATGATGTTGCACATGTACGTGTACTGCGTGCTCGTTTAACGGACGTTGCACTGGTACTCGTACTGTGTGCTCGGATATCGGACACCGAGCCAATGGTTGTGCGACCTGTGCTGGATACACAGAAATGCTAACATTTTGTCTACATGGACTACCGCTATCTGTAGAATAATCCCCGTCCATTGGCAATACCCGGTGTTTACGCTTAGTAAGCCGCCTTTGTTTTATATCCGCGACTCGACGAGATGATTGAGAAATGTCGGATGTACAAACATTTCCCCCTTTTACCCATCCCAATGTAAAGTTCCTGAAGTCTACACTTTGTGGTGCAACTTCAGGCTGTGGTATCATTCGTGTATCCTTCACCCCTGCCTGGTTCGAGAGATCTACATCTAATAACAGCAGCTCTGCTGTTGCCATTAGCTGTTGTGCCATTTCAACTTTGTCATCAGGTGTTCGGCAAGGTTTGGTAGACCCGAGAAAGAAATACTACCCTCTGTGGTCCCCCCGGACAAGTAGCTCCCTCTCTTTGTTCCGGCCGTTTATGTTGAGATAAACCCCTGCCGTGGTTCGAGGTAGGCCTGTTGACCATAATACCCCACGTGTTATGCTGATGGAAGTCTGCTGGATGATTCGAGCTTGGCATTGTGTACATGTAATCACTCTCCTCATTCTTGTATGTAGGGACATCTACCGGCGTCAGTAATCGACTATACTTGGATAGTGCATGTATTGTCGCGTTGGGTGTTCTGGTATTGGGAGTCGTTCGTCGTACAAATACAATACATAGCATTTAAATAGCGCAAACATTAAATATTATTCTATTGCGCTTCACAATTACAGATGCAATTTTAAACATTTACCCATGACAATAATATATGGAAATATAAATAAAAATGTATACATATATAGATATAACTAGGATTCTAGGAATTAGATAAGAACATATTTTATCATGATATCTACACCATTACAGTATATAAGTGAGTGATTGGATTAACGATAAATGTGGCAATATGAACAATAGACCCAAACACCGCCGTAAGAATGACAACGGTTATGTGGTCAGTACAGTGAATGGGCCGGTACAGTGATCCGCCCATCACCACACGACAGAGCCCGAACCCATGAGAATGCCCATGCAACACTTAACTCGTCAATCCAATACTTATAAAGTCGATCTTTGATCTTATTGAACACATCTATTGTATTTAAACTGTTTTATATCATCACTGTGCTGTTCTTCGATAAATAGATAGTTTGTGTTAATCCAGGACTACTCGTGTGGGTTCAATTAAGTTGTACGGTCAGTATCGTACACCATAGTATTGTGTCGCCCTTAGAAGTTAGACACCATTTGTAACCGGAAACAGTTTAGGCGACATTTTGCACAAGGCAACATTAGTTTACTAAATATAGGTCCTCTCTTTGCCCCCACAGTGTGAGTTTGTGTTTTTGTATATTGCTTTAATATGATTACTATGTATTATAAACGTCACAACACTGTATAGTCTGTATTGTGACGTCATCTCATTTGCATATTATTTAGAAAATGATGATTTCTTGTGTATGTTAATTAATTTGCTATGCAGTTAACACGTTATAATGGTTAGCACAATGCTCTTGTATTGTTTAGAAGATTTAGGTCAAGGCATTTTATTTTTGCCTGGTTTCTTGGTTCCGCCATAATTAGTACCGGTCTGCCCGGGAAATTAGGTTCAAAGTACTGGTCCATCCGGGAACGTCCAGGACTCATTTAGGACATGCTTTAGGACTTAGTTAGGACATGCCGCCTGTGATCGCCATGTGTTTTAGAGCATTTAGGACATGTTATATTAATTTGTCATGTTTCACTATAGGTTTCATAAATTTAGGCCAAACATACTTTTTCTTGTGTTTATTAGGCATACATGTATGAAATATTTATAGAAATCTAAGGATTGTATTTTGTATACTTTCAGTTATTTACCTTGGCCCTCTGGGGCAACGTAGTACAGACGAATAAAGCAGAACAAAACAAAAATAGGCGTTTGTCATTACAATCACAGATGTTATTTTTGTACAAAGAGCACAATACTTATCGTTCATAAAATTGCCTAAACAGATGGGTTTTCAGTTTTGATCGGAAACTGGCCTCCGACTCAATGTTTTTCAGATAACTAGGTAGATCGTTCCACAATGTGGGTCCAACGACGGCCATAGATATATCGGCTAATTTTGTTCGTCGTCTTTGGATGTTAAACTTTGTGATCTTAGTCAGTACCTTCCTCGAATGGGTACACACATTTCCCCAGATATACTGGAGCTGTTCCATTATTGACACGGAATACCATCAATATAACTTTGAAAATGATTCTGGCTTTAACTGGAAGCCAGTGGAGTTCTTTCAGAAGTTCCGCACTTGGTTGTTCAAAGGAGGCATTAAGGACAACTCTAGCGGCATGATTTTGGACTTGGATACTTGGCATGTAGTTTGTCGACTTGGTAGGCTGGAATGTCGGTAAACAGACCGTAGCAGAAGTCGATGTGCGAATGAACCAACCCGTGTACTAATGATTCAGTATACTTTTTTGTGAGGTGTTTACGTATAGTTTTAAGATTTCGTAACTGCACACGTGCTATATGACACTTTTTTTGGATGTGATGGTCGAAGTTGAGTGTATTGGACATGTGAACACCCAGATCTCTGACATGATCAACGCATTTTACGTCATAACCGTCAACGGTGACACTAGAACTATTTAATTTTGATAATTGTTGCCTGGTTTCATAAATGATTACTTCAGGTTTAGAGGTATTCATCTTCAGTTTGAAAGTTGTCATCCATGATATTATTTCATTGAGGCAACTGTCAAGTTGTCGTAGAACAATTGCCTCGTTTGGAGAATTGCCTGCTTGAATTTTGAATGCAATCTTATGATCGTCTGCATATCCATACAGATCGGCTGGATATTTCTGCACCATGCGATTCAGGGTTGATATGTACAGGGTAAAGATCACCGGTCCAGCATACGAACCCTGTGGAACACCGAACCTTAATGGCTCAGTTTCGGATGCTGACTGTTCGACCATGACTATCATTGTTCTGTGTGTGAGATAAGACTCGATTCATTTCAAGGGTGTGCTTTGAATACCAAAATCGTCCTGCAGGATTTTGATCAGTATCGGGATATCGATGGTATCGAATGCTGCGTTCAAGTCCACCATGGCCACGATTGTGACTTGGTTTTTATCAATGGTTTCTAAGAGATCACTATACATTTTGCCCATAGCCGTTTGAACACCATAATATTTTCTATACGCACTTTGGTAATCTGGTAGGAGACTGTTAGCTTCGATATGTTTATTGATTTGGTTTAGTGCAGCTTTTTCAAGAATTTTGGAGATGAATGTTTTTCAGTTCCAGCGGGAGACCTTTCTTCCTTAACAAGGGTTTAATCACAGCACTTTTCCACTCCTCGGGGAACACACCAGATAGCAGTGATCGATTTACAATTTAGTTGGAATCACATCAAGTTCACATGTTGTAGATTTGGATGCATACACACGTTTCAAGACGTCATTTTCTGAGAGTTGACTAAATGCAGTAAATGTATTCATATTCACAGGTGCACTAGAACTACACGTATCACCATTGCTGTTTCAACTGTTATATTGTCAAGATCATTTCTCAGTTTGAATATTTTATCGTCAAAATATCGCAAGAAGTCATTAGCTAAATATATTGCACTTGTCTGTAATGGGAACGGATTGTCCTTGGACCTTCCCAGTAAATCTGAAGTTACAACATATAGCGTCTTGATGTTTCCCTCCGCCTCTCCAATCTTATTCTGGTAGTACTCATCCTTGGCCCTAGAAAGTTCTGAACAATACATGTTTCTAACCCCACTGTAGACCTTCTTTGACAGATCTGACTTTGAGTGGAGCATGCTTATTAACTATATCTGATGTGATTATTGTGAAATCAGATACTAGATCGTTGACACTAGACGATTTCTCAGCGATTTTGTTTAATTTTCCAAGATCTGATTGTAACATGTCTCTGGATACAGATTTCCAATTGCGAGATTTGATTTCTTTTCGTACCAAAGGCGGTAAACACTGTTCAATGTTGCAACTGAAAAAGCAGTGGTAGGAGATGTAATAGTCTGATAAGGGTTCAGAGACACTCTTCTAGCTTTGTAATTATCAAGTCAAGAATGTGACAACCAGAATGAGTTGGAGTATTCACATGTTGGACCAGCCCATATGATTTCAAACACTGCTGGAATTCTTTCGTGTAGCAGTCATACTTATTGTCAATATGGATGTTAAAGTTACCTAGCAGCACACGTGAATCAGATCTATTCGTCATTTGTTCGAGGAACATAGCCTGAGTCACTGGATGTCTCTCTGAATATGGTGGTCTATAAATACCAAAGATGTAGAACATGTACAGCATGATTTGTAGTAAAATCTAGGCTGTCTCTTATCTCCCTTGCCACGGGCCTACTGATAACCCTCTCTAATGCATCTAGGGCTGTGTTACCCTGCTGTTCTCTGAACATGATTATCAGAGACGCGATGCTTGGTCCAATCCCTGGGTGACACAAAGTTGAGATACGGGCCTCGATTTTGCCATATTTGTATGCTAAGATTGCATCATTATTTTTGTAATTGTTTGCGTCCATGTATAAATCTTTAAAGTTTTCGTTTAAAACTTAGTGCATTCGTTTCGGCATTAGAAATCGTGAACATCCATGTAAATGTTATCTAATTGTATCTAATTCGGTTCAGAAATGGCAAAGTTATCATTTTTATAACTTTTGACTTATTGCCCCTTCAGGCCTCCATTGATAAATATTCAGCCGCATAGCGTGATATCAAATTCACGGAATGGGCACTTATCTCGTGCACATTTCCTGTCTAGGCAGACCACTGTGGTTATAAAAGCAGCCGGTTTCATGCTATTTGCGCACACACAGTTGACTGTTTCGACAGACTGGATCAGTGAATTATTCCAGCACATTTTGTATTTTTGCTCGGAAGACGAGGTATGTGGACATTTATGTTAAAATTGTAGTTTGTATTTTAACGTCAATTCTGTTTAGTTATAGCGTCATAATTAATGTCGAAATTATGCCGTATAGAGTTACGCCATGCTGATTATTTCTGTCCGTAACAATTTTGTTGGAAGATTTTGTGTTAAAACATTAAATATGGATCGCCGTAGATACATTAGGGTTGTGTGGTTCTATGCTCGCGGTTCCATGATGAACAGGTTGCATGGTTGCATGGTAGCATAATTAACTATGGAACGCCTGAGGTATGAGGTTTATGTTGTTCTATACTCAAGGCTCCATAATTAAGTATTATTACCGACAGAAGATTGTATTTTAATTATTTCAGTTGTTATATATGACAGTTTATTCACTGAAGTAGTAACACGTGGTCAATCTCACTTGATCCGTTGCACGTGGCCCGTAGCACATGGTACGATATGACTTTAGTTATTGTTTTATTTGTACGTGATGTTGTTAATGGTTAATGTAATTGGCTGCAGTTACATAAATTGTATAGGTATATTCATATCATTTACTATGATTGGTCACCATAAACGAACGATAGCAAGAATCGCTGTAATGGAAGTAGAAGTGTGACGTATCATGACTGACAATAGTATAGCCAGTATACTATTGGTGCATTTATAGCACGTTGCATTATAGGAATTTACCTAGTATTTTCCATATGTTATATATATTTAAGCTTCATCCACCGGACGTATATTCCCGGCGTGGAATGAGATTGTATCGTTACCGGAAGGGCATTACCCGGAACGTATTTGGTGTTTTGCCCGGACATAGAGTTCCCGGAGCCAGAGTTTACTGTTTTGCCCGGACGTGGTATATCCCCCGGAGTGGAGAGAATGTCTGTCTCGCAGCGTGTGTCGCCACAACCCTCACTACGATATTATTGGTCTACTTGAGATAGCTCAAGGAAGCCAACACTATACTGGGAGCCAGAACGGGAACATCGTCGTCAAGGATTGGAATCATCGAGACAAACATAGATACGTGATTCTTTATTTAGTTTATTTACCCACGCATAGTAGTAGACGGTTTAAGTGTGATTACGTCACATGAGCGTTGTGTATAACGTTATAGAACGTTAAAACGCACAAGCATACGAGAATGGTGCAACGTTAGAGAACGTTCGCAATAGACAGTTAGAAAGTATTGCAGTGATGGCATAGACTGAGAGAGGAACTGTTTAAGACCCAGATCTTAGAACTCCGTGTGGACATACATTGTTTTATATTATTATCTTCATCATCATCATTCATACGAATAATGCATCATATTATTGTAATTAAACTTGTAAATATTGTGCTGCGTGTTGATTGAGTCTGATTGAGTAGTGTTATCTAGCTTTGTCGGTCCATCCTGTTACACTGGGATTATTTTCAGTTCTTCATGGTCATTCACCCTCAATTTGTGTGGGGCTAATGCCAATATTACTGAAATAAATTCTGGAAAAGACTTACTAGCTAATAGCACAAGGTACAAAGCAAAGGATACACGAAGTGGTTTCACTGCTTTCGTCGTTCGTCACGCTTTGTAATGTTCACAGAGACACGTTATCTCCTATGGCGGGAAAACCAAATGGCCTTATTTTGCCAAAGCAAAAATATTAAGGACCAAAAGACCAAATTACTTAATTTAATCTTATTACTTAATGAAGTAAAGCTGGTTGGTATCTATTGGACACTATTTGAGTAAATATCCAAACACTTCTGGGCTAGATAGCGTAAAGCCAAATTAGCGATGTTCAACCTGCGTGTGAATTGAAATTATTCAAAACACACGCTTGGAAGTAGGTGCATTTTCTAACACCGCTGCCACCAATAAAGTGTATATAACCAGAATGGATACTTACTTCTGTTGTCTTGATAACTTAAGCCTTCGATGTTGATCGTTCGACGATAGCAGTACAAGTCATCATTGTCAACCATCCGATAGATAGCGCCACCTCCCGGAAGCTCGGCCCGACTCGATTTGCCTTGTAGGCATTATATGTAGCAAGCCCCGAGGGCAGATCAATGTTATTTGTACAACTATTTGCCTCGTAGACATATGTAACAAGCCCCGAGGACAGATCAATGTTATGTTGTCCAACTATTTGCCTCGTAGACATATGTAACAAGCCCCGAGGGCAGATCAATGTTATTTTGTACAACTATATGCCACATAGGCATATGTAACAAGCCCCGAGGGCAGATCAATGTTATTTTGTCCAACTATATGCCACATAGGCATATGTAACAAGCCCGAGGGCAGATCAATGTTATTTGTACAACTATTTGCCTCGTAGACATATGTAACAAGCCCCGAGGACAGATCAATGTTATGTTGTCCAACTATTTGCCTCGTAGACATATGTAACAAGCCCCGAGGGCAGATCAATGTTATTTTGTCCAACTATTTGCCTCGTAGACATATGTAGCAAGCCCCGAGGGCAGATCAATGTTATTTTGTCCAACTATTTTCCTCGTAGACATATGTAACAAGCCTCGAGGACAGATCAATGTTATTTTGTCCAACTATGTCTCATAGACATATGTAACAAGCCCCGAGGGCAGATCGATGTTATTTTGCCTCATAGGCATATGTAGCAAGGCCTCGTAGGTTTTGTATATGTAATATTGGCCCATGGCCTGATTAATGATTGTATGTACTGTACTAATGTTTTGCCTCGGAGGCATACATATATGTGCTTGTACATGTAGTGCATGATTATAGTTTACACAGTAAAGGTTGGATAATGTTTTGTCTTTTGTTACCGGCTAAGCGCAAGGCAAAACAGACGGGCGTTCCAAAGAGAAGCCGACCAGCAGCGATGCCCCAGGTAACAACATCACAGGCAACAACGACGCCCCAGGCAACAACGACGCCCAGGCTGATTTAGTGTCAGATGTAATGAATGAACTTGTCAAGCGTGGTTTGATCGGGCAGCCGACGCAAGCGCAACATACCCCTATTAATGGAGAGGCATCTTCCTAGCGGGTTACAGCAACTCATAAGATTCCAGATAGTTCTGGCAACCATGTATCGGCAGTTTCATACTTTCCTAAAGCATTGGGTTACAAAGCTTTTGGAAGTTCATTTTTAATAAAACAATCTATAAAGGGTGCCAATCATATGATTCCCGGTAAGCCAGACATACAGCTACCAATTACCTATGAATTGTTGCAAAAGAGTGTGCATGCACTAAGGTGTACCATTACGTTATTGTATGACCAGGTAATGTTTGAGGCAATGTGTATTTTATCATGTCATGGATTCCTATGAATAGGAGAAATATGTTGCAAATCTGGGAGAGATAGAGATAATGTTATAAAGAAAGGGTATGTGAAAGACATTGTGCATGATGGTGACAAAGTAATGGGCTTGGAATTAATACTGCAGACATTTAAACACAGCAAAATGCCGGTAACGTTATTTTTGCCAGTTAATGACGAGGTACCATGTATGTGCAACTCGCGCTATGCAGCGGTACTTTGAGCATTGTGGGCATCAGTCGGGGCAAGTATTCCAGTGTATTGATGGAAAGCCAGTGACATATGCTTTCTTCAGAACCCACCTGAATAAAGATATAGCTTACTTGGGTTATGATACAAAGTTGTATTTATATAAATCACATTCATTCAATATTGGTGCAGCCACAGACGCGGCTGTTATTGGGTATTCTGAGGAATCCATTAAAGAATGGGTCGTTGGAAATCGAGTGCGTTAAACAATTACATACTATAGCTAAGTTGAAATTATATTACCATAGCCCAATTGTGTTTTGGCTCATGGAACTTAGTGTACACAAGTACCAGTGGTTCAGTATATGGCTGTCACTTCAAGGGTGTTTATACTTGTATACTGTTACATTAAGAAGTTATTGTTGTTTTTCGTTCTAGTGATACATGCACACTGAAATGGTTCAGCATAAGGCTGCCAAATTAGTTTATACACATTTAATTTAGCTCGATTGCGAAACGAGTTCGTTCAACTTATATTAATCACTCTCGAGACCTCATTCCTGATGTTATCCATCGCCATGAAGGAAAGAGAAGAGGCAATGTGGAATTTAATGCCTTGCCTAAGGGCACAATTGTAACGGCTCCAGCGGGGCTCGAACTCCGGACCGTTCGCACCTGAAGCGAACGCGCATTCACTGCGCCATCACGACTTCCACGCCAAATTAGTGATCCGGTACCACATAGACAATGATACACTTGTAACAACAGTGATCTGGATTAATGGAGAGTTCAGCACAAGGCTGCATGCACTATAATCTATGTACATGCATATTTATAAGGTTGGTGTTTAGGTATTCAGTACCACATATACAGTTGTCTCGGTGCATGTTGGACTGGCATCACGTTGTGTTACATTGTTCTTATATAATAAGTGGCGAGTTCAGCACAAGGCTGCTTGCATTATAATCTTGGTACATGTATTTACTTGGATAAATGGTTCAGCACAAGGCTGCTTGCATTATAATCTTGGTACATGTATTTACTTGGATAAATGGTTCAGCACAAGGCTGCTTGCATTATAATCTTGGTACATGTATTTACTTGGATAAATGGTTCAGCACAGGGCTGCTTGCATTATAATCTTGGTACATGTATTTACTTGGATAAATGGTTCAGCACAGGGCTGCTTGCATTATAATCTTGGTACATGTATTTACTTGGATAAATGGTTCAGCATAAGGCTGCTTGCATTATAATCTTGGTACATGTATTTACTTGGATAAATGGTTCAGCATAAGGCTGCTTGCATTACAATATTGGTACATGTATTTACTTGGATAAATGGTTCAGCATAAGGCTGCTTGCATTATAATCTTGGTACATGTATTTACTTGGATAAATGGTTCAGCATAAGGCTGCTTGCATTATAATCTTGGTACATGTATTTACTTGGATAAATGGTTCAGCACAAGGCTGCTTGCATTATAATCTTGGTACATGTATTTACTTGGATAAATGGTTCAGCATAAGGCTGCTTGCATTATAATCTTGGTACATGTATTTACTTGGATAAATGGTTCAGCATAAGGCTGCTTGCATTATAATCTTGGTACATGTATTTACTTGGATAAATGGTTCAGCATAAGGCTGCTTGCATTATAATCTTGGTACATGTATTTACTTGGATAAATGGTTCAGTATAAGGCTGCTTGCATTATAATGTTGGTACATGTATTTACTTGGATAAATGGTTCAGCATAAGGCTGTTGTTTATGTATTTAGTACGACATGCACTGTAGACAACAGTCTCTGTACATGTTAGAATGGCATTACGTCGAGTAACATTGTGTTTATTTGTGACAAGTTCAGCACAAGGCTGCTTGCATTATAATCATACTAATTATTACTAATGTGCTGTGTTTAATAAGCCTATTCTGGTATTATTCATCTACATTTAATGTTAACGCAACTTGTGCGCTTGTATTAAGGTGTGCTTAGTAGTATGATGGCATACAAGTATTTGATAAACATGTTATTTTCATCATGTATATATTACACTCGAGCTTTGTTTGGAAGATAGGTTGATGTTCAGTTATTGAGCATTCATCGATCTTACTGTATATCAGGGAGGTGGAGATTAAGGCTTAAGTTCATTTAGGTGTACATTACGCCTCATTGACTTTCACATGGATCATTTGGGTGGGATAGCACACAGAGGACAGTTCTTCCTCCGTTTGCGGAAATTAACCCTGTAATTAAATTAGATTTGTAAATATGTAGATTAGCTTAAGTAAACTGGTATTACTTATTTGGATAAATAACCCGTCGTTTAAGACGGGTGACAGTTGTTATTCAATTAAAAAGACATTTTCACACATGCATGTGTTATTTGTAAGTTATTCATAATCTATATCAAATGAACACTGATCCATTGTGAATAGTTGTTGGACAGGGTTATGTGCCACATATTAGTTAGATAAAACAAGTTGGGTCTTTACGCAGGGATACCTGTTACTGCTCCGCGTTATTTGTTTAATAAACTCCGCGGAAATGTTTATGTAATGACACACGCCTATTTTTGTTTTGTTTGCTTTTTTCGTCTGTACTACGTTGCCCCGGAGGGCCAAGGTAAATAACTGAAAGTATACAAAATACAATCGCAGGCGTCATGTCCTAAATAAGTCCTAAAGTATGTCCTAAATGAGTCCTGGACGTTCCCGGATGGGCCGGTACTGTGAACCTACTTTCCCGGGCAGACCGGTCCTCATTATGGTGGAACCAAGAAACCAGGCAAACATGAATTGCCTTGACCTAAATCTTATAAACAATACAAGAACATTGTCCTAACCATTATAACGTGTTAAATGCATAGTAAATTAATTAACGTACACAAGAAATCATCATTTTCTAAATAATATGCAAATAAGATGACGTCACAATGTTGAAAGAAACAAAATATGAGCCGTATACAGACTATACAGTGTTGTGACGTTTATAATACATAGTACTCATATTAAAGCAATATACAAAAACACAAACTCACACTGCGGGGGCAAAGAGAGGACCTATATTTAGTAAACTAATTTTGCCTTGTGCAAACTGCTGCCTAAACTGATAACGGTTACAAATGGTGTCTAACTTCTAAGGGCGACAAAAAACCAAGTAATATCTGGTGTACGATACTGACCGTACAACTTAATTGAACCCACACGAGTTGCCCTGGTTTAACACAAACTATCTATTTATCGAAGAACAGCACAGTCTATTTTTAATCCAAGCCTGATCACGTGACTTCCCGGCAGGTCAGCTTTTTACAAAGACAAATGAAATGGTATCGGTGATAAAAACACGAAATTTCGAATACATCATGTGAGTTCAATTTGCGTCGTCGTCGGGATAGATAGGTATATTTGTTATTACAAAGTCATCAGTTACATCTATGTAACATATTACACAGCACAAATTGTACATGTTATCATAATATTCATTGAAATACATTGTTGCGTTCCAGTGAGTAAGGGCCCACCCTACTTTCGTGGTAGCGTGCGTAGAGTGTTCACGTGGTCCCTACTCGGCACGGGGGCACTTCTCTAGCTAGTGCTCTTCTTGCATATATTACGGTACTACAATGCGTTGATTGCACTGTATATACATGATGTATATGTGCGGGGGTATAAAGAGAATGTACTATGATGGTTAAGTTTAAAGATGAGTTTACTCTCGAAACGCATATAATAACAAGATAAAAGACCGTACTCCCAAGACCTCCGACGGTTCTACGCGCGCGAGATGATACGACACTAACGACGCCGTAGAACAGTGACACCGTACAGTATGTACTATACTTATATAATGTTACAATCACTCGCAGTCAGTACGACACAGTACTTGTTATCCGTCCCGTTTAGACGCTACGAGTACAGTCAACAGTACTTTGATAAAATCCCCAATAATTATAATACTTTAATAATAACCTTGAATAAATTACAGCAGAGTGTGATCCTGAAGAAGTCTAAAATCGCTAACGTTAAAGTTCCGTTTCTCTCTTGTTGAAATAATAAAATAATGATAATCTCGATCCTAACCCTTCTATTTAATCTTATAAATCTAATCTAAAATAATATATGTCCCTCCCGAACGAAAGCTATAATCATAATGACTCTCCGACCCAAACTTGGTCGTTTATATTCCCCACGCTGGTCGGACTACCAGAATATGGTCGCCCCGACCCAAAATATGTCGACCGACCGAAAAGTGGTCGCGACCCAAAATTGATAGCGACCCAGAATTGGTCGAACGTTCCAAAATCGCTAAGCGACTCCACACTAGCAATGGAACTGGGTCCATGCTGCTTCCAATTCAGTAGTGGGGCGACCATCCCCTACCCAGCGGGTCCTCAGGTGGCGGATAGGGGAAACGGCCCTCAGATATGGGGGTTAGCTGTGAATCAAATAAGCAGTCCCGGACCATATGGCGGTGTACCTACCAGGACGGGGCAGGATAGCACATGGCAAAGCTACTCCTATTAAATACTCCACGTGTCCCACAACGGGTGCATCTGGCGAACATATGGACCGCCTTAAAAGTCCTAGCCTAAGGGTGAGGTAACCCCAACAGAAACCTCGAATGCTGAAGCCGGAAGTACTGGGCCGCACGGCGCATTCTAATAAACCACGGTACTACGCATGCATAACGCAACATGAATCACAATGATGACTAGCAATGGAACAAAAATGGCGGATACCAAAAACTGACGTACAAACAATATTAAATGGCCTACTATTAAGCTTAATACGGTAATACATTTACCGGTTCGAAGGTTATTGCTCTCTTCATAGTTTAAGGTTCTACGAGGTGCATTCTTTAACTATGACGCATCCATAAATCTACCAGAATGCAATGTTAAAGATGGGATCCCTGGTTCCAAAACATGTCAAAGAGAAATCATCTTTTACGATTTACAATGTGTTCTCAACCGAATTAAACAATACTACTTGGCAACATGTAGACAGTGTGCTACATTTCACATATACGCACACTATTTATCGTCGGATTACGATTCCTCGACGGTACAAGCATAAACATAGTCATATAAACAGACATTGTGGAAACATGATACATAAACCATACACAAGCTGCAAGGAAAATTGCTTCAAAATGCGACAGAATAGTTAGGAATTGAACGGGCAAGCATTATGTGTTTCATGTGTAAGCTGGTGGCCTGCAAACATAACCAGGTCGGCATACATATTTAACGTATGGTGACTTGTCTCATGCTTCACACAAAATCGCACGACCGCGGAAGTCTTGGATTATCGCACGACATGGTAACCCCCTATATGCGGTGAATATCAATATTTACAATACTACTTCTTTCTTACAGTAATTCACTATTATGCATTCGGCATGTGAAATCACATAATTATTCAGTTATGTGACCCACAGTGAGAAGATGTTAGTCCTGATAGTATAATTATAGTATTTCTTGTTTTATAAACGTTTATATATACATCGACACATTTCTAACAATACAAGGAATAATAGCATGTATCAACTCTTTGAACTTTCATAGGTTCTGCATTGTCCAATATTATTGTTTTATGTAAATAACTCTAATGGAATTCACCTTCTAAACTAATACATACTTGAAATGTGCGATCATTTATCGGAATCATTTCTTGTTTATGCCATCTCCTTGATTCAATGTGTAATACTATTATGTGCAACCGGTAGCGACGTTAAATAAACTTAAATATCAATAATATATTAATATAATTATATAGTGTGTACACCCGATCGTTCAAACAGTAAATCACTGATTATAGTATTTATATCTATATGTTTCTGTTTGCACTCGCATTACGCTGGGTACCAGCGACAAGGAAGTTTAGATAGTACGAGATGTGCATACCTAAATGTAGGACGTTATCGACTTATTTCAATGCACTTAAACAAGTTAACCAGTATGGAACTTCAGATTGTGTTAATTATATATGGATTATGTTATTCACTTGGTAATATTTTCATATTTGATATTTCATGTTGTAAGATAATGGACCTTAGTTTGATATTTGTCCCTTTCCCCATATTATAACTTAGTGAACTAAGACTGACATGCATGTATACATGTGTTGCTATTTAATAATGGGCATTGATCCATGTGATTGACTACTTGATAATCTGACATAAACACGACTTCTATAGAAGAGCGGAGATACGGTAGGCTCTACTACCTACCATTTCATCAACCGTTGTTGTTTTTTGTAACATCAACGACGGATCCTCCGTGACTTAGTGGTTAAGGTCGTTGCCTCCAATTCACTTGCGCCTCAGCCATGCAGGTTGGAATACAACTTATGTGTCGAATTATTTCAAGTAATGATGCTATCTTGCTAAAGGTCTGTCATTTTTATCTTGATCCGCGGTCGTGTCTGAAATACTGCCATAATTGGCTTCCGCAGTCTCCACAACCAATAACAGTCGCAGAGACGCCAACCTAACCTGTAATTAAACTAACCTTTATTTATTTTACAACGATTATGAAGCAAGTTATAACATCTTATATTAATCACTCTCGTTGGCGCAGATGAATGCGTATATGTGGTCTTTAGTGTGGGAGGAAACCGGAGTACCCGGAGAAAACCCACTTGTCAGATATGGTGGCCACCGTACTATCTCACATACTACACGGTTCGAAGATCGAACCCGGGTTGCATTGGTGAAAAGCGACTTAACCTGTCGGTGTGACTTGTAGTTAAAATGCAAACATACATCAACATTCCCGGCAATGCTTACTTCCGGAAACGACGGCTGTATTGCTAATTTACTATCATTGAAATAGTATGAGGAAGTTACTTGGAAGAATCTAGGATTAGCTGTTTAGTACCTGTCATGTTAACTGTCATTAATATAGAATACTATTTGTCTCTAAAATAGAGTTGATGGGGATTGGTATACAAGTTTATTAATAACCAATGATTGCAAAGCTTTCATCAATGTTTATGTAATCTTTCATTCTTACACATACACCATACAACATGAATGGATACGGGACACATCGCCCACTTCCGTCTCAGGCGTACATTGCAGAGTATCCCAGACTCAAGTCCGTTGCATTCCACTTAAGCATGATCATATAGCAATTGAAACTTCTATAAATCCATGCGCGAAGCTTAATTATTGTATGTATTATGACAAGCTATTCGCGACATAAAACTAAAATGTACTCTTTAGAACATACTGTGATATTCTCCTCTACTAACATGTCCCTACTCTAATATGTGTACAACTAAAATCGCAGTACCTCTACTATTTCACATATTAAAGCCCATCATGTAATTATTACAAGAAATAGTTTCAAATACATATTATGGCGTATCCACATTTGTAATTTATTTGTTTCGACAACAATAATGAAATAATAAAACAATTATATCAAAATATTTCAAATATATATATATCACTATCAAATTTCTTGATCCACTATTGTTGTCTTTGTTCCTTTATCAGCGTCATCTACAGCAGTAGTTGATTGAAATTAAAATTATTAACGCGACTTTGCTAAAAATGCAACCCGGGTTCGATCCTTGGACCGGGAAGTATGTGAGATGGTACGGTGGTCGCCATATTGGAAAGGTGGGTTTTCTCCTGGTACTTCGGTTTCCTCCCACGCGAATGACCACATTTACGCTTTCATCCGCGCCAACGAAAGTTATTAATATAAGTTGTTAAAACCTGTTTCGCAAATGTTGTAAAATACTATAATAAATGACTAATGAACATTAAGTTTGGAATTAAGGTTTAAAATAACATCTTTTAAATGTATACTGGTATTACCAAAGTTGTGAACATTATTATTAAACGGTATATTCTCAACTTTACAATAAAGGTATGCACACAAACTTATCAGGTTAAAGGTACAGCTTCAATTAACACATTACTAATTATTAAACGTACTGCCTGAAATATCTCTGAAGCATAATGTGGTCAATGTCATGAATACATGTATACACTCTTGTTATCAAATATTGCTAAAAGTATTCTGTTTCGCCCTTAGCGACCGGCATTATCATTAGTCCTTCCATAGCCCATTTTCTGTAGCATTCTTTATCATTCTGTAGCATTCTGTAGCGTTCTGTCAAAACAAGCAAACTGGCTTAGTATTAACATTAACAATGGTTTCAAAATATATCTGTTCGTCATCTCCCCAATCACATGGTGTTTTCGTTTTCCCGACCTTTTGGGCAGCATTGTTTGTAGGATGGATGGTAGGAGTTGCTTTACAATTATATGTCGAGTAGTACGGGATTTCAAACTACGTAATAATTTGACAGTCTTGTAGCCACTTCGTATCAGCATGATGTAGCTCTGTAATGGTTAATGCATATCGATTTCTTCTCTATATCGGCTCTGCAGTTGTGGAACTACCTAAGTATGTCCATTGTAACTGGAACGAACTGTCTGTAATTGCTGTATTTGGTTATATCTATTACCTTGGGAATACTGGACAGTTGAGCCAGTTGTACTGATAATTGGGCGTCGTCTCTTACAGTTGTCAAGGTAATAGCTTCACCCATACTCTGTTTTGTTTGTACTTGGTAGCAGTTTTACATCGTGTCAGAATGACGGCTGGATTATGTGGTTTTGGACAGTATTTCGACCACCGGACGGAAGCTAAATCTCAGTCACTCAGTTGTGAACGAATCTGGGTGTAGAGCTGGGTATAGGTCTGGTGTAAACCACGAGGTGATCAGCAAGTGAAATACAAGTTGGGCTTTCTGACGAAAATATTATATCAGTAAGGTATACCGTATAGCGAGCATTATTCTGGGTAGGGTAGGTTTCTACAAAAGAGCAACACGTGATATATACGAATACATGTAAGATAGTGCCGTCTGCTGTACGATGCGTGTCGTCTGCTTCAATTGACTTGAATGTAAGGCCCGGAAATGTAAATTCCGTTACACTATTGATGTCCCGTACAACAATATGTTGGACATCTTCTGGTAGGACTGTATCCCATGTATATGTGTATTTACACAGTTCTTGCAGTAGACTCTTGAAATATTCAATAGCATAGCACCATTATATAGTATCATAGTACCATTTATATAGTATCATAGTACCATTTATATAGTATCATAGTACCATTTATATAGTATCATAGTACCATTTATATAGTATCATAGTACATTTATTAGTATCATAGTACATTTTATAGTATCATAGTACTATTTATATAGTATCATAGTACCATTTATATGTATCATAGTACCATTTATAGAGTATCATAGTACATTTATATAGTATCATAGTACCATAGTATATTACCATAATAACATATATATATCATAGTACTATGGTAATATACTATGGTACTATGATAATATACAATGGTACTATAATAATATACTATGGTACTATGATACTATGCTATGGTACTATGATAATATGCTATGGTACTATGATACTATACTATGGTACTATGATACTATACTATGATACTATGATACTATACTATGGTACTATGATAATATACTATGGTACTATGCTATGGTACTATGATACTATACTATGGTACTATGATACTATGCTATGGTACTATGATACTATACTATGGTACTATGATACTATACTATGGTACTATGATATGTACTATGGTACTATGATACTATGTACTATGATACTATACTATGGTACTATGATACTATACTATGGTACTATGATACTATACTATGGTACTATGATACTATACTATGGTACTATGATACTATACTATGGTACTATGATACTATACTATGGTACTATGATACTATACTATGGTACTATGCTACTATGCTATGCTACTATGTACTATACTATGGTTGTGATACTATACTATGTCTATGATACTATGCTATGGTACTATGATACTATACTATGGTACTATGTTGTGGTACTATGTACTATGCTATGGTCTATGATACTATGCTATGGTACTATGTACTATGCTATGGTTGTGATACTATACTATGGTATTATGTCTATGCTATGGTACTATGTCTATGCTATTGTACTATGATACTATGCTATGGTACTATGATACTATACTATGGTGCTATTATACTATGCTATGGTCTATGATACTATGCTATGGTACTATGCTTATGGTACTATGTTGTTATACTATGCTATGATACTATGCTATGCTATTATGCTATGCTACTATGCTATGGTACTATGTTATGATACTATACTATGCTACTATGCTATGCTATGGTACTATGTATGTACTATACTATGCTACTATGATTGTACTATACTATGGTACTATGATATGCTGTGATACTATGCTATGTTGCTATGCTGTGCTACTATGATATGCTACTATTATATGCCACTATGCTATGCTACTATTATATGCTACTATGCTATGTTATGCTACTATGCTATGCTACTATAATATGCTATGCTATGCTACTATGATATGCTACTATGCTATGCTACTATACTATGCCACTATGCTATGCCACTATGCTATGCTATGCCACTATGATATGCTACTATACTATGCTATGCTGTGCTACTATGCTATGTCACTATGCTGTGCTACTATGATATGCTACTATTATATGCTACTATGCTATGTCACTATGCTATGCTACTATTATATGCTACTATGCTATGTTACTATGCTATGCTACTATAATATGCTACTATGCTATGTTATGCTACTATGCTATGCTACTATACTATGCTATTATACTAAGCTACTATGCTATGATACTATACTAAGCAACTATGCTATGCTACTATGCTATGCTACTATACTATGCTACTATGCTATGCTACTATGCTGTGCTACTATGCTATATATCTTGCATAAACTTATTTATTGAGAAGTAAATGTGTACATGTAAGAGCTGATTTAACAAAATATCACACTATCTTATTCCAACTCATTATGTTTTCACAAAATGATCATAGGATGTTATCGAATCAAAAGTATGGTTAACTGTAGCTAAACATGTTTAACCATAGAGTATCATAACTGTGTATGAAGTATTATATTATGTTGGTTCAAGTTATCTTATGTAGGATATTAACATTATATCTATTGATATCTGACCAATGGTACTGATATTGATATGGTATAACATATCGATCTACACACTAAGGCATGTTGACACCACATTAATCTATTCGATTAATGGGAGCAACACACAATATTAATATTGCTTATTTACTGTTCTAAAGAATAAACTTATTTTAAATGATTGCGAAAGTTAGCAACTTTTATTTTGAATGTCAAATAATGCATTTTGCCAAACGAGCATTAACAACTCTTATTAATCACTCACGTTGACTCTAAGGAAAGCGTATACTTATATTATCATTCGTGTGATAGGAAACTGGAGTACCCAGAGAGTGGGATGCTATATTTCATTGGAAAGCATAACTTAAATGTTAGTTATGTGGGATATTGAAATTATATTTATGGATGCCACATACTTAGATTTCTATTGAAACAAAAAACAATTATATTAAATTAAATATTAA
>CM026386.1:92693987-92726695 GCA_014843695.1 Archivesica marissinica
GTGGTTAAAGCGTCTGCCTACGGACAGCCTATTATTATATCCATATAGTATAGTATATATAGTAGAATAGTATACCGTATCCGTGGCCTAGTGGTTAAAGCGTCTGCCTACGGACAGCCTATTATTATATCCATATAGTATATATAGTAGAATAGTATACCGTATCCGTGGCCTAGTGGTTAAAGCGTCTGCCTACGGACAGCCTATTATTATATCCATATAGTATATATAGTAGAATAGTATACCGTATCCGTGGCCTAGTGGTTAAAGCGTCCGCCTACGGACAGCCTATTATTATATCCATATAGTATAGTATATATAGTAGAATAGTATACCGTATCCGTGGCCTAGTGGTTAAAGCGTCTGCCTACGGACAGCCTATTATTATATCCATATAGTATATATAGTAGAATAGTATACCGTATCCGTGGCCTAGTGGTTAAAGCGTCTGCCTACGGACAGCCTATTATTATATCCATATAGTATAGTATATATAGTAGAATAGTATACCGTATCCGTGGCCTAGTGGTTAAAGCGTCTGCCTACGGACAGCCTATTATTATATCCATATAGTATATATAGTAGAATAGTATACCGTATCCGTGACCTAGTGGTTAAAGCGTCCACTACGGACAGCCTATTATTATATCCATATAGTATAGTATATATAGTAGAATAGTATACCGTATCCGTGGCCTAGTGGTTAAAGCGTCTGCCTACGGACAGCCTATTATTATATCCATATAGTATAGTATATATAGTAGAATAGTATACCGTATCCGTGGCCTAGTGGTTAAAGCGTCCGCCTACGGACAGCCTATTATTATATCCATATAGTATATATAGTAGAATAGTATACCGTATCCGTGGCCTAGTGGTTAAAGCGTCTGCCTACGGACAGCCTATTATTATATCCATATAGTATAGTATATATAGTAGAATAGTATACCGTATCCGTGGCCTAGTGGTTAAAGCGTCCGCCTACGGACAGCCTATTATTATATCCATATATAGTATATATAGTAGAATAGTATACCGTATCCGTGGCCTAGTGGTTAAAGCGTCTGCCTACGGACAGCCTATTATTATATCCAAATATAGTATATATAGTAGAATAGTATACCGTATCCGTGGCCTAGTGGTTAAAGCGTCTGCCTACGGACAGCCTATTATTATATCCATATAGTATAGTATATATAGTAGAATAGTATACCGTATCCGTGGCCTAGTGGTTAAAGCGTCCGCCTACGGACAGCCTATTATTATATCCATATAGTATAGTATATATAGTAGAATAGTATACCGTATCCGTGGCCTAGTGGTTAAAGCGTCCGCCTACGGACAGCCTATTATTATATCCATATAGTATAGTATATATAGTAGAATAGTATACCGTATCCGTGGCCTAGTGGTTAAAGCGTCCGCCTACGGACAGCCTATTATTATATCCATATAGTATAGTATATATAGTAGAATAGTATACCGTATCCGTGGCCTAGTGGTTAAAGCGTCTGCCTACGGACAGCCTATTATTATATCCATATAGTATATATAGTAGAATAGTATACCGTATCCGTGGCCTAGTGGTTAAAGCGTCTGCCTACGGACAGCCTATTATTATATCCATATAGTATAGTATATATAGTAGAATAGTATACCGTATCCGTGGCCTAGTGGTTAAAGCGTCTGCCTACGGACAGCATATTATTATATCCATATAGTATAGTATATATAGTAGAATAGTATACCGTATCCGTGACCTAGTGGTTAAAGCGTCTGCCTACGGACAGCATATTATTATATCCATATAGTATAGTATATATAGTAGAATAGTATACCGTATCCGTGGCCTAGTGGTTAAAGCGTCTACCTACGGACAGCCTATTATTATATCCATATAGTATATATAGTAGAATAGTATACCGTATCCGTGACCTAGTGGTTAAAGCGTCCGCCTACGGACAGCCTATTATTATATCCATATAGTATATATAGTAGAATAGTATACCATATCCGTGACCTAGTGGTTAAAGCGTCCGCCTACGGACAGCCTATTATTATATCCATATAGTATATATAGTAGAATAGTATACCGTATCCGTGGCCTAGTGGTTAAACCGTCTGCCTACGGACAGCCTATTATTATATCCATATAGTATATATAGTAGAATAGTATACCGTATCCGTGACCTAGTGGTTAAAGCGTCCGCCTACGGACAGCCTATTATTATATCCATATAGTATATATAGTAGAATAGTATACCGTATCCGTGGCCTAGTGGTTAAAGCGTCTGCCTACGGACAGCCTATTATTATATCCATATAGTATAGTATATATAGTAGAATAGTATACCGTATCCGTGGCCTAGTGGTTAAAGCGTCTGCCTACGGACAGCCTATTATTATATCCATATAGTATAGTATATATAGTAGAATAGTATACCGTATCCGTGGCCTAGTGGTTAAAGCGTCCGCCTACGGACAGCCTATTATTATATCCATATAGTATATATAGTAGAATAGTATACCGTATCCGTGGCCTAGTGGTTAAAGCGTCTGCCTACGGACAGCCTATTATTATATCCATATAGTTATATAGTAGAATAGTATACCGTATCCGTGGCCTAGTGGTTAAAGCGTCGCCTACGGACAGCTATTATTATATCCATATAGTATATATAGTAGAATAGTATACCGTATCCGTGGCCTAGTGGTTAAAGCGTCTGCCTACGGACAGCCTATTATTATATCCATATAGTATATATAGTAGAATAGTATACCGTATCCGTGGCCTAGTGGTTAAAGCGTCTGCCTACGGACAGCCTATTATTATATCCATATAGTATAGTATATATAGTAGAATAGTATACCGTATCCGTGGCCTAGTGGTTAAAGCGTCTGCCTACGGACAGCCTATTATTATATCCATATAGTATATATAGTAGAATAGTATACCGTATCCGTGGCCTAGTGGTTAAAGCGTCCGCCTACGGACAGCCTATTATTATATCCATATAGTATATATAGTAGAATAGTATACCGTATCCGTGGCCTAGTGGTTAAAGCGTCCGCCTACGGACAGCCTATTATTATATCCATATAGTATATATAGTAGAATAGTATACCGTATCCGTGGCCTAGTGGTTAAAGCGTCTGCCTACGGACAGCCTATTATTATATCCATATAGTATAGTATATATAGTAGAATAGTATACCGTATCCGTGGCCTAGTGGTTAAAGCGTCTGCCTACGGACAGCCTATTATTATATCCATATAGTATAGTATATAGTAGAATAGTATACCGTATCCGTGGCCTAGTGGTTAAAGCGTCTCCTACGGACAGCCTATTATTATATCCATATAGTATAGTATATATAGTAGAATAGTATACCGTATCCGTGGCCTAGTGGTTAAAGCGTCCGCCTACGGACAGCCTATTATTATATCCATATAGTATATATAGTAGAATAGTATACCGTATCCGTGGCCTAGTGGTTAAAGCGTCTGCCTACGGACAGCCTATTATTATATCCATATAGTATAGTATATATAGTAGAATAGTATACCGTATCCGTGGCCTAGTGGTTAAAGCGTCCGCCTACGGACAGCCTATTATTATATCCATATAGTATATATAGTAGAATAGTATACCGTATCCGTGGCCTAGTGGTTAAAGCGTCTGCCTACGGACAGCCTATTATTATATCCATATAGTATAGTATATATAGTAGAATAGTATACCGTATCCGTGGCCTAGTGGTTAAAGCGTCTGCCTACGGACAGCCTATTATTATATCCATATAGTATAGTATATATAGTAGAATAGTATACCGTATCCGTGGCCTAGTGGTTAAAGCGTCTGCCTACGGACAGCCTATTATTATATCCATATAGTATATATAGTAGAATAGTATACCGTATCCGTGGCCTAGTGGTTAAAGCGTCTGCCTACGGACAGCCTATTATTATATCCATATAGTATATATAGTAGAATAGTATACCGTATCCGTGGCCTAGTGGTTAAAGCGTCCCTACGGACAGCCTATTATTATATCCATATAGTATAGTATATATAGTAGAATAGTATACCGTATCCGTGGCCTAGTGGTTAAAGCGTCTGCCTACGGACAGCCTATTATTATATCCATATAGTATATATAGTAGAATAGTATACCGTATCCGTGGCCTAGTGGTTAAAGCGTCTGCCTACGGACAGCATTATTATATCCATATATATAGTATATATAGTAGAATAGTATACCGTATCCGTGGCCTAGTGGTTAAAGCGTCTGCCTACGGACAGCCTATTATTATATCCATATAGTATAGTATATATAGTAGAATAGTATACCGTATCCGTGGCCTAGTGGTTAAAGCGTCTGCCTACGGACAGCCTATTATTATATCCATATAGTATATATATATAGTAGAATAGTATACCGTATCCGTGGCCTAGTGGTTAAAGCGTCCGCCTACGGACAGCCTATTATTATATCCATATAGTATATATAGTAGAATAGTATACCGTATCCGTGGCCTAGTGGTTAAAGCGTCCGCCTACGGACAGCCTATTATTATATCCATATATATAGTATATATAGTAGAATAGTATACCGTATCCGTGGCCTAGTGGTTAAAGCGTCTGCCTACGGACAGCCTATTATTATATCCATATAGTATATATAGTAGAATAGTATACCGTATCCGTGGCCTAGTGGTTAAAGCGTCTGCCTACGGACAGCCTATTATTATATCCATATAGTATATATAGTAGAATAGTATACCGTATCCGTGGCCTAGTGGTTAAAGCGTCTGCCTACGGACAGCCTATTATTATATCCATATAGTATATATAGTAGAATAGTATACCGTATCCGTGGCCTAGTGGTTAAAGCGTCTGCCTACGGACAGCCTATTATTATATCCATATAGTATATATAGTAGAATAGTATACCGTATCCGTGGCCTAGTGGTTAAAGCGTCTGCCTACGGACAGCCTATTATTATATCCATATAGTATATATAGTAAATAGTATACCGTATCCGTGCCTAGTGGTTAAAGCGTCCGCCTACGGACAGCTATTATTATATCCATATAGTATAGTATATATAGTAGAATAGTATACCGTATCCGTGGCCTAGTGGTTAAAGCGTCTGCCTACGGACAGCCTATTATTATATCCATATAGTATAGTATATATAGTAGAATAGTATACCGTATCCGTGGCCTAGTGGTTAAAGCGTCCGCCTACGGACAGCCTATTATTATATCCATATAGTATAGTATATATAGTAGAATAGTATACCGTATCCGTGGCCTAGTGGTTAAAGCGTCTGCCTACGGACAGCCTATTATTATATAGTATAGTATATATAGTAGAATAGTATACCGTATCCGTGGCCTAGTGGTTAAAGCGTCTGCCTACGGACAGCCTATTATTATATCCATATAGTATAGTATATATAGTAGAATAGTATACCGTATCCGTGGCCTAGTGGTTAAAGCGTCTGCCTACGGACAGCCTATTATTATAATATATAGAATATATACCGTATCCGGCCTAGTGGTTAAAGCTCGCTACGACACTATTATTATATCCATAGTATAGTATATATAGTAGAATAGTATACCGTATCCGTGGCCTAGTGGTTAAAGCGTCTGCCTACGGACAGCCTATTATTATATCCATATAGTATAGTATATATAGTAGAATAGTATACCGTATCCGTGGCCTAGTGGTTAAAGCGTCCGCCTACGGACAGCCTATTATTATATCCATATAGTATATATAGTAGAATAGTATACCGTATCCGTGGCCTAGTGGTTAAAGCGTCTGCCTACGGACAGCCTATTATTATATCCATATAGTATATATAGTAGAATAGTATACCGTATCCGTGGCCTAGTGGTTAAAGCGTCTGCCTACGGACAGCCTATTATTATATCCATATAGTATAGTATATATAGTAGAATAGTATACCGTATCCGTGGCCTAGTGGTTAAAGCGTCTGCCTACGGACAGCCTATTATTATATCCATATAGTATAGTATATATAGTAGAATAGTATACCGTATCCGTGGCCTAGTGGTTAAAGCGTCTGCCTACGGACAGCCTATTATTATATCCATATAGTATAGTATATATAGTAGAATAGTATACCGTATCCGTGGCCTAGTGGTTAAAGCGTCTGCCTACGGACAGCCTATTATTATATCCATATAGTATATATAGTAGAATAGTATACCGTATCCGTGGCCTAGTGGTTAAAGCGTCCGCCTACGGACAGCCTATTATTATATCCATATAGTATAGTATATATAGTAGAATAGTATACCGTATCCGTGGCCTAGTGGTTAAAGCGTCTGCCTACGGACAGCCTATTATTATATCCATATAGTATATATAGTAGAATAGTATACCGTATCCGTGGCCTAGTGGTTAAAGCGTCCGCCTACGGACAGCCTATTATTATATCCATATAGTATATATAGTAGAATAGTATACCGTATCCGTGGCCTAGTGGTTAAAGCGTCTGCCTACGGACAGCCTATTATTATATCCATATAGTATATATAGTAGAATAGTATACCGTATCCGTGGCCTAGTGGTTAAAGCGTCTGCCTACGGACAGCCTATTATTATATCCTATAGTATAGTATATATAGTAGAATAGTATACCGTATCCGTGGCCTAGTGGTTAAAGCGTCTGCCTACGGACAGCCTATTATTATATCCATATAGTATATATAGTAGAATAGTATACCGTATCCGTGGCCTAGTGGTTAAAGCGTCCGCCTACGGACAGCCTATTATTATATCCATATAGTATAGTATATATAGTAGAATAGTATACCGTATCCGTGGCCTAGTGGTTAAAGCGTCAGCCTACGGACAGTCTATTATTATATCCATATAGTATAGTATATATAGTAGAATAGTATACCGTATCCGTGGCCTAGTGGTTAAAGCGTCAGCCTACGGACAGTCTATTATTATATCCATATAGTATATATAGTAGAATAGTATACCGTATCCGTGGCCTAGTGGTTAAAGCGTCTGCCTACGGACAGCCTATTATTATATCCATATGTATAGTATATATAGTAGAATAGTATACCGTATCCGTGGCCTAGTGGTTAAAGCGTCTGCCTACGGACAGCCTATTATTATATAGTATAGTATATATAGTAGAATAGTATACCGTATCCGTGGCCTAGTGGTTAAAGCGTCTGCCTACGGACAGCCTATTATTATATCCATATAGTATAGTATATATAGTAGAATAGTATACCGTATCCGTGGCCTAGTGGTTAAAGCGTCTGCCTACGGACAGCCTATTATTATATCCATATAGTATAGTATATATAGTAGAATAGTATACCGTATCCGTGGCCTAGTGGTTAAAGCGTCCGCCTACGGACAGCCTATTATTATATCCATATAGTATAGTATATATAGTAGAATAGTATACCGTATCCGTGGCCTAGTGGTTAAAGCGTCTGCCTACGGACAGCCTATTATTATATCCATATAGTATATATAGTAGAATAGTATACCGTATCCGTGGCCTAGTGGTTAAAGCGTCTGCCTACGGACAGCCTATTATTATATCCATATAGTATAGTATATATAGTAGAATAGTATACCGTATCCGTGGCCTAGTGGTTAAAGCGTCTGCCTACGGACAGCCTATTATTATATCCATATAGTATAGTATATATAGTAGAATAGTATACCGTATCCGTGGCCTAGTGGTTAAAGCGTCTGCCTACGGACAGCCTATTATTATATCCATATAGTATAGTATATATAGTAGAATAGTATACCGTATCCGTGGCCTAGTGGTTAAAGCGTCCGCCTACGGACAGCCTATTATTATATCCATATAGTATATATAGTAGAATAGTATACCGTATCCGTGGCCTAGTGGTTAAAGCGTCCGCCTACGGACAGCCTATTATTATATCCATATAGTATAGTATATATAGTAGAATAGTATACCGTATCCGTGGCCTAGTGGTTAAAGCGTCTGCCTACGGACAGCCTATTATTATATCCATATAGTATATATAGTAGAATAGTATACCGTATCCGTGGCCTAGTGGTTAAAGCGTCTGCCTACGGACAGCCTATTATTATATCCATATAATAGTATATATAGTAGAATAGTATACCGTATCCGTGGCCTAGTGGTTAAAGCGTCTGCCTACGGACAGCCTATTATTATATCCATATATATAGTATATATAGTAGAATAGTATACCGTATCCGTGACCTAGTGGTTAAAGCGTCTGCCTACGGACAGCCTATTATTATATCCATATAGTATAGTATATATAGTAGAATAGTATACCGTATCCGTGGCCTAGTGGTTAAAGCGTCTGCCTACGGACAGCCTATTATTATATCCATATAGTATATATAGTAGAATAGTATACCGTATCCGTGGCCTAGTGGTTAAAGCGTCCGCCTACGGACAGCCTATTATTATATCCATATAGTATATATAGTAGAATAGTATACCGTATCCGTGGCCTAGTGGTTAAAGCGTCCGCCTACGGACAGCCTATTATTATATCCATATAGTATAGTATATATAGTAGAATAGTATACCGTATCCGTGGCCTAGTGGTTAAAGCGTCAGCCTACGGACAGTCTATTATTATATCCATATAGTATAGTATATATAGTAGAATAGTATACCGTATCCGTGGCCTAGTGGTTAAAGCGTCTGCCTACGGACAGCCTATTATTATATCCAATATATAGTATATATAGTAGAATAGTATACCGTATCCGTGACCTAGTGGTTAAAGCGTCTGCCTACGGACAGCCTATTATTATATCCATATAGTATAGTATATATAGTAGAATAGTATACCGTATCCGTGGCCTAGTGGTTAAAGCGTCTGCCTACGGACAGCCTATTATTATATAGTATAGTATATATAGTAGAATAGTATACCGTATCCGTGGCCTAGTGGTTAAAGCGTCTGCCTACGGACAGCCTATTATTATATCCATATAGTATAGTATATATAGTAGAATAGTATACCGTATCCGTGGCCTAGTGGTTAAAGCGTCTACCTACGGACAGCCTATTATTATATCCATATAGTATAGTATATATAGTAGAATAGTATACCGTATCCGTGGCCTAGTGGTTAAAGCGTCCGCCTACGGACAGCCTATTATTATATAGTATAGTATATATAGTAGAATAGTAATTAAACATTCTCTAAGATGCATATCACCCATGCATTTTTCCATCAGTCGCTGGAAGGTTGCGGGTGCATTGGTGAGTCCGAAACCCATCCGGTTCCACTCATAAAACCCCAGTGCTCCGACACTAAAAGCTGTTTTGGCCTTATCCTCTTCTGCAACTTCGACCTGCCAGTAAGCTGAATGTAGGTCAAGTTTACTAAAATATAGTGGTGAGTATCCCCGCCTGTCACGCGGGAGACCGGGGTTCAATTCCCCGACGGGGAGCCATTTGTAGACCGGGGAGTTTATAGATATAACAAACTCTGGTTGTTTTCGTATTTTCGTATATATGGATATAAAGAGCCAGAGTCCGGCTATCAGCTGATACATATATTATATATATGTATAAAGTTACTAGTATAGTATATATTAACGTAAACAGGATAGCTTTGCAACGTATCCGTTTGACTAGTAGAGTAAGAGTGTGGGATAAGGGTCTTGAACAAGTTAGTTGGAAAGTGCACCTAATTAGTTGAGTTAGTTCACTCATTCACACATCTGACTTGATTGTCACTCACAATCACTCACCCATAATACTTTATACACAATAGTAGTGAAGACTAGTATATATTATACAAAGACATAGTATGGGACCAGGCTA
This sequence comes from Archivesica marissinica, assembly GCA_014843695.1. Taxonomy (NCBI): domain Eukaryota; kingdom Metazoa; phylum Mollusca; class Bivalvia; order Venerida; family Vesicomyidae; genus Archivesica; species Archivesica marissinica. Next base: position 92,703,856 of record CM026386.1, read on the forward strand.
TATAATTATGATATGATTCAGACCAGTGATTTTATTAGGCCATATAGGGAAACTATTGGGTGGTAAGCTTGCAGCAGGGTTTGGAAACATTATAATGTACATGTACTAAATATCAATAATTAGTTCCCTTTAACATAAATATGATATGGGTTACATAGTTCCCCTCTTGGAGAAAAGGTCTCCTGACGTTTTAATTACCTGAAACTAAATGAATAGTGTAGCTCAATCCAAATAATCAAGCTATATAATAACAATTTTATTTACTGCATCATTCACTATCCAACATCCGACATTGTCAGCTGAAATAATTTTACAAACTGAAATAAAAACATAACAACCAATACAATGTAATTAAAGATACTAATGTAACGATCATTAGTTAAGTATTACACCGTGCATGGGTATGTTCAATATGGCTGGCTTAAAGGTATATGTCCACAATAATGGACATATGCTACAAATCTGTTCCAACTATGTGGAGACCTGTAAAGGTAAGATTAACCTTCAAATTGTACAAACATGAATATTTACTATGAAAATAAAAACAACCATTTCAAATGACATAATGAAATGTAATACTAATGTACGCGCATTGTATATATACTGACATAGAATGATTCAAACATTGCACTTACACAGTAAAATACCAGAATACAGTATATTTTGAAACAATTAAAAACTCAATATCTGACACCGTATCCGTGGCCTAGTGGTTAAAGCGTCCGCCTACGGACAGCATATTATTATATCCATATAGTATAGTATATATAGTAGAATAGTATACCGTGTTCGTGACCTAGTGGTTAAAGCGTCCTCCTACGGAGAGCCTATTATTATATCCATATAGTATATATAGTAGAATAGTATACCGTATCCATGGTCTAGTGGTTAAAGCGTCTGCCTACGGACAGCCTATTATTATATCCATATAGTATATATAGTAGAATAGTATACCGTATCCATGGTCTAGTGGTTAAAGCGTCTGCCTACGGACAGCCTATTATTATATCCATATAGTATAGTATATATAGTAGAATAGTATACCGTATCCCTGGCCTAGTGGTTAAAGTGTCTGCCTACGGACAGCCTATTATTATATCCATTTAGTATATATAGTAGAATAGTATACCGTATCCGTGGCCTAGTGGTTAAAGCGTCCGCCTACGGACAGCCTATTATTATATCCATATAGTATAGTATATATAGTAGAATAGTATACCGTATCCGTGGCCTAGTGGTTAAAGCGTCTGCCTACGGACAGCCTATTATTATATCCATATAGTATAGTATATATAGTAGAATAGTATACCGTATCCGTGTTCTAGTGGTTAATGCGTCCGCCTACGGACAGCCTATTATTATATCCATATAGTATATATAGTAGAATAGTATACCGTATCCGTGGCCTTGGTTAAAGCGTCCGTCTACGGACAACCTATTATTATATCCATATAGTATAGTATATATAGTAGAATAGTATACCGTATCCGTGACCTAGTGGTTAAAGCGTCTGCCTACGGACAGCCTATTATTATATCCATATAGTATATATAGTAGAATAGTATACCGTATCCGTGGCCTAGTGGTTAAAGCGTCCGCCTACGGACAGCCTATTATTATATCCATATAGTATAGTATATATAGTAGAATAGTATACCGTATCCGTGGCCTAGTGGTTAAAGCGTCCGCCTACGGACAGCCTATTATTATATCCATATAGTATAGTATATATAGTAGAATAGTATACCGTATCCGTGACCTAGTGGTTAAAGCGTCCGCCTACGGACAGCCTATTATTATATCCATATAGTATATATAGTAGAATAGTATACCGTATCCGTGGCCTAGTGGTTAAAGCGTCTGCCTACGGACAGCATATTATTATATTCATATAGTATATATAGTAGAATAGTATACCGTATCCGTGGCCTATTGGTTAATGCGTCCGCCTACGGACAGCCTATTATTATATCCATATAGTATAGTATATATAGTAGAATAGTATACCGTATCCGTGGCCTAGTGGTTAAAGCGTCCGCCTACGGAGCGGGAGGTAGAAGTTTCGCACCTAGTCAGGGGTTAATTCTGATATAGCCGGTTGGTGAGCCGCCAGCTAGTTAAATAATGGATACCGATTGCCTACCAGCCTGACATACAAGCATAATATTCGGGAAGTACTAAATGTTCATAAAAAGAGGTGTCTCATAAGTCAGAAATGGCTGGCCTTTTAAAATTAATAGGGATGACACTATTATAAACAAACACACACTAAAGTGCCTAGGTCGGTTTCAAGAACTGTTGGCCTGCAGATAATTGAATAATTGTATACTATGCAATGTTTTTTTTGTGATTTTGACATTCGAATGATCATCGGAACGAATACTCAATTATTCACTGTTTACTTTAACTTTCCAATGTACACATGTTCTGCTTTCTGTTTTTCTAACGCTGTGACGTAGAAGCTTTTCTGATTGAAAACGATGGCTTGATAGAACATATATACGTAACGTCTACTGTTATTGGTTTGGAATGGTAGGGCTTAGCCTCTATTTAGAAACAGTGAACATTCATTTGGGTGACAACTTACAGCATTTCCGACCATTGTGGATGCAAACAACATGTGTCATATACAATAGCTATGTTTTGTGTTGGTTGTTCACTAACTATACCGAATCAATGTAGTTTGCCTGGTTGGTGGATCCGAGACACTAAGATTTCTCTGTATGGGAAACACGAATTTAATATTTCAACACATTTACATTGTAACGCAATCTCTTTTTAATGGGGTCGGATGGAACCTACGTTGCTGGAACATCCATAAATGTCTCTGTGATTTGTGCCACTTTCGGATATGTGATAATTTCGAACCCGCCATTATAATGGGTTCTAGTCTAAGAAGTTTAATTTCATAGTACATAACCTTCTGAGTTAAAGAAGCACCTGCAACTATGAGCCACTTGTGATCACCAGGCTGTGTTGGAGCCATACTCGGGATGACTACACACATCTGGACCAAGATGGCCATTCATTTGTGTTTAAATGTTACTGGATTAAAAACAACTAGTGTATGATTTAACTTATATGTAATAACATTTTATTTGAACATAATTATAGAAATGTTTTATTATCCTATTATAACATTCGAATATTCGAACATTCCCCTACACAGTTTGTATTGACGCACAGCTGGAGATAGCAAACCCATTCCCCCAGAGACATCTGCCATCCCCAATATATAAACGTCTGGCACGATTTTGGACTGCATTAATGCATGAAAACGGGGCACAATAAGCAACCACAAGCCAGACGACAGAGTGATGAACACATTATATAGTACACACAAGCTAATTTACATTTAGCAATGAGCAGTTCCAATGCACATGTTGCATTTCGAGCAACATATTTGGCAGTAACATTGAAGTCATATCGTTTAAATTGCACCAGTCATGTAATGCATTGCCTAATTAAGGAACGAATTGCGAGTTAATAGTTTCCATTGGGGTATAAACAACATTGGGCGTGTTTAAGGTGCGTGGAAGCCGCATGCCTCCACGGTAACTTTAAACACCCCAAATGTAAACTATTAACTCGTGATTCATTACTTATATTTACATTAATTTTTTGTTTCAATGAGACAAACAAAAACATATCGCACTTTCCAATCGTGTAACAATTGTGCAGGGTGATAGTATAAAATATTACACTCTTTATAAAACGTTACACAATAGTTTCCATGAATGAAACGCAGCTCTACGCAAAACACGATTAGAAAGAATAGAACAAACGTCGTAACGGAAGTAAATCTACTCAGGAATGCGGATGTATTATTATTTCTTCTACTAAGTCCAGGGCATGTTAGTGGTTCAGGAAGACCCGGATGCCATAAGACAGTATTTCAGACACAAGCGGGCATCCTAGTAGAACCACCGACCTTCCACAAGCAACCAGGATAACACCATTACATGAAATAATTAGACAGCCATTGTGTTATTCGAACCTGCAGCGTGGTGGATTGGTAGTAGTTTACCGCATCTTCGCTCTTCTATAGAAGTCGTGTTTATCAAGTAGTCAAGCATATGGATTGATGCCTGTTATTAAATACCAACACATTTACACATGTATGTCAGTCTTATTTCACTAAATTATACTATGGTGGGAAGGGCATATTGGTCCATTATCTTACAACATGAAATACCAAATGTAGTAGGGTCCGATTTAGTCTCCATACTTTAAACCAGTTATTCCTTGTAGATATACACGATGTGTAATGGTCAGTGAGACACAACCGTGCGTAGCGAGTTTAACTCGAGGATACATGTGTGAGCGACATGTAGCGTGATGTTCCAATACAGTAATTTCCAATATCGTATGATAGTCAGACATCTTTTTTATGAAGAGAGCATTTATTATATATATTTATAGCGAATAGAGCATACCATAGAAGTCTTCAAACAGAATAACGTATTGTTCAGGTATATATATATGCGTGAGATATTGAAATTGTTGATTTGTACGCTGTAGTATTGGGATCATTATGTTGTACGCGGGATCGGTTCAGTTGGTCCTTTCCTGAGTATGTTCCCTTGGTCCTGGCTGTCGGTATATCAAACCTCATCATTGCACATAACTTAACAGATGCATGTTATTTACAGTTGTCACCGGCACCAGTGAGTGAGTGGTTGAATGTGTAACGGACGGTGGAGAGTTATGTTATATTTCGGGTTTTACGCCTGCATCAGCACCATTTTGGGCTATATCGCCGGCGGGCAGTTTACCTAACAACACCTTTCCTGGACAGGCTCCAGCGGTTAACCAGTACTTGGGTGCACCAACCTCCGTAAGAAACTGCCAACTTTTTCATATAAATGAGACACGGCCTGAGCGGGGCTCGAACCCGTGACCATCAGTGACGATAGGTTACAGTGGTATACAGGTCAGCGACCTTAACCACTCGACCACGGAGGCGGACTGGACGGTGGAGAGAATAGCGAGAAGTGTGTTACAGAGACCAATCTCTGCGTAAGTTATTGTATAGGTCTATGTTGTATAGGTATATGTTGTATAGGTCTATGTTGCATATGTCTATGCTGTATTTGTCTATGTTGCATATGTCTATGTTGCATATGTCTATGTTGCATATGTCTATGTTGCATATGTCTATGTTGCATATTTCTATGTTGTATAGGTCTATGGTGTATATGTCTATGTTGCATATGTCTATGTTGTATATGTCTATGTTGTATATGTCTATGTTGTATATGTCTATGTTGCATATGTCTATGTTGTATATGTCTATGTTGTATATGTCTATGTTGTATATGTCTATGTTGTATATGTCTATGTTGTATATGTCTATGTTGTATATGTCTATGTTGTATATGTCTATGTTGTATATGTCTATGCTGTGTATGTCTATGTTGTATATGTCTATGTTGTATATGTCTATGCTGTATATGTCTATGTTGTATATGTCTATGATGTATATGTCTATGTTGTATATGTCTATGTTGTATATGTCTATGTTGTATATGTATATGCTGTATATGTCTATGTTGTATATGTCTATGTTGTATATGTCTATGTGACATATGTCTATGTTGTATATGTCTATGTTGTATATGTCTATGTTGTATATATCTATGTTGTATATGTCTATGTTATATATCTATGTTGCATATGTCTATGTTGTATATGTCTATGTTGTATATATCTATGTTGTATATGTCTATGTTATATATCTATGATGCATATGTCTATGTTGTATATGGCTATGTTGTATATATCTATGTTGTATATGTCTATGTTGTATATGTATATGTGTTATATGTCTATGTTGTATATGTCTATGTTGCATATGTCTATGCTGTATATGTCTATGTTGTATATGTCTATGTTGTATATGTCTATGCTGTATATGTCTATGTTGCATATGTCTATGTTGCATATGTCTATGTTGTATAGGTATATGGTGTATATGTCTATGTTGCATATGTCTATGTTGCATATGTCTATGTTGTATATGTCTATGTTGTATATGTCTATGTTGTATATGTCTATGTTGCATATGTCTATGTTGTATATGTCTATGTTGTATATGTCTATGTTGTATATGTCTATGTTGTATATGTCTATGTTGTATATGTCTATGTTGTATATGTCTATGTTGTATATGTCTATGTTGTATATGTCTATGTTGTATATGTCTATGTTGTATATGTCTATGTTGTATATGTCTATGTTGTATATGTCTATGTTGTATATGTCTATGTTGTATATGTCTATGTTGTATATGTCTATGTTGTATATGTCTATGTTGTATATATGTTGTATATGTCTATGTTGTATATATGTTGTATATGTCTATGTTGTATATGTCTATGTTGTATATGTCTATGTTGTATATATGTTGTATATGTCTATGTTGTATATATGTTGTATATGTCTATGTTGTATATGTCTATGTTGTATATGTCTATGTTTTATATGTCTATGTTGTATATGTCTATGTTGTATATGTCTATGTTGTATATGTCTATGTTGTATATGTCTATGTTGTATATGTCTATGTTGTATATGTCTATGTTGTATATGTCTATGTTGTATATGTCTATGTTGTATATGTCTATGTTGTATATGTCTATGTTGTATATGTCTATGTTGTATATGTCTATGTTGTATAGTCTATGTTGCATATGTCTATGTTGTATGTCTATGTTGTATATGTCTATGTTGTATATGTCTATGTTGTATATGTCTATGCTGTATATGTCTATGTTGTATATGTCTGTTGTATATGTCTATGTTGTATATGTCTATGTTGTATATGTCTATGTTGTATATGTCTATGTTGTATATGTCTATGTTGTATATGTCTATGTTGTATATGTCTATGTTGTATATGTCTATGTTGTATATGTCTATGTTGCATATGTCTATGTTGTATATGTCTATGTTGTATATGTCTATGTTGTATATGTCTATGTTGTATATGTCTATGTTGTATATGTCTATGTTGTATATGTCTATGTTGTATATGTCTATGTTGTATATGTCTATGTTGTATATGTCTATGTTGCATATGTCTATGTTGTATATGTCTATGTTGTATATGTCTATGTTGTATATGTCTATGTTGTATATGTCTATGCTGTATATGTCTATGTTGTATATGTCTATGTTGTATATGTCTATGTTGTATATGTCTATGTTGTATATGTCTATGTTGTATATGTCTATGTTGTATATGTCTATGTTGTATATGTCTATGTTGTATATGTCTATGTTGTATATGTCTATGTTGTATATGTCTATGTTGTATATGTCTATGTTGTATATGTCTATGTTGTATATGTCTATGTTGTATATATGTTGTATATGTCTATGTTGTATATGTCTATGTTGTATATGTCTATGTTGTATATATGTTGTATATGTCTATGTTGTATATGTCTATGTTGTATATGTCTATGTTGTATATGTCTATGTTGTATATGTCTATGTTGTATATGTCTATGTTGTATATGTCTATGTTGTATATGTTGATATGTCTATGTTGTATATGTCTATGTTGCATATGTCTATGTTGTATATGTCTATGTTGCATATGTCTATGTTGATATATGTTGTATATGTCTATGTTGTATATGTCTATGTTGTATATGTCTATGTTGTATATGTCTATGTTGTATATGTCTATGTTGTATATGTCTATGTTGTATATGTCTATGTTGTATATGTCTATGTTGTATATGTCTATGTTGTATATGTCTATGTTGTATATGTCTATGTTGTATATGTCTATGTTGTATATGTCTATGTTGTATATGTCTATGTTGTATATATGTTGTATATTCTATGTTGTATATGTCTATGTTGTATATGTCTATGTTGTATATGTCTATGTTGTATATATGTTGTATATGTCTATGTTGTATATGTCTATGTTGCATATGTCTATGTTGTATATGTCTATGTTGCATATGTCTATGTTGTATATGTCTATGTTGTATATATGTCTATGTTGCATATGTCTATGTTGTATATGTCTATGTTGTATATGTCTATGTTGTATATGTCTATGTTGTATATGTCTATGTTGTATATGTCTATGTTGTATGTCTATGTTGTATATGTCTATGTTGTATATGTCTATGTTGTATATGTCTATGTTGTATATGTCTATGTTGTATATGTCTATGTTGTATATATGTTGTATATGTCTATGTTGTATATGTCTATGTTGTATATGTCTATGTTGTATATGTCTATGTTGTATATGTCTATGTTGTATATGTCTATGTTGTATATATGTTGTATATGTCTATGTTGTATATGTCTATGTTGTATATGTCTATGTTGTATATGTCTATGTTGTATATGTCTATGTTGTATATGTCTATGTTGTATATGTCTATGTTGTATATGTCTATGTTGTATATGTCTATGTTGTATATGTCTATGTTGTATATATGTTGTATATGTCTATGTTGTATATGTCTATGTTGTATATGTCTATGTTGTATATGTCTATGTTGTATATGTCTATGTTGTATATATGTTGTATATGTCTATGTTGTATATATGTTGTATATGTCTATGTTGTATATGTCTATGTTGTATATGTCTATGTTGTATATGTCTATGTTGTATATGTCTATGTTGTATATTCTATGTTGTATATGTCTATGTTGTATATGTCTATGTTGTATATGTCTATGTTGTATATGTCTATGTTGTATATGTCTATGTTGTATATATGTTGTATATGTCTATGTTGTATATGTCTATGTTGTATATGTCTATGTTGTATATGTCTATGTTGTATATGTCTATGTTGTATATGTCTATGTTGTATATGTCTATGTTGTATATGTCTATGTTGTATATGTCTATGTTGCATATGTCTATGTTGTATATGTCTATGTTGTATATGTCTATGTTGTATATGTCTATGTTGTATATATGTTGTATATGTCTATGTTGTATATGTCTATGTTGTATATGTCTATGTTGTATATATGTTGTATATGTCTATGTTGTATATGTCTATGTTGTATATGTCTATGTTGTATATGTCTATGTTGTATATGTCTATGTTGTATATGTCTATGTTGTATATGTCTATGTTGTATATGTCTATGTTGTATATGTCTATGTTGTATATGTCTATGTTGTATATGTCTATGTTGTATATGTCTATGTTGTATATATGTTGTATATGTCTATGTTGTATATGTCTATGTTGCATATGTCTATGTTGTATATATGTTGTATATGTCTATGTTGTATATGTCTATGTTGTATATGTCTATGTTGTATATATCTATGTTGTATATGTCTATGTTATATATCTATGTTGCATATGTCTATGTTGTATATGTCTATGTTGCATATGTCTATGTTGTATATGTCTATGTTGTATATATCTATGTTGTATATGTCTATGTTATATATCTATGTTGCATATGTCTATGTTGTATATGTCTATGTTGTATATATCTATGTGGCATATGTCTATGTTGTATATGTCTATGTTGTATATGTCCATGTTTCATGAGAGACATGGATGTATCATAGATTACCTCTGTGTTACTGATGTCACACATATTTAAGTAAGAATAAGAGTTATTACGAACCACGAACCTGACGAGAGTATATATAGTGCCAACGTATATAATTTGTTGTTGTTGTTGTTAACCCAAGCCCTGCAAATCATCTATATATATTTATATGACGTATATGTTTTAATCCTATTCTTAATGTGTGTATATATGTGTATTGTAGAACCAGAGCGTTCGAGAGCCCTGTTGTCTACATGGAGATTCAATAGATTGATGAAACCTATAGAGTGTTGTCATTCTAACTGACCCCCCCCCCGAATCCGAACCCTACCACACCAAATATAAAATATTACCAAGTGCATAACATAATCCATATATAAGTAACACAATCTGAAGTTCCATACTCGTTATTTTGTTTAATTGCTTTAAAATCAGTTGATAATGTCCTACATGTAGGTATGTACACCTCGCACTATCGAACTTCCTTGTCGATTGTACCCAGCGTAATGCAAGCGCAAACCAAGGAATATACATGTAAATAGTATAAACAGTGAGTTAAGGTTTAAACCATCGTATATATAAACTTATTTAACGTCGCTACCGGTTGCTCATATAGGCGACGGGCAGTTTAAACAATAAACACATTTCCTGGGCAGGCTCCAGTGGTTAACCAATACGCACAAGCCTCCTTAAAAACTACCAACATTTTTATATAAGATACACTGATTGAACGGGGCTCGAATCCGTGACCATCAGTGATGATAGGTTACAGTGGTATACAAGTCAGCGACCGTAACCACTTAACCACGGAGGCGGACCAGATGTATATGGGCGGGTACCCACTTACTTAAGCATCCTTGAGAAGACCCATGTTATTAAGCTCTAATATTCCTATATTTAAAGAATATATTTTAATGAATTTTGGGCTAATAGTTTCCATCGGGTATGAACTACATTGGGCGTGATAACGTAGTTCATACAGTTCATTACTTGTATTTACGTGAATTCTTTTTTTAATGACACTAAGAAAATATAGCACACGTTGTGCTTAAAATATTCTAAAGTCCATAATTGTAACTTACCTTGTGCCGTAACAAGTATATAGAATATTCTTGGAACAGTAAATTTTACATAGACGGAGGGTCCGCCTCCGTGGTCGAGTGGTTAAGGTCGCTGACTTGCATACCACTGTAACCTATCATCACTGATGGCCACGGGTTCGAGCCACGCTCAAAAAAATTGAAAAAATGGGCAGTTTCTTACGGAGGTTTGTGCACCCAATTACTGGTTAACCGCTGAAGCCTGCCCAGAAAAGGTGTTAGGTAAACTGCCCGCCGGCGATATAGCCCATACATGGTGCTGATGCAGGCGTAAAACCCGAAATATAAATATAACACATATAACATAGACGGAGGTAGGGATTATTAGCGAACCCCGACATTAAAGCAGACTATTTAATGGCTACCGGGGTAGTACCAAGAGCAAGAGTAGTGTAAGATATTATTTTAGTACCAGTCTATTTGTTCTATTTAGTTTATGCAAATTTACTTTAGCTCGATTGCGAAACAAGTTCTTGCAACTTATATTAATCACTCTCGATACCTCATTCCTGGTGGAATCCATCGTCACGAGGGAGAGAGAAGAGGTAACGTGGACTTTAAATATCATACATCCGAGTTCTGCTGAACGACTACTCGGAGTTATGATTGACAATACACTATCCTGGGATAAGCACACTGACAATGTTCTCAAAAAATGTAACTCTTATTTATATTTATTGTCTCGTATAAAAAGGTATCTCTCTATTCCCAATCGCAACCTCTTCTACAATGCTTACATATTGCCTCAATTAGACTTTTGTTGTGTGATATGGGGTAACTGCAACTCATCTTTAGAAGATAAAATAGTTCGGTTACAAAAGAGAGCAGCTAGACTAATTCTAGATCAGGACTTTGACACTCCATCGAAATTATTATTCTCCCAACTAAAATGGATGACCTTTCCAGAACGAGTCATATATCAGAAGGCTATACAAATGTATAAAACATTACATGGAGCTGCTCCAGACTATTTAAAATCATCCTTCACTTTTACTTCTGATATACATCCTAGAATTCTTAGATCAACCTCAGAATATCAATTATACACACCAAGACCAAATTGTGAATTATTTCGTAATACATTTGAATTTTCAGGATCATCTATTTGGAATTCATTGCCTCACTCAGTTCAAAATGCTCCAACTATCCAACAGTTCAAAATTCTCTACTTAAGGTGGCACTATAACAATTCAAACTAATCGCGCACTTCTACTGTTATTATAAACGTGTATTGCGATTGCTATATTTATTAGAATCGTAAATATGACTGTCTTTAAGTTGATTTCATACATATTTTGAAGATACCACTACAAGTCAAATCTGCATATTGTTAGATAAGATCTAGCATCATAAATTGTCTCATTCCCATTTTCTACTCTGCTAGCCAAGTCCATATATCATCATTTTCCATTACATATTAAATATAGTTTCTCTATTTTTCAGCTTTTACATTACTATATTATTCCAATGTGCAGTTCTCACTTATAGTGCTATGTTTTGATTGCATTTGATTGTATATATGTTGAGGGCCTCATGGTAGATTAACTTTTGTTAAATGAGTACTCTCGTTAAATAAAGTCTTTATTATTATTATTATTATTATTATTAAATACCTTACCTGAGGGCACACTCGTAACGGCTACAGTGGGGCTCGAACTCCATGCCGTTCGCACCTGAAGCGAACGCACTACCACTGCGCTATCACGACTTCCACTTATCCTATTTACATAGCGGTGTTTCCCACATATCCCATTTATATTTCCAATCTCATAATGAGCAGTTCCCTATACTGTATACATATATGTACGTCGATACCTCAACGGACACGTCTAGAAATTACTTAGGTACTGAGGTACCGTCACGAGACACCACAGCACTTCACTATATATACATATATATATATATCACCCAGGCCATTATATAATATCTTTAGGTACTGCTGTTCCATAGTGTATGCATGCGATGGAATGAGCTCTCCACAGCGATTCAAATAATGTTGTAAGTACTAATTTAAAAATAAGCGTGTGACAATAATTGGCTAATCTAACTCTTTTCCCAAAATACCGGAGTACCTCAACCAATGCATGTGGTAACTAAATTGGACTTATATTATGTGTAGTTCTGCACTGGACTACCACACAAGAAGTGTTTTTCATTATATTATTTTTCTGTATTTTAATATGTGTAATTGTGTGCATTGTTCAAACTATAATATTGGGAAATACAATATGTTTAAACTAAACCTGGCCATTCATTAGTCTGTTTATCACTGTGTTTTCATATCGTTCTCTAATCTACTGTAACGGTAGTATTGAGGCAGTCAACAACACATTTCTCTAGTCTGCTGTTGGTACTTGCTACCACAACAAGTTCACATAGCATAGTGGAGCACTGAGTAACCCTACCATGTCTTCCTTTGTATGTTTCAGTAGGCACACACCACAACCCGGTCCTTCGCAAGTATATATATAGCATTGCGGTAACCCACCAAACCCTACGTTGTTCTACACAAGTATGGGATCCTTCAACACGAACATTTACTATCGCAACACAGACTTTAGTTTATTCAATACTGGGGACAATAGCCTTTTCTAGTATATATATGTATGCGCCTGCATCAGCACCATTATGGGCCATTTCCTGGGCAGGCTCCAGCGGTTAACATGTACTTGATGCACAAACCTCCGTAAGCAACTGCCAATAATAGTAATGTTTGCATACACATATATGCACAACTGTATCTTCTTGACCACTGGACCATACTATTCTAACGGAGTACCGAACATAATGACCGTTTTTTAAGCATAATACAAAACATACTGACGTTTACATTTAACATAATGAAGTGTGTACAATGCTAAGGAATATCAGCAATATACTTTACGTTGAGATCAATGTATAATGCTAAGGAATATCAGCAATATAGTCTATGGTTGAGATCAACATATAATGCTAAGGAATATCAGCAATATATTCTATGGTTGAGATCAATGTATAATGCTAAGGAATATCAGCAATATAGTCTATGGTTGAGATCAATATATAATGCTAAGGAATATCAGCAATATATTGTATGGTTGAGATTAATGTATAATGCTAAGGAATATCAGCAATATAGTCTATGGTTGAGATCAATATATAATGCTAAGGAATATCAGCAATATATTCTATGGTTGAGATCAATGTATAATGCTAAGGAATATCAGCAATATATTCTATCGTTGAGATCTATGTATAATGCTAAGGACGATCAGCAATATATTCTATCGTTGAGATCAATGTATAATGCTAAGGAATATCAGCAATATATTCTATGGTTGAGATCAATGTATAATGCTAAGGAATATCAGCAATATATTCTATCGTTGAGATCAATGTATAATGCTAAGGACTATCAGCAATATATTATATGGTTGAGATCAATGTACAATGCTAAGGAATATCAGCAATATACTTTACGTTGAGATCAATGTATAATGCTAAGGAATATCAGCAATATATTCTATGGTTGAGATCAATGTATAATGCTAAGGAATATCAGCAATATATTCTATCGTTGAGATCTATGTATAATGCTAAGGAATATCAGCAATATATTCTATCGTTGAGATCTATGTATAATGCTAAGGAATATCAGCAATATATTCTATCGTTGAGATCTATGTATAATGCTAAGGAATATCAGCACTATATTCTATGGTTGAGATCAATGTATAATGCTAAGGAATATCAGCAATATATTCTATGGTTGAGATCAATGTATAATGCTAAGGAATATCAGCAATATATTCTATGGTTGAGATCAATGTATAATGCTAAGGTATATCAGCAATATATTCTATGGTTGAGATCAATGTATAATGCTAAGGAATATCAGCAATATATTCTATGGTTGAGATCAATGTATAATGCTAAGGAATATCAGCAATATATTCTATCGTTGAGATCTATGTATAATGCTAAGGAATATCAGCAATATATTCTATCGTTGAGATCTATGTATAATGCTAAGGAATATCAGCAATATATTCTATCGTTGAGATATATGTATAATGCTAAGGAATATCAGCACTATATTCTATGGTGAGATCAATGTATAATGCTAAGGAATATCAGCAATATATTCTATGGTTGAGATCAATGTATAATGCTAAGGAATATCAGCAATATATTCTATGGTTGAGATCAATGTATAATGCTAAGGAATATCAGCAATATATTCTATGGTTGAGATCAATGTATAATGCTAAGGAATATCAGCAATATATTCTATGGTTGAGATCAATGTATAATGCTAAGGAATATCAGCAATATAATTTATCGTTGAGATCTGTGTCGATTTGTTTTGTCTTGCATCAAGGTGCGACGTACATGTAATATAATATTATGTCACTATAATTCCCAATAATTTCATACGAAATTCCCAACTGCCACTTAATACTAATGCTACGTTCATGAAGTTCCAACTTAATTACTAGATAAATAGTATACTTACATCTAACATCGAGTCGTACTTGAGGTGAGTTCTTGGTAACTGCTCGGTCTGCGTTGGTAGCAGTGCATGTGTAAGCACCGATATACGACGTGTCTATGATGCCCAATGACAATGTGTCTGTATTGCTGACTGGAGTGGTCTGTCCCTGTTTTGTCCACTTGTATGTACATACAGAGTTGCAATCAGCATAACATTTTACATCGGTTAATGTTGTAGCCTTGTCCACTGTGTAGTTTGTGTTTGAAGGGTTTAGTGTAACAACATCTGGTCCGTCTAAATTTGGGAGTATGTTGATTAACAATAAATAATTGGTTGAATTGATTTCCCCTCTATATTGTCATTGTTTGAAAAGTAGGCATGTTTGGGTGTGAGGTTGATTTAAAGAATATATTTGGCAAATCATACCGTTAAGTTACATATAGCAAACAACGACATACATAGCTACATACTGCAAAGGATCAAGCAGGAACCAATACGTAGAGTTTATGAACATTTAACAAGTAAATCAATAACAAATAACATTTTGTGCTTTTATCAAAGTGCAACATTTGCAGATCAGAAAGTGGGTGTCACTTACACTCACTATGCTGTATTGATAATTTGTGCTTAGGACATTGGCAGAATATCTCCACTACTACCTGATGTATGCCCATACGTTGTGCTTATATAGAGTACATTGACAGAATACTCTCCACTACTATATGTTGTATGCCTATACTTTGTGCTTACATAATAAATTGATAGAATACTCTCCACTACTACCTGATGTATGCCCGTACTCTGTGCTTATATATGTCATTGACAGAATACTCTCCACTACTACCTGATGTATGCCCGTACTCTGTGCTTATATATGTCATTGACAGAATACTCTCCACTACTACCTGATGTATGCCCGTACTTTGTGCTTATATATGTCATTGACAGAATACTCTCCACTACTACCTGAAGTATGCCCGTACGTTGTGCTTATATAGGTCATTGACAGAATACTCTCCACTACTACATGATGTATGACCATACGTTGTACTTATATAGGTCATTGACAGAATATCTCCACTACTACCTGATGTATGTCCGTACGTTGTGCTTATATATGTCATTGACAGAATACTCTCCACTACTACATGATGTATGACCATACTTTGTGCTTATATAATATAGTGATATAATACTCACCACTACTATATGATGTATGGCCATACTTTGTGCTTATATAGGTCATTGACAGAATACTCTCCACTACTATATGATGTATGACCATACTTTGTACTTACATAATACATTGACAGAATACTCTCCACTACTATATAATGTATGAGCATACTTTGTGCTTATATAGGTCATTGACAGAATACTCTCCACTACTATATGATGTATCACTATACTTTGTGCTTATATAGGTCATTGACAGACTACTCCCCACTACTATATGATGTATGACTATACTTTGTGCTTATATAGGTCATTGACAGAATACTCTCCACTACTATATGATGTATGACTATACTTTGTGCTTATATAGGTCATTGACAGAATACTCTCCACTACTATATGATGTATGTCCGTACTTTGTGCTTATATAGGTCATTGACGGAATATCTCCACTACTACCTGATGTATGACCATACGTTGTGCTTATATAGGTCATTGACAGAATACTCTCCACTACTATATGATGTATGACCATACGTTGTGCTTATATAGGTCATTGACAGAATACTCTCCACTACTATATGATGTATGATCAGACTTTATACTTACATAATACATTGACATAATGATCTCCACTACTATATGATGTATGATCAGACTTTATACTTACATAATACATTGACAGAATACTCTCCACTACTATCTGACGTGTAACCATTTGTAACGACTTCTGTAGAAGTGCAGGTAAACTTCAAATCATTATCTATGTTAGCAACATTAGAGACTACAAGTGTGTTTCCCGATAACGAGTATTTTCCACTTGAAGTGACTGCAGAATTGTCCACGTTCCAGTTGTACGATCGACTCAGACTGTGATTTTTTGGTACAGTTGTGGATGTATTTTCACAAGTAAGTGTAGCATCATCTCCAACTGACGGATCGTTGCTAGATTGAATGTTTGGCTATGTCGGGATGCCTTCAATAGATTGAATATTTAGAATGAGTGATGATATTTGTTATTAATAACAATAATAACTAGGTAGAGAGTTATCAAATCAAGTTATTAAAATAGATTGATTTATTAAACCGATACATTAATATATTTACTTTATTTTAATCTATAATCAAATGCATATTTAAATTGAGTTCATGACCATGCTATTTTAGAGCCACGCCTTCTGTCAATGAGATACAGACACTTCGATACTACGGTACCTTTGCCCTGTTTTAATATTATTTGATATGTCGATAGTGGTGTCTCCAGCCAGGCGATGGACATACCTACCTGCTAGTTTGTATATATGACATATATACAGGATCTTACATGAGTGGTGAGTTCATAACTTCATACCATAGTTCATGAAATGAGTATATTGGACTGTAATATTGCTATTAAGCGAGTCTTTTAATATTGTATGAAATCATCTCTAATATACGATCCGTTTTATATCATTACAATAGCGCGCTCGTTTTATTAAATAACGTTGTAACTATCATTTTGGCGCCACATATCAGCGTAAATTGTCATGACATCACTACGCACATCAGCGTTATATTTATGATTATAAACAACGTTTAATCGTAGTTCGTCTTGTCGTTAACGTTGTGTACCAAGTCGCATAGAAATACGCACAGTTTACAGTTTAATGTACACATTATAAGGATTATTCTTTCAACCAATCAGATATTAGTATACGCATGTACATTAAATTGGGGCCTGACATGTTTGCTCATAAGCAGATATCGTGTATGCCAAGTGTCATGCATCTACCCCAAGCTGCACTATTTTCCTGTAATATAACGGTCATCCATGCTCCTGAATTGACGTTTGTTTGTCATCGGAGTCAATACTAAGCGCGAGATAATGTCGTTTACAGATAATTTAACTAAGATTAGTCTTCAAATAAATATACACAGGCACAAATCTGTACAATAAATCGTGTTATTCAGGATACAAGTTGTATTACTCATGGATGTCGACACTATTTACACAAATATACAATATAATAGAAAATTACATTCTGCAGACATTTGCGTATTCACCGATGTAGTGTCGCTTTAAGGAAATGTACTGGTGTTATCCTGATGGATTGTGAAAGATCGGTGATTCTACTAGGAGTGTGTTTTACGTTTATTTTTATCGTCGCTACCGGTTGCCCATATGAGCGACGCATCCTAAAGAGATTAGTCATTTTCGATTGTTGTATGATAGTGCAATGACACACACAGAGACCCATTCCAGTTTCTCCTCTGGTTATTTTATGTGCACGATGTAAAACACCGACACTAGACCTCGGTTTAAAGTCCCATCCGAAAGACTAGGATCAGACGGGGGATCGAACCTGCGATCCATGTTCTACTAGGATACCCGCTCGTGTCAGATATACTGTCTTAATGGGCTCCCGGGTCTTCCTGAATCAATAACAACCGGAGATTCGCTAACCTATCATATCACCAGGCTCCAATTAACACAGGCTGGTGATCACAAGTTGCTCATTGTTGCAGGTGCTACTAAATGCTTTAAATGAGAAGGTTATGTACTATGAAATTAAACTTCTTAGACTATAAAACGCCTTAGAACCCATATAATGGCGGGTTCGAAATTAACACACATATTCGAAAGTGGCACAAATCACAGAGACATGGTTGGATGCTCTAGCATTATACAATTACTGACAGGATTCAACTTTGGTCCAAAACTTAGGGGGGAAGTCACTTTCCCCCTCCAGCCAATTTAGGGGGAAGTGAGGGAAATTCAGGGGGAAGTGTGCATTTCACATGATACATATTTCACTTTAAATCTACATATAGTGTGTGCAATGCCATTTGTCAGACTTGTCTTCTTGATACCAATCACAATAATTAACTTCTTCACTTTTCAAGCAGACCTAACTGATAACAATTCATGTTTTGGACTACCCAAAATTGTCTCAGAAGATAACTTCTAATTTACCCCCTACCCAATCCAGAACAAATAAATCCAAAAAAGCATACCATGTACATGTAACATGCACACAAAATCATTAAGCATCAATGAATAGTTTGGAAAATAAAAGGCAATAGTAATTCAGTTAAATAAATGTGTCCGAAATATGTACATATCCGACTACTACTACAATCATATGTATTTTACTTGTTTCAAAAACGTTTGAAAGTCAAAACTTCGGAATGATACAGGCTTTACACAGCTTCAAGGATGATTACAACATATTAAAGTCGTGATGGTGCAGTTGATGCGCGTTCGCTTCAGGTGCGAAAGGTCTGGAGTTCGAGCCCCGCTGTAGCCGTAAACGATTGTGCCCTTAGGCAAGGCATTTAAAATTCCACGTTGCCTCTTCTCTCCCTCGTGGCGATGGATTCCATCAGGAATGAGGTCTCGAGAGTGATTTATATAAGTTTAAATATCTTGTTTCGCAATCAAGTGTGACCTGTCAATTTTGACTGGATTAATTTGTTTGTTCACACCTGGAGCCATGTCTATATGCAATGTTGGTTTAGACGGTTTAACAGTATGACTGCAAAGTTGAATAAAATGTTAGGGGTGATATGCAATTGAACAAAAAGACTTACTTGTTTTATTTATTCCAAATACACTAGTTTGCTTAAAAATTAATATAACTTCAGAATTATATGGCGGTTTATATAAAATACGTAATGTATATATATTATAAAACAATGACACAGAAATATATTGTATAGTATTGTCTAAGATATATACTGATCATGTCACTGTAAAAATACAGAGTGACTATGAAAGCCTTATGCTTTTTTATATATAAAGTTTGAGCCATTTATTTCTAGTGATAAGCTATAGCATCAATTCATTCATACTTCATCATATATACAAAGGATATGGAAGTGTACGTGAGACATTAAATTACTTTCTTTTGATCAACACTTATTATGTTAATGACCTGTCAAGTGTCATCCGAGGATGATGAATGATCTCGTTCCAAAATGGCCGTCGCGCATGCGCAGTCCATGACCCCAAAGAGACATTAAATTGCTTTCTTTTGATGAACACTTATTATGTTAATGACCTGTCAACTGTCATCCGATGATGAATGATCTCGTTCCAAAATGGCCGCCACGCATGCGCAGTCCATGATGCCAAAGAGACGTATATACTACTACTTACCTCTGATCTGATTTAGTATATACACAGTAATCATTGTCGATTCTGGTAAGACCCTTTTATTGGCAATATTAGTATTTGGAGAATTTGATATTTATGTGATAGTGGTTAGTTATGTTCCGCGTGGATTAGATTTTAGTATATGTGTGTATATCTGTGATATTATTATATTGCAGGTCTCCCTGTTTTCTATATATATATATATATATATATATTATATAAAGGATCGATTGAACCTCGTTTCGGGTTGGTGTATTATCTTTCCCCGAAGTCACCGATGATGTGAATACCACTGTAACCTATAGTTTAATCATATTTTATTGCATTCTATATATACAATGTACAATACAAAACAAATGAACAAACATGTATAACTATCCATAATGCATGATTCGTGGCATTGTTTGCTCAAGGATTGTCATTATATGTTGAAGCAAATGGGTTGGGCCACAAGTTTTAACAACATTAGTTACGGCCCTCCCCATGTAACCTATCATCACTGATGGTCACCAGATTCGAGAAGGCCGTGTCTCATTTATTTGAAAAAGTTTGCAGTTACTTACGGAGGTTTGTGCATCAAGTATAGGGTAACCGCTGGAGCCTGCCCAGGAAATGGCCCATACTGGTGCTGATGCAGGCGCATATATATATATACTAGAAAAGGCTATTGTCCACAGTATTGAATAAACTAAAGTCTGTGCTGCGATAGTAAATGTTCGTGTTGAAGGATCCCATACTTGTGTAGAACAACGTAGGGTTTGGGGGGTTACCACAATGCTTTAGACAGACTTGAGAAGGACTGGGTTTACACATATTAAAATACAGGAACTATTTTAAAGACAGAGTCTTATATAATTCGTCTCGTATTGGGAGTCCATAGTTGTAAAATCATTCTACAGAAGAATGTCATGGTGGACTACAGTACGTATACGCATATTATTAGCGCAGTTGTTAGCGCGATCGCTTCTCACCAATGTAACTCGACTCTACGAGTGTGATATATTAGGGAGGTCGCCAGATCGGACAGGTGGGTATTTCCGGGTACTCCGATTCCCCACACACTAATTACCACATGTACGCTTGCATGCCCGCCAACAATAGTGATTAATATATGTTGCTAAAGCTTGTTTCGCAATCGATGTAAAATAAATATAAAACATGTACAGTACGTAGACTATGGTATGGGTTGTTGAAGAATACATATACTGAAATAAAGCACGGAAGAACATTGTGGACAATAATGCACTGCTTGCATAGTCTAGGGAAATGCCTAGTGTGGTAGCATACTGCTTGCATAGTCTAGGGAAATGCCTAGTGTGGTAGCATACTGCTTGCATAGTCTAGGGAAATGCCTAGTGTGGTAGCATACTGCTTGCATAGTCTAGGGAAATGCCTAGTGTGGTAGCATACTGCTTGCATAGTCTAGGGAAATGCCTAGTGTGGTAGCATACTGCTTGCATAGTCTAGGTTGCATAGTCTAGGGAAATACCTAGTATGGTAGCATACTGCTTGCATAGTCTAGGGAAATACCTAGTGTGGTAGCATACTGCTTGCATAGTCTAGGGAAATACCTAGTGTGGTAGCATACTGCTTGCATAGTCTAGGGAAATACCTAGTGTGGTAGCATACTGCGTGCATAGTCTAGGGAAATACCTAGTGTGGTAGCATACTGCTTGCATATTCTAGGGAAATACCTAGTGTGGTAGCATACTGCTTGCATATTCTAGGGAAATACCTAGTGTGGTAGCATACTGCTTGCATAGTCTAGGGAAATACCTAGTGTGGTAGCATACTGCTTGCATAGTCTAGGGAAATACCTAGTGCGGTAGTATACTGCTTGCATAGTCTAGGGAAATACCTAGTGTGGTAGTATACTGCGTGCATAGTCTAGGGAAATACCTAGTGTGGTAGTATACTGCTTGCATAGTCTAGGGAAATACCTAGTGTGGTAGCATACTGCTTGCATAGTCTAGGGAAATACCTAGTGTGGTAGCATACTGCTTGCATAGTCTAGGGTAATGACTAGTGTGATAGCATACTGCTTGCATATTCTAGGGAAATACCCAGTGTAGTAGCATACTGCTTGCATAGTCTAGGGTAATGACTAGTGTGGTAGCATACTGCTTGCATATTCTAGGGAAATACATAGTGTGGTAGCATACTGCTTGCATAGTCTAGGGAAATACCTAGTGTGGTAGCATACTTCTTGCATAGTCTAGGGAAATACCTAGTGTGGTAGCATACTGCTTGCATAGTCTAGGTTAATGACTAGTGTGGTAGCATACTGCTTGCATAGTCTAGGGAAATACCTAGTGTGGTAGCATAATGCCTGCATAGTCTAGGGAAATACCTAGTGTGGTAGCATACTGCTTGCATAGTCTAGGGAAATACCTAG
>CM026386.1:92727695-92748423 GCA_014843695.1 Archivesica marissinica
ATCCGTGGCCTAGTGGTTAAAGCGTCTGCCTACGGACAGCCTATTATTATATCCATATAGTATATTATAGTAGAATAGTATACCGTATCCGTGGCCTAGTGGTTAAAGCGTCTGCCTACGGACAGTCTATTATTATATCCATATAGTATAGTATATATAGTAGAATAGTATACCGTATCCGTGGCCTAGTGGTTAAAGCGTCTGCCTACGGACAGCCTATTATTATATCCATATAGTATATATAGTAGAATAGTATACCGTATCCGTGGCCTAGTGGTTAAAGCGTCCGCCTACGGACAGCCTATTATTATATCCATATAGTATAGTATATATAGTAGAATAGTATACCGTATCCGTGGCCTAGTGGTTAAAGCGTCTGCCTACGGACAGCCTATTATTATATCCATATAGTATAGTTATATAGTAGAATAGTATACCGTATCCGTGGCCTAGTGGTTAAAGCGTCTGCCTACGGACAGTCTATTATTATATCCATATAGTATATATAGTAGAATAGTATACCGTATCCGTGGCCTAGTGGTTAAAGCGTCTGCCTACGGACAGCCTATTATTATATCCATATAGTATATATAGTAGAATAGTATACCGTATCCGTGGCCTAGTGGTTAAAGCGTCTGCCTACGGACAGTCTATTATTATATCCATATAGTATATATAGTAGAATAGTATACCGTATCCGTGACCTAGTGGTTAAAGCGTCCGCCTACGGACAGCCTATTATTATATCCATATAGTATAGTATATATAGTAGAATAGTATACCGTATCCGTGGCCTAGTGGTTAAAGCGTCTGCCTACGGACAGCCTATTATTATATCCATATAGTATATATAGTAGAATAGTATACCGTATCCGTGGCCTAGTGGTTAAAGCGTCTGCCTACGGACAGTCTATTATTATATCCATAAAGTATAGTATATATAGTATAATAGTATACCGTATCCGTGGCCTAGTGGTTAAAGCGTCTGCCTACGGACAGCCTATTATTATATCCATATAGTTTATATAGTAGAATAGTATACCGTATCCGTGGCCTAGTGGTTAAAGCGTCTGTCTACGGACAGCCTATTATTATATCCATATAGTAGAATAGTATACCGTATCCGTGGCCTAGTGGTTAAAGCGTCTGCCTACGGACAGTCTATTAATATATCCATAAAGTATAGTATATATAGTATAATAGTATACCGTATCCGTGGCCTAGTGGTTAAAGCGTCTGCCTACGGACAGCCTATTATTATATCCATATAGTATATATAGTAGAATAGTATACCGTATCCGTGGCCTAGTGGTTAAAGCGTCCGCCTACGGACAGCCTATTATTATATCCATATAGTATAGTATATATAGTAGAATAGTATACCGTATCCGTGGCCTAGTGGTTAAAGCGTCTGCCTACGGACAGCCTATTATTATATCCATATAGTATATATAGTAGAATAGTATACCGTATCCGTGGCCTAGTGGTTAAAGCGTCTGCCTACGGACAGCCTATTATTATATCCATAAGTATAGTATATATAGTAGAATAGTATACCGTATCCGTGGCCTAGTGGTTAAAGCGTCTGCCTACGGACAGCCTATTATTATATCCATATAGTATATATAGTAGAATAGTATACCGTATCCGTGGCCTAGTGGTTAAAGCGTCTGCCTACGGACAGCCTATTATTATATCCATATAGTATAATAGTAGAATAGTATACCGTATCCGTGGCCTAGTGGTTAAAGCGTCTGCCTACGGACAGCCTATTATTATATCCATATAGTATATATAGTAGAATAGTATACCGTATCCGTGGCCTAGTGGTTAAAGCGTCTGCCTACGGACAGCCTATTATTATATCCATATAGTATATATAGTAGAATAGTATACCGTATCCGTGACCTAGTGGTTAAAGCGTCCGCCTACGGACAGCCTATTATTATATCCATATAGTATATATAGTAGAATAGTATACCGTATCCGTGACCTAGTGGTTAAAGCGTCTGCCTACGGACAGCCTATTATTATATCCATATAGTATATATAGTAGAATAGTATACCGTATCCGTGGCCTAGTGGTTAAAGCGTCTGCCTACGGACAGCCTATTATTATATCCATATAGTATATATAGTAGAATAGTATACCGTATCCGTGGCCTAGTGGTTAAAGCGTCCGCTACGGACAGCCTATTATTATATCCATATAGTATATATAGTAGATAGTATACCGTATCCGTGCCTAGTGGTTAAAGCGTCTGCCTACGGACAGCCTATTATTATATCCATATAGTATATATAGTAGAATAGTATACCGTATCCGTGACCTAGTGGTTAAAGCGTCTGCCTACGGACAGCCTATTATTATATCCATATAGTATATATAGTAGAATAGTATACCGTATCCGTGGCCTAGTGGTTAAAGCGTCCGCCTACGGACAGCCTATTATTATATCCATATAGTATAGTATATATAGTAGAATAGTATACCGTATCCGTGGCCTAGTGGTTAAAGCGTCCGCCTACGGACAGCCTATTATTATATCCATATAGTATAGTATATATAGTAGAATAGTATACCGTATCCGTGGCCTAGTGGTTAAAGCGTCCGCCTACGGACAGCCTATTATTATATCCATATAGTATAGTATATATAGTAGAATAGTATACCGTATCCGTGGCCTAGTGGTTAAAGCGTCTGCCTACGGACAGCCTATTATTATATCCATATAGTATATATAGTAGAATAGTATACCGTATCCGTGGCCTAGTGGTTAAAGCGTCTGCCTACGGACAGCCTATTATTATATCCATATAGTATAGTATATATAGTAGAATAGTATACCGTATCCGTGGCCTAGTGGTTAAAGCGTCCGCCTACGGACAGCCTATTATTATATCCATATAGTATAGTATATATAGTAGAATAGTATACCGTATCCGTGGCCTAGTGGTTAAAGCGTCTGCCTACGGACAGCCTATTATTATATCCATATAGTATATATAGTAGAATAGTATACCGTATCCGTGGCCTAGTGGTTAAAGCGTCTGCTAGGACAGTTTATTATATATATAGTATATACCGTTGTGTTGTGGTGTGGTTTTTTAGTTATATAGTAGAATAGTATACCGTATCCGTGGCCTAGTGGTTAAAGCGTCTGCCTACGGACAGCCTATTATTATATCCATATAGTATATATAGTAGAATAGTATACCGTATCCGTGGCCTAGTGGTTAAAGCGTCTGCCTACGGACAGCCTATTATTATATCCATATAGTATATATAGTAGAATAGTATACCGTATCCGTGACCTAGTGGTTAAAGCGTCTGCCTACGGACAGCCTATTATTATATCCATATAGTATATATAGTAGAATAGTATACCGTATCCGTGGCCTAGTGGTTAAAGCGTCTGCCTACGGACAGCCTATTATTATATCCATATAGTATATATAGTAGAATAGTATACCGTATCCGTGACCTAGTGGTTAAAGTGTCTGCCTACGGACAGCCTATTATTATATCCATATAGTATATATAGTAGAATAGTATACCGTATCCGTGACCTAGTGGTTAAAGCGTCCGCCTACGGAGTGGGAGGTAGAAGTTTCGCACCTAGTCAGGGTTTAATTCTGATATAGCCGGTTGGTGAGCCGCCAGCTAGTTAAATAATGGATACCGATTGCCTACCAGCCTGACATACAAACATAAGATTCGGGAAGTACTAAATGTTCATAAAAAGAGGTGTCTCATAAGTCAGAAATGGCTGGCCTTTTAAAATTAATAGGGATGACACTATAATAAACAAACACACACTAAAGTGCCTAGGTCGGTTTCAAGAACTGTTGGCCTGCAGATAATTGAATAATTGTATACTATGCAATGTTTTTTTTGTGATTTTGAATGATCCTCGGAACGAATACTCAAGTATTCACTGTTTACTTTAACTTTCCAATGTACACATGTTCTGCTTTCTGTTTTTCTAACGCTGTGACTTTGAACCTTTTCCGATTGAAAACGATGGCTTGATAGAACATATATACGTAACGTCTACTGTTATTGGTTTGAAATGGTAGGGCTTAGCCTCTATTTAGAAACAGTGAACATTCATTTGGGCGCCAACTTTCAGTATTTCCGACCATTGTGGACGCAAACAGCACGTGTCATAAACAATAATTATGGTTTGTGTTGGTTGTTCACTAACTATGCACAATCAATGTAGTTTGCCTGGTTGGTGGGTCCGAGAAACTAAGAGTTCTCTGTATGGGAAACACGAATTTAATATTTCAACAAATTTACATTGTAACGCAATCTCTTTTTAATGGGGTCGGATGGAACCTACGTTGCTGGAACATCCATAAATGTCTCTGTGATTTGTGCCACTTTCGGATATGTGATAATTTCGAACCCGCCATTATAATGGGTTCTAAGGCGTTTTATAGTCTAAGAAGTTTAATTTCATAGTACATAACCTTCTGAGTTAAAGAAGCACCTGCAACTATGAGCCACTTGTGATCACCAGGCTGTGTTCATTGGAGCCATACCCGGGATGACTGTACACACATCTGGACCAAGATGGCCATTCCTTTGTGTTTAAATGTTTCTGGATTTAAAACAACTAGTGTATGATTTAACTTATATGTAATAACATTTTATTTGAACATAATTATAGAATTGTTTTATATTGGAATCCTATTATAACATTCGAATATTCGAACATTCCCTACACAGTTTGTATTGACGCACAGCTGGAAATAGCAAACCCATTTCCCCAGAGACAGCTACCATCCCCAATATATAAACGTCTGGCCCGATTTTGGATTGCATTAATGCATGAAAACGGGGCACAATAGGCAACCACAAGCCAGACGACAGAGTGATGAACACATTATATAGTACACACAAGCTAATTTACATTTAGCAATGAGCAGTTCCAATGCACATGTTGCATTTCGAGCAACATATTTGGCAGTAACATTGAAGTCATATCGTTTAAATTGCACCAGTCATGTAATGCATTGCATAATTAAGGAATTAATTGCGAGTTAATAGTTTCCATTGGGGTATAAACAACATTGGGCGTGTGTAAGGTGCGTGGAAGCCGCATGCCTCCACGGTAACTTTAAACACACCCAAATGGAAAACATTAACTCGTGATTCATTACTTATATTTACATTAATTTTTTGTTTCAATGAGACCAACAAAAACATATCGCACTTTCCAATCGTGTAACAATTGTGCAGGGTGATAGTATAAAATATTACATTCTTTATAAAACGTTGCACAATCTGTTCCAGGAATGAAACGCAGCTCTTCGCAACACACGATTAGAAAGAATAGAACAAACGTCGTAACGGAAGTAAATCTACTCAGGAATGTTGATGTATTGTTTTCTTCTACTAAGTCCAGGGCATGTTAGTGGTTCATGAAGACCCGGAGCCCATAAGACAGTATTTCAGACACGAGCGGGCATACTAGTAGAACCACCGACCTTCCACAAGCAACCAGGATAACACCATTACATGAAATAATTAGACAGCCATTGTGTTATTCGAACCTGCAGCGTGGTGGATTGGTAGTAGTATACCGCATCTTCGCTCTTCTATAGAAGTCGTGTTTATCAAGTAGTCAATCATTTGGATCGATGCCCGTTATTAAATACCAACACATTTTACACATGTATGTCAGTCTTATTTCACTAAATTATACTATGGTGGGAAGGGCATATTTCAAACATTGGTCCATTATCTTACAACATGAAATACCAAATGTAGTAGGGTCCGATTTAGTCTTCATACTTTAAACCAGTTATTCCTTGTAGATATATACGATGTGTAATGGTCAGTGAGACGCAACCGTGCGTAGCGAGTTTAACTCGATGATACGTGTGTGAGCGACATGTAGCGTGATGTTCCAATACAGTAATTTCCAATATCGTATGATAGTCAGCCGTCTTTTTTATGAAGAGAGCATTTATTATATATAGTTATAGAGAATAGAGCATACCATAGAAGTCTTCAAACAGAATAACGTATTATTCAGGTATATATATATGCATGAGATATTGAAATTGTTGATAGGTACGCTGTAGTAGTGGGTTCATTATGTTGTATGCGGGATCGGTTCAGTTGGTCCTTTCCTGAGTATTTTCCCTTGGTCCTGGCTGTCGGTATATCAAACCTCATCATTGCACATAACTTAACAGGTGCATGCTATTTACCTTTGTCACCGGCACCAGTGAGTGAGTGGTTGAATGTGTAGCGGACGGTGGAGAGTTATGTTATATTTCGGGTTTTACGCCTGCATCAGGACCATTTTGGGCTATATCGCCGGCGGGCAGTTTACCTAACAACACCTTTCCTGGGCAGACTCCAGCGGTTAACCAGTACTTGGGTGCACCAACCTCCGTAAGAAACTGCCAACTTTTTCATATAAATGAGACACGGCCTGAGCGGGGCTCGAACCCGTGACCATCAGTGATGATAGGTTACAGTGGTCTACAAGTCAGCGACCTTAACCACTCGACCACGGAGACGGACTGGACGGTGGAGAGAATAGCGAGAAGTGTGTTACAGAGACCATATCTCTGCGTAAGTTATTGTATAGGTCTATGTTGTATAGGTATATGTTGTATATGTCTATGTTGCATATGTCTATGTTGCATATGTCTATGTTGCATATGTCTATGTTGCATATGTCTATGCTGTATTTGTCTATGTTGCATATGTCTATGTTGCATATGTCTATGTTGCATATGTCTATGTTGCATATGTCTATGTTGCATATGTCTATGTTGTATATGTCTATGTTGCATATGTCTATGTTGTATATGTCTATGTTGTATATGTCTATGTTGTATATGTCTATGTTGTATATGTCTATGTTGCATATGTCTATGTTGCATATGTCTATGTTGTATATGTCTATGTTGTATATGTCTATGTTGTATATGTCTATGTTGTATATGTCTATGTTGCATATGTCTATGTTGCATATGTCTATGTTGCATATGTCTATGTTGCATATGTCTATGTTGTATATGTCTATGTTGCATATGTCTATGTTGTATATGTCTATGTTGCATATGTCTATGTTGTATATGTCTATGTTGTATATGTCTATGTTGCATATGTCTATGTTGTATATGTCTATGTTGCATATGTCTATGTTGTATATGTCTATGTTGCATATGTATATGTTGCATATGTCTATGTTGTATATGTCTATGTTGTATATGTCTATGTTGTATATGTCTATGTTGTATATGTCTATGTTGATATGTATATGTTGTATATGTCTATGTTGCATATGTCTATGTTGCATATGTCTATGTTGCATATGTCTATGTTGCATATGTCTATGTTGTATATGTCTATGTTGTATGTATATGTTGTATATGTCTATGTTGTATAGGTCTATGTTGTATATGTCTTTGTTGCATATGTCTATGTTTCATCAGAGACATGGATGTAACATAGATTACCTCTGTGTTACTGATGTCATATATATTTAAGTAAGAGTAAGTGTTATTACGAACCACGAACCTGACGGGAGTATATATAGTGCCAACGTATATAATATGTTGTTGTTGTTAACCCAAGCACCGCAACTCATCTATATATATTTATATGACGTATATGTTTTAATCCTATTCTTAATGTGTGTATATATGTGTATTGTAGAACCAGAGCGTTCGAGAGCCTTGTTGTCTACACGGAGATTCAATAGATTGATGAAACGTATAGCGTGTTGTCATTCTAACTGCCCCCCAACCCGAATCCGCACCCTACCACACCAAATATAAAATATTACCAAGTGCATAACATAATCCATATATAAGTAACACAATCTGAAGTTCCATACTCGTTATTTTGTTTAATTGCTTTAAAATCAGTTGATAATGTCCCACATGTAGGTATGTACACCTCGCACTATCGAAACTTCCTTGTCGATTGTACCCAGCGTAATGCAAGCGCAAACCAAGGAATATACATGTAAATAGTATAAACAGTGAGTTAAGGTTTAAACCATCGTATATATAAGCTTATTTAACGTCGCTACCGGTTGCTCATATAGGCGACGGGCAGTTTAAACAATAAACACATTTCCTGGGCAGACTCCAGCGGTTAACCAATACGTGGTGCACAAGCCTCCTTAAAAACTACCAACATTTTTATATAGGATACACTGATTGAACGGGGCTCGAATCCGTGACCATCAGTGATGATAGGTTACAGTGGTATACATGTCAGCGACCGTAACCACTTAACCAAGGAGGCGGACCAGATGTATATGGGCGGGTACCCACTTACTTAAGCATCCTTGAGAAGACCCATGTTATTAAGCTCTAATATTCATATATTTAAAGAATATATTTTAATGAATCTTGGGCTAATAGTTTCCATCGGGTATGAACTACATTGGGCGTGATAACGTAGTTCATACAGTTCATTACTTGTATTTACGTGAATTCTTTTTTCAATGACACTAAGAAAATATAGCACACGTTGTGCTTAAAATATTCTAAAGTCCATAATTGTAACTTACCTTGTGCCGTAACAAGTAAATAGAATATTCTTGGAACAGAGTAAATTTTACATAGACGGAGGGTCCGCCTCCGTGGTCGAGTGGTTAAGGTCGCTGACTTGCACACCACTGTAACCTATCATCACTGATGGCCACGGGTTCGAGCCACGCTCAAAAAAATTGAAAAAATGGGCAGTTTCTTACGGAGGTTTGTGCACCCAATTACTGGTTAACCGCTGAAGCCTGCCCAGATATATCCCATACATGGTGCTGATGCAGGCGTAAAACCCGAAATATAAATATAACACATATAACATAGACGGAGGTAGGGATTATTAGCGAACCCAGACATTAAAGCAGACTATGTAATGGCTACCGGGGTAGTACCAAGAGCAAGAGTAGTGTAAGATACTATTTTAGTACCAGTCCATTTGTTCTATTTAGTTTATACAAATTTACTTTAGCTCGATTGCGAAACAAGTTCTTGCAACTTATATTAATCACTCTCGATACCTCATTCCTGGTGGAATCCATCGTCACGAGGGAGAGAGAAGAGGTAACATGGAATTTAAATACCTTACCTGAGGGCACACTCGTAACGGCTCCAGTGGGGCTCGAACTCCATGCCGTTCGCACCTGAAGCGAACGCACTACTACTGCGCTATCACGACTTCCACTTATCCTATTTACGTAGCAGTGTTTCCCACATATCCCATTTATATTTCCAATCTCATAATGAGCAGTACCCTATACTGTATACATATATGTACGTCGATACCTCAACGGACACGTCTAGAAATTACTTAGGTACTGAGGTACCGTCACGAGACACCACAGCACTTCACTATATATACATATATATATATCACCCAGGCCATTATATAATATCTTTAGGTACTGCTGTTCCATAGTGTATGCATGCGATGGAATGAGGTATCCACAGCGATTCAACTAATGTTGTAAGTACTAATTTAAAAATAAGCGTGTGACAATAATTGGCTAATCTAACTCTTTTCCCAAAATACCGGAGTACCTCAACCAATGCATGTGGCAACTAAATTGGACTTATATTATGTGTATTTCTGCACTGGACTCCCACACAAGAAGTGTTTTTCATTATATTATTTTTCTGTATTTTAATATGTGTAATTGTGTGCATTGTTCAAACTATAATATTGGGAAATACAATATGTTTAAACTAAACCTGGCCATTCATTAGTCTGTTTATCACTGTGTTTTCATATCGTTCTCTAATCTACTGTAACGGTAGTATTGACGCAGTCAACAACACATTTATCTAGTCTGCTGTTGGTACTTGCTACCACAACAAGTTCACATAGCATAGTGGAGCACTGAGTAACCATACCACGTCTTCCTTTGTATGTTTCAGTAGTGACATACCACAACCCGGTCCTTCTCAAGTCTGTCTAAAGCATTGTTGTAACCCACCAAACCCTACGTTGTTCTACACAAGTATGGGATACTGCTACACGAACGTTTACTATCGCAGCACAGCCTTTAGTGTATTCAATACTGGGGACAATAGCCTTTTCTAATATATATATGTATGCGCCTGCATCAGCACCATTATGGGCCATTTCATGGACAGGCTCCAGCGGTTACCCTGTACTTGATGCACAAACCTCCGTAAGTAACTGCCAAGAATAGTAATGTTTGCATACATATATATGCACACCTTTATCTTCTTGACCACTGGATCATACTATTCTAACGGAGTACCGAACATAATGACGGTTTTTTAAGCATAATACCAAACATAATGACGTTTACATTTAACATAATGAAGTGTGTACAATGCTAAGGAATATCAGCAATATACTTTACGTTGAGATCAATGTATAATGCTAAGGAATATCAGCAATATAGTCTATGGTTGAGATCAATATATAATGCTAAGGAATATCAGCAATATATTCTATGGTTGAGATCAATGTATAATGCTAAGGACTATCAGCAATATATTCTATGGTTCAGATCAATGTATAATGCTAAGGAATATCAGCAATATATTCTTTGGTTGAGATCTATGTATAATGCTAAGGAATATCAGCAATATATTCTATGGTTCAGATCAATGTATAATGCTAAGGAATATCAGCAATATATTATATGGTTCAGATCAATGTATAATGCTAAGGAATATCAGCAATATATTCTATGGTTGAGATCAATGTATAATGCTAAGGACTATCAGCAATATATTCTATGGTTGAGATCAATGTATAATGCTAAGGACTATCAGCAATATATTCTATGGTTGAGATCAATGTATAATGCTAAGGACTATCAGCAATATATATGGTTGAGATCAATGTATAATGTAAGCTATCGCAATATATTGTATGGTGAGATCAAGTATAATGCTAAGGACTATCAGCAATATATTATATGGTTGAGATCAATGTATAATGCTAAGGACTATCAGCAATATATTCTATGGTTCAGATCAATGTATAATGCTAAGGAATATCAGCAATATATTCTATGGTTGAGATCTATGTATAATGCTAAGGACTATCAGCAATATATTCTATGGTTCAGATCAATGTATAATGCTAAGGAATATCAGCAATATATTATATGGTTGAGATATATGTATAATGCTAAGGACTATCAGCAATATATTCTATGGTTCAGATCAATGTATAATGCTAAGGAATATCAGCAATATAGTCTATGGTTGAGATCTATGTATAATGCTAAGGAATATCAGCAATATATTCTATGGTTGAGATCTATGTATAATGCTAAGGAATATCAGCAATATAATTTATCGTTGAGATCTGTGTCGATTTGTTTTGTCTTGCATCAAAGTGCGACGCACATGTAATATAATATTATGTCACTATAATTCCCAATAATTTCATATGAAATTCCCAACTGCCACTTAATACTAATGCTACGTTCATGAAGTTCCTACTTAATTACTAGATAAATAGTATACTTACATCTAACATCGAGTCGTACTTGAGGTGAGTTCTTGGTAACTGCTCGGTCTGCGTTGGTAGCAGTGCATGTGTAAGCACCGATATACGACGTGTCTATGATGCCCAATGGCAGGGTGTCTGTATTGCTGACTGGAGTGGTCTGTCCCTGTTTTGTCCACTTGTATGTACATACAGAGTTGCAATCAGCATAACATGTTACATCGGTTAATGTTGTAGCCTGGTCCACTATGTAGTTTGTGTCTGGAGGGGTTAGTGTAACAACATCTGGTCCGTCTAAATTTGGGAGTATGTTGATTAACAATAAATACTTGGTTGAATTGATTTCCCCTCTATATTGTCATTGTTTGAAACCTAGGCATGTTTGGGTGTGAGGTTGATTTAAAGAATATATTTGGCAAATCATACCGGTAAGTTACATATAGCAAACAACGACATACATAGCTACATAATGCAAAGGACCAAGCAGGAACCAATACGTAGAGTTTATGAACATTTAACAAGTAAATCAATAACAAATAACATTTTGTGCTTTTATCAAAGTGCAACATTTGCAGATCAGAAAGTGGGGGTGTATGTCACTTACACTCACTATGCTGTATTGATAATTTGTGCTTAGGACATTGGCAGAATATCTCCACTACTATCTGATGTATGCCCATACTTTGTGCTTATATAGAGTACATTGGCAGAATACTCTCCACTACTATATGATGTATGCCCATACGTTGTGCTTATATAGGTCATTGACATAATACTCTCCACTACTACCTGATGTATGACCATACTTTGTGCTTATATAGGTCATTGACAGAATATCTTCACTACTACCTGATGTATGCCCGTACTTTGTGCTTATATATAGGTCATTGACAGAATACTCTCCACTACTACATGATGTATGACCATACTTTGTGCTTATATAATATATTGATAGAATACTCTCCACTACTATATGATGTATGGCCATACTTTGTGCTTATATAGGTCATTGACAGAATATCTTCACTACTACCTGATGTATGCCCGTACTTTGTGCTTATATATAGATCATTGACAGATATCTCCACTACTACATGATGTATGACCATACTTTGTGCTTATATAATATATTGATGAAACCTCTCCACTACTATATGATGTATGGCCATACTTTGGCTTATATAGGTCATTGACAGAATACTCTCCACTACTATATGATGTATGACCATACTTTGTACTTACATAATACATTGACATAATACTCTCCACTACTACCTGATGTATGACCATACGTTGTGCTTATATAGGTCATTGACAGAATACTCTCCACTACTATATGATGTATGACCATACTTTGTGCTTATATAGGTCATTGACAGAATACTCTCCACTACTATATGATGTAACGATACTTTGTGCTTACATAATACATTGACATAATGATCTCCACTACTATATAATGTATGACCATACTGTGTACTTACATAATACATTGACATAATACTCTCCACTACTACCTGATGTATGACCATACGTTGTGCTTATATAGGTCATTGACAGAATACTCTCCACTACTATATGATGTAACGATACTTTGTGCTTACATAATACATTGACATAATGATCTCCACTACTATATAATGTATGACCATACTGTGTACTTACATAATACATTGACAGAATACTCTCCACTACTATCTGATGTGTAACCATTTGTAACGACTTCTGTAGAAGTGCAGGTAAACTTCAAATCCTTGTCTATTTTTGCAACATTAGAGACTACAAGTGTGTTTCCCGATAGCGAGTATTTTCCACTTGAAGTGACTGCAGAATTGTCCACGTTCCAGTTGTACGATCGACTCAGACTGTGATTTCTTGGTACAGTAGTGGATGTACATTCACAAGTAAGTGTAGCATCATCTCCAACTGACGGATCGTTGCTAGATTGAATGTTTGGCTGTGTCGGGATGCCTTCAATATATTGAATATTTAGAAGGAGTGATGATATTTATTATTAATAACAATAATAACTAGGTAGAGAGTTATCAAATCAAGTTATTAAAATAGATTGATTTATTAAACCGATACATTAATATATTTACTTTATTTTAATCTATAATGAAATGCATATTTAAATTGAGTTCATGACCATGCTATTTTAGAGCCACGCCTTCTGTCGATGTGACACTTCGGTACTACGGTACCTTGGCCCTGTTTTAATAATATTTGATATATCGATAGTGGTGTCTCCAGCCAGGCGATGGACATACCTACCTGCTAGTTTGTATATATATACAGGATCTTACATGAGTGGTGAGTTCATACCATAGTTCATGAAATGAGTATATTTGACTGTAATATTGCTATTAAGCGAGTCTTTTAATATTGTATGAAATCATCTCTAATATACGATCCGTTTTATATCATTACAATAGCCCCCTCGTTTTATTAAATAACGTTGTAACTATCATTTTGGCGCCACATATCAGCGTAAATTGTCATGACATCACTACGCACAGCAGCGTTATATTTATGATTATAAACAACGTTTAATCGTAGTTCGTCTTGTCGTTAACGTTGTGTACCAATTCGCATAGAAATACGCACACTTTACAGTTTAATGTACAAATTATAAGGATTATTCTTTCAACCAATCAGATTCCTTCCGGGTATTAGTATACGCATGTACATTCAATTGGGGCCTGACATGTTTGCTCATAAGCAAATATCGTGTATACCAAGTGTCATGCATCTACCCCAAGTTGCACTATTTTCCTGTAATATAGCGGTCATCCATGCTCCTGAATTGACGTTTGTTTGTCATCGGAGTCAATACTAAACGCGAGATAGTGTCGATTACAGATAATTTAACTAAGATTAGTCTTCAAATAAATATACACAGGCACACATCTGTACAATAAATCGTGTTATTCAGGATACAAGTTGTATTACTCATGGATGTCGACACTATTTACACAAATATACAATATAATAGAAAATTACATTCTGCAGATATTTGCGTATTCACCGATGTAGTGTCGCTTTAAGGAAACACTTGTTTATGTAAAGGAAACAAAAGCAAAGTATTAGTTAGCTTTCTAGACGCGATGCACGCGTTTGACAGGGTATGCCACAATGTCTTCCTATACAAGCTGTATAACACGGGAATTGATTAAACAACATTTTTGTCATTTGTCATCAACTATACTGATATGAAATCATATGTCAGAAACGGGAAATCAGTAACAGAATTGGTCAGTGTACTGCAGGGTAGACGCCAGGGAAGTACAACCTCTCCCATTTTGTATCTTCTTTTTAGTTAATACAAATTTAATTAGCTCGATTGCGAACATGATGGAATCCATCGCCATGAGAGGAGATAGCGAGAGGAGGTGAGGGGCAAAGCGGCATTTAAATGCCTTGTATAAGGGCATACTCGTAGCGGCTCTAGTGTGGCTCGAACATTTCGTACCTGAAGCATAGGCACTACCACTTGGCTACCGCTACGCTATTACGAATATATTATGTTGTTGATGTCCTCATTACATTGCTAGAACAGAGTGGCTACTGTATCTACATCTATGACCTGAATGCTTGTTCACCGACAGTGGTGGACGATATGGTTCTGATGTCGTTATGACGGTTACGGATAAGCAAAAACAGATTGGTGTATTCTGTGAAAGGTATTACACAATGAAAACAGCGATACAAGATGTCCAAAACTTCGGTCCACAGTAATAATGGTTTGCATCCCGAAGAACTAAACCCTATAACGCTCGTAACAATTTATAGCTCGGTAGTTATTCCAAAGCTAATGTTTGGTTGCAAACGTTGGAACTTTGTTTCGCAATCCTTCAGTATGCACCACATATGATATCATCGCCTGCATGTGCGTTAAATCTATGCAGTATCTACCATTAGCTTCATAAATTGACATTTCTCTTCGTGTAATGGGTTTATGCTCCATAGAAACTGAGATTGATATTAAAAAAATACAATTCTTTCGTCAATTGTGCAATCTGCTTAATCAATATGTTTCAAAGCAACACAGGATCATAAGATTTATTAACGGCGATAATGAAGTTCAAGGTTTCATTCCGGACATATATATAGACTGTTAAAACGACACAACATCAGTGCACACGCAAATTTCCTATTATATGGTATATTTTTGTCCTAAATATTTGCCCCCAAAACTGAATATTTCAACAAATAAAAAATGCATATGCATATTTATTTGTAGGCTATCTCTAAATGCCAGTATCACGCATTTAGTATCGACTCCAATCACAACATATCCCGTCAAATCAGGAGCATGGATGCGCGTTATACGAAATGCTACTTTCACTTTTGAAAGTTGGTAAACTACCAAAAACACTGTTTAATGATTCATTGTTAGTGTTCGAATGTATTCGGACGAATTGGTAGTGAAAAAATGCATTGTGATTGCTTTTTACAATGTAGTGTCGCTTTAAGGAAATACAACATATATTAAATTGCATTCAAAGCGCCGCATTTCCTACTTCATATGATAAACGAATAATTTATGGTTTTCAAAACATTGAACGCAATGCGTGTTTTGATCATTTAAATAATAATTAAAGAATACACTCTTCTCTATATTCAGTCACAGGGACCCGTGTCGCATTTAGAAATTAAGCCAGACATATCCTTATTTGAAATTGTAATAAGTACATTGGGAACATGTTCTCATTTAATAAAATTGAAAGGTGTCATAAATGTGAAATTTTTGTAGAACAGAAAGAATTGCATCTCCTAAATCATTATATAAGCAATACTATAACAAGGGATAGCCTATGGCGATACATTGTATATATACTTGGAGACCAAACCTTTATGAATATCATTACAGATAGTGCATATTTGCAAGTTTACGATTTATTGTCTGGTTTATACAACTATAAAGAAAAGAATAACGATGACGCTATTATGAGCTTGTTACATCCTTATGAATTATTGTGAATATTAATTAAAATACCCATCTGTATTATAGTGGACATATGTTGGGTAATATGTCGAATGACACGTTGGAAGATGTATGTCGTTTATATAATAAATTACGATATTTGGTTATTTACTGTCATAGCTGGACGATAGAGATCTTACACCGACTCGCCACTTTTCCAATTGTACATATTAAAAGGTATATTTTACTTACCTAATATATACAAAGTAGAACATTTTAAAGTGCTAGTGTCATCTCCTTCACTGTATTGTAGCCTATAAATGCCAGCATCTGTTGACTGTATATTGTTAGTTTGTATAGTAAAGTTTCCAGTGGCAACTTCTCCAATGAACGTTGAGTTAAGATGCTCCTTTGCATTTTGGAATACTCCTTTATAAAATGTTAATACATAGAAGATAGATCCATTGTAAGCTACTACACTATATTCACTAAGTCCTGTTGATGATTGTATTGATGTCTGGAAGGAAATCACTGCCCTACTGCCAGGTATTGCATACTCACGTGTACTATCTTGAAGACACGACCAGCAGTGTACTGAAATATAGTACAAGTTGATACTAAGTTTAGTACTAGTTACATTAACACCAGATGGCTGGGAATAACACAACATGGCTGGGTCCAACCGAGTATCGCGTTTTCTCGTATATACAGTATAAATATCCTAATTAGTCTAACAGACGCCCACATATTGTGCAATGTGCATTTTATAGTTAAAACCGTGTGACGGCTATTTATATTCTCGAAATGACATTCTTGATACATGTTCACAAACAATTACCGATACAGTTGTGTTTGCTCGTTTTGTTGTTGCGATGGGGTCGTACAAACAGCTCAGGTCAAATGGCGATTCTCCAACATTTATTGGTGGATAATGAACCCACCACGTGTCCCTTCCTATCAGTATTTCATCTACAGACGGGCACAATCATAGCCCCAATTACCGACATATTTGATATATGCGACAATCGAGCAAAGGTCAACACATAACATAGGCATAGTATTGTTTTATTAGTTTATACACTTTTAATTTATCCGAATCCATCGCCATAAGGGAGAGAGAATGGGCAATGTGGAATTTAAGTGCTGGCTACTCACTCCAGAAGCGAATGGGGTACCACTGCGCTATCACGACTTCCACATGGTGTTGAATAGAATCCGATGTGAGTAGTATACTCACGACAGTACGAAACAAATGTGGTAGGGAAGCGGGGCAGCCGGGCAGCTAAATGATACTACGTCACGCCCGACTGCCCCTTCTTACCTCTTTATTACATTACGCTTGCTCGCACCTTCTTTATCTCATTAAAGTTTAAATAGCAGACGACATTATTTTACCTGACTTGTTATGGTTGCATCCGGTTTAAACCGCCGCTGCCTTATGTAAACGACCCATCAATATATCTACCTAATGTTACGATATTTAGTCATTTGTGACGAAGAAGCCGGACTGGACTGTCAACACCGCTTAAAGGCCTGCAGTTTGACCCCGTCCAATTGTAAAGATTTATACTTTACTACCTGTTCCATGTGATTTGTGGCTTGTAACGGTTAATATGCACGATCACTCTGTGAGCTGAGAATTAGTCAAAATGAGGCCCTGACAATTTAAGTAAACGTATATTATTGATTGTAAAGAAAATTGATAGTTATGAGTATTCAAACTACATAAGTAGTACATGCGTCTCTTTGAATGGTAAACAAACGGGCGCCATTTTGAATACGCTTTATAGTAACTCATTTGCATATAAGGTAATATAAAGTAGGTCAAGCGCGTGCGCGTATATTTTTAGTATATTGATGATATATCGCGCAACTACCGATCTCTTTACTTGTTGCGTATACGTCACCACCACCACTACCGAGCTCTTTGCTTTTTTTGGTATACGCGTCCCTATTGATGGCGTAGCGCTCAACTACAGAGCTCTTTGCTTGTTTGGTATACGCGTCACTATATAGCCTATTGGTAATAGCTTTATAAATAGCGATCTCGTACCATTCTATAAATATAGACTACGAACCTATCCATAAATAACTATTACGAACGCTTCTATATAAATATAGTCCGATTAGAACGGTCTTAGTACTCAAGCAGCTTCACGAGCTTCAACGAATATACGGGTAAGTTCATTATATTATTCGAGCTAGGCGTACGTTTTTATCGAGTAAGAAATCATAATTACAAACTTAACCTATGTACGAAAATGAATAATATATATCCTTACGTATACTTCCATAAAAACGCGAGAAATTATTAATAATCCGTAATGTACGTTTTACAGGGCGATGGATTCCATCAGGAATGAGATATACGGAGCGATAAGTCGTAACAACTTGTTTCGCGATCTAGCAATTTTGTAATAAAATAATATTATCCATTCTATATGAGACGCTGGATGGAACGATTAATATAAATGTTCAAATTATAAAACCCGTCCGCGCGAACGTATGTCTGGTGGCAATAGAGGTTAGTCATATAAATAACGCGTATATATCCGAATAAATCATATCGGTTAGTATGACGCATACTATCGCGGCTGCTCGATACATCGGAATGAATGGGATATCCTGTCCGCTAGCATGTTTCTATGTTGACCCTAATTAACCTTATCCGGGAATGCGAGAAAAATCACCAGCCAATGATTAATATAAATGTCCGATTAGTCGTTGTTCCATGCCCGTCTTCAAGACACGGAGCACAGCTACAACCGCACGATACATCTCAGTTTAGGCACCTCACCCAACACCAGCAGTACACAAAATGAAGGCTAAATTCGTTTACATCAGTATTTACTACAAAATACGTCATTAGTTGCCTGGAATGCCATAGAAATACTTAAGCACTGAACCAAACACTGACGCAGGTAATTATAAAACCCGTCTGATGGCTATCTCCGAATAAATCCTATGATTTAGTATGACCCACGTTAATTCTCTGCTCGGAATGCCTCCAATAATGAATCCAAACTGTATGAGGTTATATGGTTACCATTTGACCCTAAATAACCTTATCTGGGGAATGCGAGAAAAATTTATAACCATCACCATCTCAGTAGGTACGCGACATGACATCGAAGTAATTAACGCGTGTACATACCACGGTTGTCATCTCTGAGCTGCAACATAACTGATTAACTGATAAGCGCAGAGTGCGCACATACCATGTATCCAACAACATTTCTCTAAGCTACCACATAGAGGGTTATCTGATAAGCCCTGAGTGCCTACATAACTTAATCACCAGGTCATCCACACCTAATCAGTTGTTTGGTCCATGTAGCTTGTATAGCTTCAATAATGCAATAACTTAGATAAACAGACTCTTGCCGTAGTGTGTATACGTTACAAATCAAAATCCAGGTAACTGTCTATTTAATGAATGGAAATGCTCTCTCAGTGGCAAGCAGATCCGCTGTCTGCCTGCCTGCCGGTTTAAATAAAAAAAATAGTACAGACCCCAAACGCCTGTGTCTGTTAATTGTGGGGGAATACCCAGGGTGCCCTCGATACATATCTGTCTGTCTGTCTGTCTGTCCGTCCGTCTGTCTGTCTGTCTGTCTGTCTGTCTGTCCGTCCGTCCGTCCGGCGGTCTGTCTGTCGGTGGAGCATCTTCTGCCTCGTGTACTATCCGCCAAAACAACGGCTTTGCTGTTTTCATGATGTTTTCCGACGCTACCCTTCATTTTGATCTATCATTATTCGATATATCTATAATACTGATTATGTCCCTTTAATCGTAAATAAGTTTGAAGAAAAATGAACTTTCTAGGAAACTGGCCGTGTTTGGTATCGTCGGATAGATCTCGAAGAGACAATGACGAATCCGCGACTCAATTAATGGTCCGATCTCATACCGGAAGTAGTGATCCGAAAAACCGGAAGTACCGATATAAATTCGTTATATAAGCTTTATTATAGGTCCTATTTATCCAGGGATTTCGATAAACGATTATACCTTCCGCGACTACGATTTTTCAAAATGGAGGATAAAAATGGCGGGAAAACACTATCTCTCATATTAGCGGTCCATTCGACTCGGGGTGTGCCATTTCTGTCCGTACCTACCATTAATTCTAATTACGTAGCTAATGTCCGTACACACTCCCACTACACATTCTCGTTATACCGATTATATTTATTATCTTCATTTCGATCTTAAGATGTTGATATTATATAATACGTATAAGTGCCTAAATATCCTTACACTTTGGCATCCGATACTTAAGTCGCTGACCGTTTCAGGCATATTGCGTCAGTCAGTCGTT
>CM026386.1:92749423-92818172 GCA_014843695.1 Archivesica marissinica
CGACAAGATGGAGAAAGATAAAGTGACACTCAGTGGAACTTTAATATCAACATTCCTGCCCGCAGCATGAAAGGCATACACATGGTTTTCGAGGAGCCCCAGAACTCCGAAACATTTTAGAACCCAAATATCACCAAGGTCGAAGTGACAATTGAGGAAATCCACAACCAGCTCTACAGCCAAGGCATACGCGTCCACCAGCAATAGGATGAGATCAAAACGAACGTTTGCTGCTGGCTCTAAGCGAGCCGCCGATATTGCCACAAGTGTCAAATACCGGGAGCTCGCAGACGTCTCTCTGACAGCGAATTTGACTTCAAATTATGCACTATGGTTAGATATGCGGTCGAGTGATGATGATCAGCCCCACGGTAGCGGTCGCAGGGTGGAAAACGCAAGTGAGTGTGTGGCAGTCCAGATCACCAAAGAGGCAGATTCATCAGTGTTCTCTACTAACCTACTCCCTCGAGACCCACTCTCAGCGTTTATATGCAGCATAGCAGGGTATGGCAAGACAGTCTTTTTCCGAGATCTGATAGAAGGCCACTAGTTTCGTAAGAACTAATCTAGTTATCAGATTATATTATTATGCAAATATTATCATATATAAAGTTATCAGTTGATACTATGGGAAGCATTATTTCTGATCAGTCAGACCACACATTATATTATATGTATGTTATGTGCCTGGTAGTATATTAAACTAACAAGTATGGATAGTCATGTTTAAAGTTAATACTATTATCATGAACTGTGATGAACTTCTTGAACAGTTTGTGGAAGATCCTGACACAACAGTTTCTAA
Source organism: Archivesica marissinica (assembly GCA_014843695.1). Lineage (NCBI taxonomy): Eukaryota > Metazoa > Mollusca > Bivalvia > Venerida > Vesicomyidae > Archivesica > Archivesica marissinica. The sequence continues at coordinate 92,750,229 of CM026386.1, forward strand.
AGATGCAACTACATGTATATGGAAAACTTCGACAACCCGATTCGGACAACCGACGTCAGCGGCGTGTAGCTCTAGCTGCAGGGGGACAGACGACACACTATTTAGGGCGATACTTCACAGCAGACCAGGTTGATAATATGACAGACATGAACAACTATATAGCCGGTATAAAATGTAGCTGCCATTCAGTTGTGCACAGCCGTGGCACGTATGTATTTACAAATACAACCTAAAAGCCAACCGAAATTGGCTGCCGACCTCGCAACTGACCCGTTTGTTTCACACGTTCTGTTACCTGCAAACTACATCACAGGTATGGCATGTATCTAGCACAAGTAACTACTACGTTAACCACAGTTTAGTATTGTCAATTTGGACATATATCTCCGAGTACAATAATTGATGAAACAACAAGAATATGTCCACTCCGGAGAGAGTGACTGTCAACATGACACGGACTATATCGAAACGACTGAAAGACACTAACAACAAGCAGTAGGAATTGCAATGGCTGAAGCTAGAACAACTAGACACCATACATTGATTGACGAGCTCGATTCAGCAAAATCCGCATTACAAAACCGAAATGCCACGGAAGCTACAGTTTTGATTCTTTTGGAACTAACGGAGGAACAACCACAGTCCCAAATGTTCCGATGGAACAACAAGGATGATACTACAGCCCAGTTGGTTGGTGGCGATTGGACCACGTGTGCCATTGGTGGACTTGGGCTTGCCTGCGCCATATGGATTGTATCACAACGACAGCCTAACCCAGTGTCGCATAGACACGCTGTTCCGACACCATCACATACGGTCCATTGAAACGATCCGTTCATCATGCAATAGTAAATATGTCTACCGACGGACAGATATTGGCCATTGCGCCATATCATTCAGCTGTGTAGTATCTGACCTAGTGATGGGATAATCATACTTGGGAAAGATAGCATTCAATGTAGCAATACCTAACGGTTATGACGGCGGTATGGTAGTACTTGATGTGTCCTTCGCCATGGCGACTAACGCTATGCTAATTAAACAATGGATCATTCCTGCAGATGTTGTGATGTAGTTTCCGTTGAGGTACACAATCAATAGCTGCAATCGCAATGCATCTTGGTACGCATACCTACGTACTCCGCGATCGAACGTCCGGCATATTCTGCCTTCATCCTACACAACACCTTCTTATTAATTGTGCTATGGAGAGTATGGTCCTTCGGATAGTCAGATGTACTATAGAGGTGTGCGTGCTCAGCTATATCCTGGTATGCACCCTCTGTTTGAATCTCTAGGAGTAGTCTGGCTGTGGCAGTGTAGAGAATGTACCAGCGTTCACCGTACTGCAGTTTCATCTCATTGTAGTAGAAGATGTACATGAGATGTTTGTATAAATCTAGGACATCACTGCCTACGTACACCGGGCGGTTGAGCACCAGGCGGCATTTATGGAATGCGGCAAGTTCATCGTTGAAGATATTAGCCCGTGCCGAAGGCTGGACTGGCTATCAGGCATCTAGGTTTGTCATTCTCGTTTGCACGCACACGAATGACATTAACTATATTGCTGAGATTCTCCATTGTCTTCCCGAAATCTGTGTTGTTCACCAGCTTGTACAAGTCCTTCTCAAAGTCGACAATTGCGATCTGTATTCATCCTAATATATGGCTCCATCCATGCATGTGCTCTGCTGGAACATGTACAGATGTATATTGCGGTAGTGTAGTACATAACATTCCTTATTGCGGAGCTTAGGCATCTGTTGTTCAACCTGTGTAGACGCCGCCGCAAGTTTGTGCTGATATTCTTTCAGAACGTCAATGCATTCAGGCGCTAGCGGATATTTGTTATGCGCTTCGTGCAAACGTTTATGATACTCCAGGTCTGCGTCAAGGATATAATCCTCCGGATCGTCTGCCGGATGATCTGATATGTTTCACAAACTCTGTAAATCCTCCACCAACTTAATACAACCAGTAGGAAACGATTGCATCATAGTCCATGCGTATATATTATTGGCATATAAGTACATTATTCGTGTTCTATCACACAAACCTAAGATTATTAGCTTATGTGACGCTTCGAAACCATAGAGATGCCACCGTGCATACCTTTCTCTATGACGAGATGTTGGTCGTAAGCTGTTCGAACTCTATTTTCGTTTACCTGAGTAAATCATCTCAGGAGAGACCCTGACTAGTATAACAGTTTGCAGGTTACAGACACTACTGTCTTAGACATGTATTCCGGAAAGCCTCGAACACATATAGGAGAACGTCTGTGCGATTGTAGTGGTCGTGGTAGTCTCCCAGATTGTGGCACCCTAACACCTTCTAGACTAGCTGCGCGTGTATATAGTCAGCCTCGCTGATGTGTTCGTCAACGCGTTTGCTGCAGAAGGCCATCTTCTGTGGGAGCTGGGGCTTGGCGAAATTATCTGGAGAGTCCATGTACTCATAGGGGTAGACCTCCGTTTGCATCAGTAGTCGTCTCCTCTCTCTACCAGGCTCATAATGAGTAGTAATCTTAAATGTGTCCGGTTTGTTGGATGATATTAGCTTGTCGTGAGATGCCAGCAGGAACTATGTACTGTCGATGAATCGGAGCTGCATCAGGGATAAGAAGATATATTACCCTCAACCTCAGAGATGGCATGCATCAACAGATGAGAATCGTAGCCGTGTAGATTGCGAAAGACCACAGGAATTGTTGTAGTTTTAGGATCCAGTCTAAGCTGTAGATTACACGCATTATGAGCAGCTGATCGGAATTATCCTGTAATGTGGCAATGACCCATGGCACTATCACTCTCGAGAGGCTTTTCACACACTTGGCTGATTGTAGCTGTGTTGTAGTCCCTCCCCCTAGTCCTCTAGTGCCATCTGTATGATTTTATGATCTCCTTGATTTTACCCTCCTCGTCTTGGACTGCTCGCATGCAATATTCCACCTTGTCGGATCCTCTATGCTATACTTGTGGATGCGTATGTTCATCGTAGCGCATGGCCACATAGCAGTAGCTACAGGCGTCATGGTGCTGTGTTTTCAGAGTGCTGTTCTTCGCTGTATCTAGCTCTGGGCATTCAACCTCCGTTGTTAGGGCCTCACAGTCGGCGTAGATAATAAATAGAACTGGTAGCTGTTTGTGGTGGTTCTGAAAGATAAGCTTGTTTTTAACCTCTTTCGGCATCACCACTTTCATCAATATCTGACGTGGCAATCTGTTTGTGAGCCTCAAGTAGGTCTACACTGGAGTAGCCATGGAGGCAGCACCCACAGAAGTGCTTACGTTCTCGGTGTTTACTCTTGTCATAAAGGAAATTCTTAACCCAGGCGTAGTGGAATTTCCATACCTTCTCAACCAGGAGCAGGTATTTTATCGACATGTAATCAGGCTGCATGCTGAACTTGTGGACAATGACTCACGTATCCCACTAGTAGCTAGATGATGGATAGCTCATTTTAGTTTTTGACTCTCGGGATTTGGGATATAGTTGTTGGGGTGTCGATTCCTCCAAAGGTGTGCCCATCCTGGGTGGAATACTTGGCGGGTCTGTCTGCAGTTGTCATCTTTGTTTTTCACATTGATGCCTGATTTCTTGTCACTGGAGTAGCCATGGAGGCTTTCGTTCTCGGTGTTTGCTCTTGTCATAAAGGAGATTCTTAACCCAGGCGTAGTGGATGCATGCTGAACTTGTGGACAATGACTAACTTCTCCCACTAGTAGCTAGATGATGTTGATGGATAGCTCATTTTATTATTTCACTCTCGGGATAGTTATTGGGGTGTCGATTCCTCCAAAGGTGTGCCCATCCTGGATGGAATACTTGGCGGTCTGTCTGCAGTTTTCAACTTTGTTTTTCACATTGATGCCTAATTTATTGTGTCCGACTGGTGCAGCTAGCGGTGTGTATGAGCTTCCTCTAAGCTGTTTATATTTGGCGAAGTGACACACTTTCAACCATCCAGCCTGAACTGTCTTTAGTCCAGTGTTCAAGTGTCTCCCATATGATAGGGAAACCATTGTCTAGTGTATCTTTGATCACACTGGTAAGCAAAACCTCACCCTACTTGTTGCGGAGCACCTGATATGAGTACACCTCACCTTCGGGGTTATTTTTGCAAAAATTGACCTTCAACGTGAGCTGAAACTTTATTCCGTTACATTGTACTATATTTACTACGAGTTTCTGATGAATTTGTGAGTGCACGCCCTCAATGAAAGCCTTTGCATCTGCACTAATGGTGCTCTGGGAGACATCCATCTGCCATCCTCTTGTGTAGTTTCCACGGGGTCCGTTTGAACACCAGGTTTCCAGACTTGTCCTGTTCCGGATGTGGTCTCTTTCTGGTAGTCATATATGTTTATGCAGGACTTTCGCCCGACTGCTGCAGTCTGGACATTGCTGTATCTCGCTCTGAACCACCTTACAAGACCTGCAGCACACTGGAATCCGGCTACCCTTTGTGATCTTTGCGAGGTGAATCTTACAATAATATCCTCAGCAGCTGTTTCCGAACGATTCTTGTTTACCGGATTTTATCAGAGCACAGGTGTTGTAACCCATCATGTTGTAATATGTTTGCATCAGGTATACATATTGTAATTGTATCTCTAAAAGGGGCTTATAATAATGGCGGCATTCCATATAATAAATATTCGCAGGACAATCTGAGTAAAATTTCTGCCAAAATGTATTAATATATATATATATATATATATATATGTATATATATATAATGTCGGATATTTCATACTGCATAAGTCCTCTGCACCGCGGGCCAATCGACATCACACAATAATTGCTATATATCTGAATCGGCGGGATGAAAAGATGGCCATACATTTCTCAATAATGTTATTGGAGGACTCGATTGTTGCATCAGCAATATTTCGGACCGCCATGGGTCGGAAACTGATTAGGCTGTTGGAAGATTTATGTTATTTATAGAGTTGGTGCATGTACTCTGCCACTGCCATGAACTATCCATGGACTATCAACCGCGACTGGCCACCCTCTTTTGAAGTCCACTCATCCTCTATGAAAAGTGTGTCAAACCCCCCCTTTGTATATATATATATATGGAACGTGTTTTGTGAAATTATTTCGAAATCTGGTCGGCAATTTCCGCCAAGAAAAGTGTAGGTGATCTATATAGACGTATTGGAAAAAATAACCAGCTGCAGTATTGTCATCTAAGAAACATTTCTATGAACTAATTATTTTGTTTGAAACATCATGAAATGCGATTCTAAAGGTTATGTCTCGTCTATATACGAAACAGGCCTGAGATCGGCATTTGCTTATGGAAAATCTCTATTGTATCTATTTTAGTCACCATATGATCATTCATTGATGATGTTTCATGATTCTTAAGCACACCTCATTGTCATTGCCGTTGTAGCGTAGTCGAGCTATTTCTTATTGAAATACAACAATTCTGTTCGAATAGTGGTTTATTAATGAGAATACACACAAAGTATCTATCGAGACAAGCTAGCCATTATTTCCACACATTGCATTACATTAAGACCCAAATTAAATCAGTCATAATATGTAGCATCAATAGCATGATTGTTCAGTTTGCAGTAATATAACCAAAATGATCCTCTTTTCCAAAGTGCTGTGCACCAAGTTTAATAGTGTTCCCCACAACATGGCCGCCCACTTTGCTACCAAGGTGGAGCCAAATGTGACTAATGAAACTACATTTTACAGAATTGGTGACCAATGAAAACCAATGTTATATCCGCTTAGGCACACACAATCTTGTATTTGGACAATGTTGATTACCAGCTCAGCTGCCAATTTCTACTGACGAGTGTGTTTGTACTACTGGTTCGATAGCTAATCTGAGCCTACAATTGATATTTTCTGTCAAAACCATGTTTATCGAACTCGGGTGCGGGTGCATCAGATAGAACGTCACAAAAACGTATCTATTTTGCAGTCCAGTCTCATTTAGTGCATTACCACAGGTATACTACCAACCATGCAGTAATAGCGAACTACACCAGGCGACCTAATACCACATGTTCCTGCACATTTTCACAATGTATAAATTATAGGATTAAGCTTCACCAAAACACAATCTAATTAAGTACCTTGACTCACTATCTTGTAAACATTATGTTACACCGTTATTGTCGAATAAAGTATAGTTTAGCATTTTGGTAGATTTAATCTGAACATCTAAAGTTCATATGGAATTGGCATAGATGTATGAGAGGAACTGTTGTCCGATGATATACGGACGAAAGGATAGACGAATGTTCGAACACCAGGAGTAGCACATTTTCTTTGCCCCGTGAACTACAGTTATTGATAGATAAAGTTTATGTTAGCTTTTTGATAGAGGTCCATTTTGCTTTTTTTCAGGACAAGCATACCTTTAGCATAGTGGTATTGCATAATTGTCGTTCGATGTAGTTGTTGGTGAGCATACGTAAGGATGGGTGAATGTCCGGATGGACAGACTGGCAGTCATTGGTTTATCATAAAAGCTAAGTTGAGCACTGTTTGAGCATGTGAAAATGAGTGTACAAGCCACAAGTGATACACACAGCAATATTACTGCTGGTACAACAGCTCAACATGTTATTCAAATACAATTTAGCATAGGCCAATTAATATATACATAGATAATACTTACATTCTACTGTTAGAGGAAGTGATGCACTTTGTTCAAATCCAGCGGAACATTTATACTGTTTTGCATCTAATATAATGTCTGTATTGTGTATCGTCAATGTATGAGAAGTTGATCCTTTAGTAGCAGTATATTTATCCATACTAGTGCTGTCTGTCATGTTCCCATTTGAAATAATGTTGTCACCATCGGCAATCCAAGTCCATGCTACAAAGGTGTCTGTAACCTGACATGTGAGAACAGTATCGTCTCCACAGTTACCCGCTGTTGGCATGTTAAGTGTGACAGAACCTGAAATACAAACTATGTTTTTACGAATACACTGTCAAACATGCTAGATAATGTTCGGGGACCTATTTTTAATTCGTTGTTTTTATTAGATGATAATTGAATAGAATAGAATAGTGCAAACTCACTCAAATCTACAGATACGTGTGCACTTGTGTTCAACACTGTGATGGGATCGTATGCTCATTTAATCATAAGTTATTAATCAGAATGTGTTCAATGCAATCTTGTAGCCCATGCCTTATTTATATGTTATATAGATACGATATAGTGTGTATTAGTATTGTACTGCAAGCAATGCTCTCTTATCTGTATATGTACGGTAGCTGTTCCTTCCTCTTCTATGACAGTTACCCATGTGTGTCCAGACTATTGTGTTATCTACTGTGGTGTAACGTCATGTAATTATGTCTGAGTAATAGTACGGGAGAATGACGTATGAGAGGTCAAATCACTAATCCACTATTAACCCCAACTAAACCCGTTTTGCCGCCCTTTATAATAATCCGCACACTGCAAAAACAGAAGTCAATCGATATACATCGACATTGTTGCAAATGTCAGAATGAATCAGTATATATATATATATATATATATTTAGATCTACCTCTGATCAAATAAATAAATATGAATAAGCCTATTCTACAGTCGATTCTGGTAAGAAACCATTTAGTACTAAGTTAATGTATTTATAATATGAAATGAAATATGTGATAGCGGCTGTGATGTGTATATTTCATATATGTGTTTCTATTAGTTGTTATTGTTATTACATGTCCTCTTTTTATGTATTGATATAAACTACGAATCTCGGATATGGGTGTGGTGTATTTAGTTATTCCATGAAGACCCGGTGACAAATGGCTCCCCGTCAAGGAATTGAATCATGATAACGGACCAGAATCGGCGATTCGCTGGCAGGAGAAACCAGGATCACCTACAGTTACGTAGAAGTATCTACACGGCTTCCATGACGCTGGAATGTCCGTCATTTCTCGTCAGAAATAATCATATATGGTGTAAATATGCGTAAAATCTACAAGTGTGTAGTAAAATCTTCAAGTGTTTTGACATAATTTATAAGTGTTATTAGCATCTACGGGAAATTAGTATTAAATTCCGATTATGCAACCAAATAACCTACGCTGGATGTGTTCTGCGGATGTGTGTGCATTCGTCGCGGAGGAGTTTGTGTTTTGCGTGTGTGTGTAAAGATATATGTGTAACAGTGTATAATTTAACGGAGGAATTAAATGATTGTGTATATTTAGGATACAACCGTAAGTGAAACATTTTCAGTGCTTATTTGCCTTGTTGAGTTTATATACTGAGTCAAAAAAGAAACGATACCTGGTGTTTATGTGTCTATAATTTCAACATTTATTAAGAAAATTCTTTGAAAATTCATAAGATGATAGTCCAACATGTTTGAAAGATGAACACATAAAGCATAATGAGCCTCCGAAACTGTCTGCTGCGTGATGACGTAATTCGTCGGACAGGGGTCTAATGGAGTTTTCACACAGACGTCAATACCGAGTATGGGCACCATTTGCGTCTCTCACTGCAATGCACCGCCGTCGCATCGAACGGAAGAGTGTCTGAATCTCTTGCTGGTCAATATTTGTCCACTCCTGACGCAAAACATCCCCCAGTTGGTTTAACGTTACCGGCTGACGTCGTCTGACGCGGCGGTCTAACGTATCCCACAAATGTTCTATGGGTGACAATTCTGGTGACAAAGCAGGCCACGGCAGGGTTTCAATATTGTTCTGCTCCAATAATGTGGTGGAAATCCGAGCAGTATGACACCTGGCGTTGTCCTGTTGGAACAGTGTGACGTTTCTGTTGGCGCTAAAGAACGGCACAACAACTGGCGCAAGGATCTCATTACAGTACCGCTTGGCGTTTAGGTTCCCGTCCACCACTAACAGTTCAGTGCGACTGCCGAAGGTGATACCGCCCCACGCCATAACGCTTCCGCCCCCGAACAGATCGTACACATGCGTCGGCGTAACGTTCACCGCGTCTGCGATATACCCGCTCTCTGCCATCCGCTCAACGCAAACAGAACCGCGATTCATCGCTAAACATCACCGAATGTCACTGTAACCGAGTCCAGCGAGCACGTTCCGTCGTCCATTCCCGCCGTACGTCACGGTGACGTCGTGTCAGGATGGGTCCAACGTATGGCCGATATGCACGAATGCCACGTTCACCGAGCCGGTTCCTGACTGTTTGTGCACTGATGCGATTATTGGTCATCCCAGGAGTAACGGCAGCTGTGTGCGTAGCAGGTAGGAACCGGTCACGTAAATGTGACGTCCGAATGTGACGGTCCTGTTCACGCGTCGTCACACGTGGTCGACCAGATCTTGGACGGTCGTCCACCGATCCATGTGTTAGATAACGTCGAAGTAGACGTGTTATCGTGATCCGCGTAACACCGAGTCGATTTGCGACGTCACACTGACGTAAACCGCCGTCAATCATGCCAATGGCACGCATTCTCTGATTGCGGTTTAGCCTAGGCATTTTGTTAGAGGTAACAATGGGTATGTAAGGTGTTTTTCCTCGATGATAATGCAATACCAGTACAATAAACCGGTTTTCCGATTTGTACATGTGTAGGAAGTTGTCTTTGTTGAGGAGCACGTGCAAATCGGAAATTCGTCGTTCCAGGATTATCGGGTGTTTATTTACCTGTGTTTATGGTTGGCTGACGTTGCAATAAGATACCCGGTACTGATACGTAATAATATATTAAACCTTTCTATGGTTTTATCCGTTTTACGTCATTTTTAGTTTGGTATCGTTTCTTTTTTGACTCAGTATATATTGCGTTGCAATTCCATTGTACATTTTACACAGTAAATTTAAATCGTGTGCTAAAATACCTAATCTCAGGTTAGACCACTTTACAGGACTCGATTCAGAGACATGTTTCGCTAGTTACACTGCTAGGCAGGTTCTACATCTGTGTTTCAATTGTTTTCATATAAAGAATTGCTAGACCCTGTAGACACTATCACCGATCGATATTACTGAGTATGTCTGGTAATTAACGATACTCTTTTGTTTCAATCAGAATCATTAGGTTCGTGAGATCATTTATTTGTTTACATTAGTAATTTCAAGATTGTTTCTGTTTTATTAGTGAATTGCATAATCTGAGGTAAATTAAGTTGTGTTAATGTGTAAATCAGTAGTTTATATGTACATATTGGTGTTTAAGTTGTACTAATTCGCCATTGTTTATATTGCTTGTGTATTTCTGCATTTGGTTGTGCAAAATAATCATATATAGACTTTAGTATTGAATTACTTCTGATCAGAATCAATTTATCTACTTGGGTACAGTATACCAAGGTTTTTGAGTACCATATTTATTATAATACACAGCATTGCTGTGTATTGTTGAAACGTGTACTGTAACCGACGGTAAAAGCTCGGTTCACAGTTGTTATAGGTGTTTGCAAGTATATTGACTTCTTTCACAAATACCCTGCATGTTATCACCTTAATTGCACTAAATAAACATTTACTGTTTCCGGCAACATTGAATCGAGATCTGATGCCACTGTGAGTATTGTTTTGTGTTTGTGTCGTTATTATTCTTCTATATGTTTTATATGCTTGCTAGTGCTCTGTCTTAAACATTCATTGTGCTCATATATATATTATCTATACAAATACCTCAATTGTTGCAAAAATAATGCCCTATTTGTGCTTGAATTGTGTATAAACGATGGCATACTGTGTTTGTATTGTGTATAAAGGATGGCATACTGTGCTTGTATTGTGTATAAAGGATGGCATACTGTGTTTGTATTGTGTATAAACGATGGCATAACTGTGTTTGTATTGTGTAAAAACGATGGTAACTGTGTTTGTATTGTGAATAAACGATGGCATACGTGTTTGTATTGGTTAAACGATGGCATACTGTGTTTGTATTGTGTATAACGATGGCTTACTGTGTTGAATTGTGTATAACGATGCAACAAACGCATACTGTATTTGTATTGTGTATACACGATGGCATACTGTATTTGTATTGTGTATAAACGATGGCATACTGTGTTTGAATTGTGTATAAACGATGGCATACTGTGTTTGTATTGTGTATAAACGATGGCATACTGTGTTTGAATTGTGTATAAACGATGGCATACTGTGTTTGGATTGTGTATAAACGATGGCATACTGTGTTTGTATTGTGTATAAATGATGGCATACTGTGTTTGAATTGTGTATAAACGATGGCATACTGTGTTTGTATTGTGTATAAACGATGGCATACTGTGTTTGAATTGTGTATAAACGATGGCATACTGTGTTTGAATTGTGTGACTACTGGTGTTTATCTAGACAGAAGTAGTGACCAGTACTACAATTGATCTATTGTGTAAGATTTAAAGTTGACATAATTACAGGTTATTTGACCCAATGGTTCATTTTGGTCATGTGACATTGGATTAGTAATCCAATTAATATATTGAATTTTCTTTTTCAGAAATAGCCATAGTTAGAAATTACTTATATTTAATTACAAATAAAAGTAATGTGTGCAGAATTATATTTAATGGTGTTAGATGATAAGTTCTTACGCTATTAGTTAAATTTACCAGGTGGTTGCTGATTAACTAGATATATATTGGTATTTCAGTTACTGGAGTTCCCAATGTTGTTTTGTGGGCAATCATAATTTTTGTTTGTATATGCATACATTTTTATGCGGTTTATTTTCGTTTGCGGTATGTGCACACTTATTCGCGTATACGTATTCGCGTAACCTTTCGTGACTTATTGGAGTCGTGAAGCATTTTTGGGAACGTGTATATTTTGTTTGAATATTGTGTTCTTGGGAATTTTTTGTTGTTGTTACCCATATACTGTATACATCATGTCGGATCCCAGAGTACCTGACACTTCGGATTCCCAAATGCCGACAACTATGCAGGAGATGTTTGCTCTTATACAGCAGAAATTTTATCTGGTTCCAAAATATTCAAGTCCTAGCCCACCATCTGTACCAAATCCTACACAAATGTATTTGACCGAGAAGTTATTGCAGATGCAAACAGGGGCAAGACCAAAGACGGTACAGACACAGCCCACTAGTGGCTATGGTTTACATAAGTCATCTTATGAACCACCGAGGTTGTCTGCACCGTTTTCAGAGGCGAATGCTTATGAGGTGCCTTTAGAGGCAAGTTCTACCACCTATAAATAGTACTCCGTACCCCCTAGGACTATCATATTTACCTAACCTCATATCCACCCAGTTTTACCCAAAGTTCCTTGTTTTTCTGGAGATGAACCAATGGTGAAAGGAGAGGTGCCATATATAGTTTGGCGATATGAGGGGGATTGTGTTTTGACCAGAGCTGAGCCCACACCAAATTTTACAGATTGTAAGATCATCACTTCGCGGGTCAGCCAGATTATTAACCATACCGTTGGGAAAGAATGCATCCACCCACGATATTATAATTAAATTGGAAGCAATGTATTCAAACGCTTCCTTCTAAAGAGCAATTGATGACTGATATTTTTAACACCGTTCGGCAACCGGGTGAATCGGTAATTACATATGCCTGCAGGTTGGAAACGTTACTTCAAACTGTCATTGACAAGGGACACATTCCAGGTGTTGCCAAGAATGATCTTCTTCGTCATAAGTTTTGGACCGGCCTATTTTCTGAATCCCTCAAGTTGCAAACCCGGCACAAATATGATAATGTAGTTGGACGATTGCTGAATGTCCAGCTTCTTTAATATCAAGTCAAATTTGCTGTTTAACTTTGAATCTATCTGCTTGTCCCAACTGTCGAGCTTACTCGCCAATGAAGTCATTCTGTTAGTAAGAGAAGCGATCTCACCATCCGCAGGGAGGCTCTGGTCGAGGATATCATCGGTGGGTACTATAGTAACCGGGCTGTGGGCAAAAACTAGAAACCGCCTCTGTGATGGGCAAACCAGAGGCAGGTGCTAATTCGTAAATCTTCTGCAGCTCTTCGTTGTTGTGTTGATTGGCGTCGGCTTAACAACAAAACACGGAAATATGCTTTTATGCTTCCCAGATTTGACGACACAATTGATGTTCTTTCTTCAGCAAAGCTATTTTCGAAACTGGATTTGCACTCTGCATATTGGCAGGTTGAAGTTGAAGAAGACGACAAACCGAAGACCGCCTTCAGCGTAGGACCTCTTGGATTCTACAAGTGGAATAGAATGGGATTTGGACGTACGAATGCGACAGCCACATTTCAACGTCTTATGGAGAAGTGCATGGGTGACATGCATTTGCAAGAATGTCTAATCTTTCTTGATGACATTCTAATATTTTCTTCAACTTTCGAAGAACATATAGACCGGATTGAGTCTGTATTCAAACGTCTTGATCAACACAACCTGAAGTTGAAGCCATCTAAATGTGAATTTTTCAAAACATCCGTGTCTTATCTAGGTCACATCATTTCAGACCAAGGCATATCAACGGATCTGGGGAAATTGTCGGCCGTTAAGGATTGGCCAGTTCAACACAATGTTAAGACACTTCGGCAATGGCTCGGGTTTAAATGGCTATTATACAAAATTTGTGAAAGGGTACGCATAAATCGTGCAGCCTTTGAACAAACTGTTAGAGGGTCATGGATTTACTACCAACTCCAAGAAATCGAAGAAATCAAATTCTCCAACCTCATGGGTATGGGAGGAAAGTCAGCAAATGGCATTTGATACTATCAAAGAGAAACTCATATCACCATCAATTTGGAGGTATGCTGACTATTCTCTGCCATTTCCTATCCACACGGATGCAAGCTCTTTAGGGCTAGGTGCAGTACTCCTGCAGGAGCAGGGTTGCATGGAACGAGTCATTGCATACGCTAGTCGAAATCTTCGACCGAGCGAGAGGAACTATCCAGCTCACAAGTTGGAATGTTTAGCTTTAAAGTGTTGTGTCACCGACAAATTTAAGGATTATTTGTACGGTCATGATTTTGTTATCTCTAGTTTATGTCGGTACCAAATACATGGGACCAAACCGCGGGACAGTATCAATGAAGGCCATCGGAAAACACCACCTACCCGGCTTAGATCTTTTGTTTCACTGCGATTAATAACACTGGCAATTAACACCAAGCTAATTAAAATGTGTCTTTAATGACTTAAATTACACAAATACGTGCTTATATCACAGTTATTATAAAGATAAATGATTATAAAATGCCATTATACAATAATCTGAAAATTGTTAAAATACCATTTTGTTGACTCATAATGTAATTATCTGCCTTACGATAATCCCGACTTACGACTGATTTTGATATGGCGGGTCACATATAGTAGGCCTACCGCGTATCTTCATATTTCAGTAAAGGACTTGATAAAGAAGAGGCAGCCACTCGTTCAGTTGGCAGACACATCAGAGCTGGCGTGGAGAGTAATGTCTGAGTATGAGGCTAACCCCATTGGGAGGACGAAAAAAGGATCCAGTGGGCGGAAGCCAGAATAACGATAGAACCAAGAAGCAACGCCGTTTTCAGCCATATAGAAAGCAGGAATTGTTACCAACAATGGCACCACGCCCCGTACAGGTTGGCAGGCAGCGTCCTGCATTATGCTTCTTATGTGGACACTCTGGGCACTGGAAGAATGAGTGCGCTCAAGCCAGAACACAGTCTAATAACAAGATAAGTAGCAATTCATTATCGATGTATGATAATATTCGGCTAGAAACGGAGAGTATTTGAGAGTTGCTCGAGTACAAGTGAGTGCAATATAGAGCCTAGCTATGGCACACGTAAGTCTGATGATACACTGGTCAGTCCGGTAGGTCGACTAAAAGACCATGCTCAGACATGTAGCGATGTCTCCGAAAATCAATATATACTACATGTTATAACAAATGGGTATACATTACCTTTCAAGCACATACCAGATAGAGCGAGACTACGTAATAACAAGTCAGCAAGAGATAATCCAGTATTTGTACAAAAAGAGATAGAAAGCTTGTTAAAGAAGGGGGTTATATCCGAAGCACAACATACGCCTCACGTGATAAACCCATTGACCGTAGCTTACAACAAAGTAGATAAAGCTAGGTTAGTACTCGATTGCAGGCATATAAATCCCAGTCTGCATTTATTCAAAGTAAAATTTGAAGATATTAACATTGCATCAAAAATGTTTGATTTGTCGAGTTATATGTTCACATTTGATCTAAAGAGTGCTTATCATCATATAGACATATTTAAAGAGCACACAGTTTATTTAGGATTTAGTTGGCATGAAAACGGTATAGCAAAGTATTATGTATATAATTCTTTACCATTTGGGTTAGCCACAGCTGGCCACCTATCGGAGCAAGGTAGCAACTTGGTTAGGATGTGTTTTCAATTTTTGAGTAAATATATTGTTTATTACTGATGAACGTATCGCTAGTTTAGAAATGTCCCTACACTCGGTGATACAGCAAGTAAATAAGGATAAGATAGACATAATACCAGTGATATGTTTAGCTTGTGTTACTGGAAAAATCATTTCGTTACAAAATGTAGTAGGGAAATTAGTATGTTTAAGAACAAAATTTCTGTACAATTGTGTGGAGAGCCGAGCTAGTTGGAATGCATGTGTGAAGGTTACAGAGAAGGCAATGGAAGAATCTTAAACGACAAGGAAAGAGACGTATGAGTGTTAAAACGTACGGTAGAAATGCGCATGTACTCGGATGCAAGCGGAGTAGGGTACGGTGGTTGTGTTATTGGCACAGGCACAGATAGCCATAATTCAGGCAGTACAGGTGTGTTAAATAATACACATAGTTTTAGAGTCAAACCTGTATCAAAATTAGAAAAGTATACAGACCAGTTAGACCCGGAAGTAGGTGATATAGTATCTCGCACGGATATAGACATAGAGACCTACAAAACAGGTCAGATCGGTAGTATGAACGGTACAATAGTAGTGACAATGAAACCCCGGAAGCGGGTTGAGAAAAGAGTTACAGATCCACGGAATTGGGTCACAAAAAAGATCATACGTCCCCGGAAGTGGACATGTTCAGTAATTATGAGCTCAAAATGAATCAACACCCTGTAGCGCGTCATGAAAAAGTCTTAGGTTCCCGGAAGTGGACATTTGTAGAGGTTATGAGAGCGCGGAAATGAGTTCAAAAATAGGAAATCCACTACCGGAAGTGAGTACTTTCATTGGTAATTTGCTCCCGGAAGTGGGCAAGGTCAGGTGTAATATGACCCCAGTATTGGGGAATCGCAATAGCAATGCACAGTCGGATAGAATTGGTGAAAGTAGAGATGCTTGCTCAGAGGGTAGCACTGTACATAAGGATTGTGTAGTACGAGGCGCATGCACACGTTCGGAATCATATAAAAGTTCAACATGGCGTGAGTTGGAAGCTGTTTACAGAATTTTGATAAACAGTTTAAATTTATTACAAAATAAAAATATTGTGATATATACAGATAACAAACATTTGACTTATATTTTAGAATCCGACAGCACAGTGACAGAATTACAGGAAACCTGTGTAAAAGTCAACGAAGCGTGCACATCGGCTAACATTACATTTTCAGTAGAGTTGATTCCCAGAAAAGAGAATAATAATGCTGATTATCTTAGCAGGTGCCTTGATGCAGATGATTGGTCCATAACTTTACAAGTATTTAGGTATTTAAACAAAATATGGGGACCATATACAGTAGATAGGTTCGCTGCACATTATAACAGTAACTGTATACGATTTAATTCTAGGTGGTGGGTACCAGGTACGGAAGCAGTAAATTGTTTCAGTGAGAATTGATTTGGAGAAGTAAATTGGTTGGTTCCACCACCAAGATTAATAGCAGCATGCATACGGAAAATGAGATCTGATAGATCCGCAGGTACATTAGTAATACCCGAGTGTAAATCGGCGTCATATTGGCCTTTGCTACTGCAGATAGAGATATATATAATATAAATGTTTGATTTACCAGTTGTAGGTGCTGTGAAAAGCGGGAAAGGAAACAGTGGAATGTTTTCCAAAGAGCCATTTTCTTTCAGGATGTTGGCACTACAATACAACTGCGGAGAGTAGGGTTAAGCTACATGTCACATACTTATAGGAACGTTCTATTGCAGGTGTTGTTGGCTTAAGGCAGTCTATAAACGGAAGTTTGAGGAGGCGGGCGTAGACATAAATGACAGTCATGAAGTGATTAGTAGAATGGCCACACACGTGTTATCATCTAAGCGGACAATACGGTAACCAAATATTCACAACAGACGAAGGTCTTCAAATAATGTTGTTCCAGTAAAGGATTTCCTTACAACCCCGCACAATCCATTAATGTGGCCATGTACCTTTCTACATTAGTTGATGAAGGAAAGTCGGACAGTGTTATAACAGCGGCATTTTACGCCATCAAGTGGTTTCGCAACATAAATGATACCACGGACTCGACATAGAGTGCTATAGTTAAAAGCATGTTAGAATGTGCGAAACGATCCAATTCAAAACCCATTAAGAAGAAGGACATAATAAATTCCGAACATTTAATAGCTTTATGCGATATGTTCGCGGAATCTACAGATACACTAGTAATGAGAGATTTAGTCATGATAATGTTATGCTATTCTGGTTTTCTACGATTTAGTGAAGTCAGTGAGTTACAAAGTTGTGACGTAAACTTTAAGATGGAACATTGTTCATTATTCATTAAGAAAAGTAAAACAGACATATACAGAGCAGGCAGCGAGGTCGTCATAGCAAACGGCATTATGTCCGCTTGTCTAGTGACAGTGTTGCAAAAGTACATGCATTTAATAGGTTTGACAACAGAGTCGGATTTGTTCTTGTTCAGACCCGGTTGTAGGTCAGTAAATAAATGCTTTTTGTTGAACAAAAACAAGAAACTTAGTTACACTAGAGCAAAGGAATGTATTATGTTTAGACGGAAATTTGTAGCACCAAGTTTAAATATGGGGACTCATTCTAAAGTGCTAGCGGTGCCACCACAGCAGCTAACGCTGAAGGTGTGACGGACATATGTATGAAGAGACATGGTCGCTGGAGTAGCGACACTGCCACAGACAGATACATTGATGATTCCTTAGACAAAAAGCTTTTTATAACGAAGCAGTTGCATTTATTAGCATTCGATATAGAATAATATCTAGAAATTGAATAGCGAAACACTTCTATCATTTGCATTTGTTCTATGGCACGTCATTGCTCACCGCAAAACTGTGTTGTTTTGCGCGTAAAGGAGTTAAGACTTTGAAGTTCTTAACGTTACGTAGTATAGCGCAGAACGTATGTCTTAAAGTACTGTAAGCACTACATTAGTTAATGTGCTGTTCAGTCATGTATGCGATCACATGACTGAGTGGTCAAACATGTTTGTGGCGCTAACACGCCACAAGGACATCGTTTAGTAGAATCAGTTCTAGTTCTGACTGCGATACACACGGACGTTTATTTAAATTTCGCTATTCAAATTCTCATATGTACAAAGATATATTGAAAAGTAATATTCACAGTTATGTATTGCAAGCAACATAAGCTCTCAACGATGTTGAGTGACGGAAAAAGTAAAGTAATGATTGAATAATAGTATATGTATGCAAGATGGGTGAAATGTTATTTCAATCAGGTGTGGTTTCCTCTAATATTAGCCAACCTTGCATAGTTTCCCGTCAGGCTAAACAGACACAAGGGATTGTTCAAACTTTGTCACAGTGGCGATTCACATCCGATAAGGAATATACATATGTTCACGGTGTCCGGAAAGGCTTGCAGGAACGGGGACATATCTCAATTAGCATCAACTGTGTCATTTCGGCAGCAAAGGAGCAAGGAAATAGTGTGGACTGACGAATATGGAGTTGTGACATAATATGTGGTGCTTATCAATCCAACATGTCCAAATGAGAAGCAATTATAACGAATAATTTAGAATTTCTTAGGGGAAATTGTAAGTCTTACTAAATTTTGAATATACACTATGCTATTGCAGATACTTCCATTATCCTAATTACTGCTACAACAGAAGGGGAGGAGCTTAATGAGCAGCCATGCAATAAGTACCATGCCATAACTGAAACGTATGTGAACTTATACGCACGGTACTTATTGCATGTTTTCATTTCAGACAAACAGAATGACAACTATATTTAAATTTAAATATTTTTAAATTTATTTGTGTGCATACAAACCAGGTCCGAGAATAGTTCCGGTGTCTGCGGATTCAAGAGATGTTCTTACTTTTTTCTTCCCAAAAGTATTTTGATATTTAGTGTTTTAGATTGTTCAGAAGGATTTCTAGTGAGACCTATGTTATTTTATTCTATATAAATGATAAACATCAACATGTTTTTACTGAGACTTATATTAACACTACATTATGGTTGAAGTTTGGACCCTTATGATATGGAAACATGTTATTTATTAGTGAAGGCTATCATTAAATGGTAGAAATAAATATCAGAGCTGGTCAAAAGTAGTATGATTAAAATTCTTGCCCCCCCCCAATATATGTTGACACCACAATTATGACTATGTGAATTAGGACCTGAGATATAAGAAAAATAGGTTTTCATGGCGGCACTCTTTAACACTGTTAATTTGGGGTGTGTATGGCAGGCACACTCTACCACTGAACATGTCTGGCAGTGGTAATTCAAGATATATGGGACTATGCTGAAAATGTTCAAGTAAGTTTCATCAGGTTAGCTCATGAGCTGATCTGGCTCAATTTTGTGGGTGGGGACAGTCGGGGGTGTCTGGCGGGCACACCCCACCACTGAAAATATCTGGTAGTGGCCACCATGATACCTGGGACTATGCCGAGCATTTCCAGCCACCACTGAAACTGTCTGGCAGTGACCATGTGTGGTACCTGGGACTATGTTGGACATTTTACAATACGTTTCGTCAGGTTAACTCATGAGCTGATCTAACTCAATTGTGAGGTTCCTTTCTTAAGGCCCTCCTATTAATATTGTTTTTTGTTTCAATAGAAATCTAAGTATGTGGCATCCATAAATATAATTTCAATATCCAACATAACTAACATTTAAGTTATGCTTTGCAATGAAATATAACATCCCACTTTCTGGGTACTCCAGTGTCCTATCACACGAATGGTAATATAAGTATACCACTTCCTTAGTGTAAGAGTTGTTAATGCTCGTTTCGCAAAATGTATTATTTGACATTCAAAATAAAATATGCCAACTTTCGCAATCGTTTAAAATAGGTTTATACTTTTGAACAGTAAATAAGCAATATTAATATTGTGTGTTGCTCCCATTAATATAATAGATTAATGTGGTGTCAACATGCCTTAGTGTGTAGATCGATATGTTATACCATATCAATATCAGTACCATTGGTCAGATATCAATAGATATAATGTTAATATCCTACATAAGATAACGTGAACCAACATAATATATATTTCATACACAGTTATAATTTTTGATTCGATAACATCCTACGATCATTTTGTGAAAACATAATGAGTTGGAATAAGATATTGTGATATTTTGTTACATCAGCTCTTACATGTACACATTTACTTTTCAATAAATACGTTTATGTAAGATCTATAACATAGTAGCATACCATAGTAGCATAGCATAGTAGCATAACATAGTAGCATACCATAGTAGCATATCATAGTAGCATATCATAGTAGCATAGCATAGTAGCATAGCATAGTAGCATAGCATAGTAGCATATCATAGTAGCATATCATAGTAGCATAGCATAGTAGCATAGCATAGTAGCACATCATAGTAGCATAGTATAGTAACATATCATAGTAGCATAGCATAGTAGCATAGCATAGTAGCACATCATAGTAGCATAGCATAGTAACATATCATAGTAGCATAGCATAGTAGCATAACATAGTAGCATACCATAGTAACATAGCATAGTAGCATAGCATAGTAGCATATCATAGTAGCATAGCATAGTAGCATAGCATAGTAGCATAACATAGTAGCGTAGTATAGTAGCATAGCATAGTAGCATAGTATAGTATCACATCATAGTAGCATAGTATAGTATCATAGCATAGTAGCATAGTATAGTATCATAGCATAGTAGCATAGTATAGTATCATAGCATAGTAGCATACCATAGTAGCATAGCATAGTAACATAGCATAGTAGCACATCATAGTAGCATAGCATAGTAACATATCATAGTAGCATAGCATAGTAACATATCATAGTAGCATAGCATAGTAACATATCATAGTAGCATAGCATAGTAGCATAACATAGTAGCATACCATATTAACATAGTATAGTAGCATAGTATAGTATCACATCATAGCAGCATAGTATAGTATCATAGCAGAGTAGCATAGTATAGTATCATAGCATAGTAGCATAGTATAGTATCATAGCATAGTAGCACATCATATTAGCATAGTATAGTATCATAGTATAGTAGCATAGTATAGTATCATAGCATAGTAGCATAGCATAGTAGCTTAGTATAATAGCATAGTATAGTAGCATAGCATAGTAGCTTAGTATAGTATCATAACATAGTAGCATAGCATAGTAGCTTAGTATAATAGCATAGTATAGTATCATAGCATAGTAGCTTAGTATAATAGCATATTAGCATAGTATAGTAGCACATCATAGTAGCATAGTATAGTATCATAGTATAATAGCATAGTATAGTAGCATAGCATAGTAGCATAGTATAGTAGCATAACATAGTAGCACAACATAGTAGCATAGTATAGTATCATAGCATAGTAGCATAGTAGCATAGTATAGTATCATAGCATAGTAGCATAGTATAGTATCATATCATAGTAGCATATCATAGTAGCATAGTATATTATCATAGCATAGTAGCATAGCATAGTATCATAGCATAGTAGCATATCATAGTAGCATACCATAGTAGCATACCATAGTAGCATAACATAGTAGCATAACATAGTAGCATAGCATAGTAGCATATCATAGTATCATAGCATAGTAGCATAGCATAGCATAGTATCATAGCATAGTAGCATAGTATAGTAGCATAGTATAGTAGCATAGCATAGTAGCTTAGCATAATAACATAGCATAGTAACATAGCATAGTAGCATAACATAGTAGCATAGTATATTATCATAGAATAGTAGCATAGCATAGTAGCATAGCTTAGTAGCATAGCATAGTATCATAGCATAGTAGCATAGTATAGAATCATAGCATAGTAGCATAGCATAGTAGCGTAGCATAGTATCATAGCATAGTAGCATAGTATAGTATCATATCATAGTAGCATAGCATAGTAGCACAGCATAGTAGCATAACATAGTAGCATAACACAGTAGCATAACATAGTAGCATAGTATAGTATCATAGAATAGTAGCATAGCATAGTAGCATAGCTTAGTAGCATAGCATAGTAGCATATTATAGAATCATAGCATAGTAGCATAGCATAGTATCATAGCATAGTAGCATAGCATAGTATCATAGCATAGTAGCCTATTATAGTATCATAGCATAGTAGCATAGCATAGAAACATAGCATAGTAGCATAGCATAGTAGCATTGCATAGTAGCATAACATAGTAGCATAGCAAAGTAGCATAGCATAGTAGCTTAGTATAATAGCATACCATAGTAGCATAGTATAGTAGCATAGTATAGTAGCATAGCATAGTAGCTTAGCATAGTAACATAGCATAGTAACATAGCATAGTAGCACAGCATAGTAGCATAGTATAGTAGAATATCATAGTAGCATAGTATAGTAGCATAGTATAGTAGCATAGCATAGTAGCTTAGTATAATAGCATAGTATAGTAGCATAGTATAGTAGCATACCATAGTAGCATATCATAGTAGCATAGCATAGTATCATAGCATAGTAGCATAGCATAGTAGCATAGCATAGTAGCACACCATAGTAGCATAGCATAGTAGCATAGCATAGTAGCATAGCATAGTAGCATAGGATAGTAGCATGGCATAGTATCATAGCATAGTATCATAGCTTAGTAGCATAGTATAGTAGCATAGCATAGTAGCATAGTATAGTATCATAGTATAGAAGCATAGCATAGTAGCATAGCATAGTAGCATAGCATAGTAGCATAGCATAGTAGCATAGTATAGTAGCATAGCATAGTAGCATAGCATAGTAGCATAGCATAGTAGCATAGCATAGTAGCACATCATAGTAGCATAGTATAGTATCATAGCATAGTAGCATAGTATAGTATCATAGCATAGTAGCATAGTATAGTATCATAGCATAGTAGCATAGTATAGTATCATAGTAGCATATCATAGTAGCATAGTATATTATCATCGCATAGTAGCATAGCATAGTATCATAGCATAGTAGCATATCATAGTAGCATACCATAGTAGCATACCATAGTAGCATACCATAGTAGCATAGCATAGTAGCATAGCATAGTAGCATAGCATAGTAGCATAGCATAGTATCATATCATAGTATAGTATCATAGCATAGTAGCATAGTAGAGTAACATAGCATAGTAGCATAGTATAGTATCATATCATAGTAGCATATCATAGTAGCACAGCATAGTAGCATAACATAGTAGCATAACATAGTAGCATAACATAGTAGCATAATATAGTATCATAGAATAGTAGCATAGCATAGTAGCATAGCTTAGTAGTATAGCATATTATCATAGCATAGTAGCATAATATAGAATCATAGCATAGTAGCATAGTATCATAGCATAGTAGCGTAGCATAGTATCATAGCATAGTAGCATAGTATCATAGCATAGTAGCATAGCATAGTAGCATAGCATAGTAGCATAACATAGTAGCATAGCATAGTAGCTTAGTATAATAGCATACCATAGTAGCATAGTATAGTAGCATAGCATAGTAGCTTAGCATAGTAACATAGCATAGTAGCACAACATAGTAGCATAGTATAGTAGAATATCATAGTAGCATAGTATAGTAGCATAGTATAGTAGCATAGCATAGTAGCTTAGTATAATAGCAGAGTATAGTAGCATAGTATAGTAGCATACCATAGTAGCATAGCATAGTAGCATAGCAGAGTATCATAGCATAGTAGCATAGCATAGTAACATAGCATAGTAGCATACTATAGTAGCATATCATAGTAGCATAGCATAGTAGCATAGCATAGTAGCATGGCATAGTATCATAGCATAGTATCATAGCATAGTAGCATAGCATAGTAGCATAGCATAGTAGCACATCATAGTAGCATAGCATATTAGCATAGCATAGTAGCATATAATAGTAGCATAGCATATCATAGCATAGTAGCATAGTATAGTAGCATACCATAGTAGCATACCATAGTAGCATAGCATAGTAGCATAGCATAGTAGCACAGCATAGTAGCACAGCATAGTAGCATAGCATAGTACC
Organism: Archivesica marissinica; assembly: GCA_014843695.1. Taxonomy (NCBI): domain Eukaryota; kingdom Metazoa; phylum Mollusca; class Bivalvia; order Venerida; family Vesicomyidae; genus Archivesica; species Archivesica marissinica. Next base: position 92,774,608 of record CM026386.1, read on the forward strand.
ATATCATAGTAGCATAGTATCATATCATAGTATCATAGCATAGTAGCATGGTTTATACAAATTTATTTTAGCTCGATTGCGAAACAAGTTCTTTCAACTTATATTAATCACTCTCGAGACCTCATTCCTAATGGAATCCATCGCCACGAGGGAGAGAGAAGAGGCAATGTGGAATTTAAATGCCTTGCCTAAGGGCACAATCGTAACGGCTCCAGCAGGGCTCGAACTCCGGACCATTCGCACCTGAAGCGAACGCACATCCACTGCGCTATCACGACTTCCACCAGTATCATGGCATAATACCATAAGCATAGTACCATAGCATAGTATCATAGTACCATAGCATAGTACCATATTATAGCATCATAGTACCATAGTATAGTATCATAGTACCATAGTATAGTATCATAGTACCATAGTATAGTATCATAGTACCATAGCATAGTATCATAGTACCATATTATAGCATCATAGTACCATAGTATAGTATCATAGTACCATAGTATAGTATCATAGTACCATAGTATAGTATCATAGTACCATAGTATAGTATCATAGTACCATATTATAGCATCATAGTACAATAGTATAGTATCATAGTACCATAGCATAGTATCATAGTACCATAGTATAGTATCATAGTACCATAGTATAGTATCATAGTACCATATTATAGCATCATAGTACCATAGTATAGCATAGTACCATAGTATTGCATAGTACCATAGTATAGCATAGTACCATAGTATAGCATAGTACCATAGTATAGCATAGTACCATAGTATATTATCATAGTACCATAGTATAGTATCATAGTACCATAGTATAGCATAGTACCATAGCATAGTACCATAGTATAGCATAGTACCATAGTATATTATCATAGTACCATAGTACTATGATATATATATGTTATTATGATAATATACTATGGTACTATGATAATATATAAATGGTACTATGATACTATATAAATGGTACTATGATACTATATAAATGGTACTATGATAATATATAAATGGTACTATGATACTATATAATGGTGCTATGCTATAGAATATTTCAAGAGTCTACTGCAATAACTGTGTAAAGACATGTATACATGGGATACAGTCCTACCAGAAGAGTTCCAACATAATCTTGTACGGGACATCAACAGTGTAACGGAATTGACATTTCCGGACCTTATCTTCAATTCAATCGAAGCAGACGACACGCATCGTACAGCAGACGACACTATGTTACATGTATTCGTATATATCACGTGTTGCTCTTTTGTAGAAACCTACCCTACCCAGAATAGTGCTCGTTATACGGTATACAGATATACAGATATAATATTTTCGTTCGAAAGCCCAACTTGTATTTCACTTGCTGATCACCTCGTGATTTACACCCATATCTATACCCAGCTCTACACCCATATTCTACACCCAGATTCGTTCACAACTGAGTTACTGAGATTTAGCTCCCGTCCGGAGGTCGAAATACTGTCCAAAACCACATAATCCAGCCGTCATTCTGACACGATGTAAAACTGCTACCAAGTACAAACAAAACAGAGTATGGGTGAAGCTATTACCTTGACAACTGTAAGAGACGACGCCCACTTATCAGTACAACTGGCTCAACTGTCCAGTATTCCCAAGGTAATAGATATAACCAAATACAGCAATTACAGAAAGTTCGTTCCAGTTACAATGGACATACTAGTTGGTAGTTCCACAACTGCAGAGCCGATATAGAGAAGAAATCGATATAAATTAACCATTACAGAGCTACATCATGATGATACGAAGTGGCTACAAGACTGTCAAAGTATTGCGTAGTTTGAAATCTCGTACTACTCGACATATAATTGTAAAGCAACTCCTACCATCCATCCTACCAACAATGCTACCCAAAAGGTCGGGAAAACGAAAACACCATGTGGTTGGGGAGATGACGAACATAGATATTTTGAAACCATTGTTAATGTTAATACTAAGCCAGTTTGCTTGTTTTGACAGAACGCTACAGAATGATAAAGAATGCTACAGAATGCTACAGAAAATGGGCTATGGAAGGACTAATGATAATGTCGGTCGCTAAGGGCGAAACAGAATACTTTTAGCAGTATTTGATAACAAGAGTGTATACATGTATTCATTACATTGACCACATTTATGCTTCAGAGATATTTCAGGCAGTACTTTTAATTATTAGTATGTTTTTAATTGAAGCTGTACCTTTAACCTGATAAGTTTGTGTGCATACCTTTAATTGTAAAGTTGAGAATATACCTTTTAATAATAATGTTCACAACTTTGGTAATACTATTATACATTTAAAATATGTTATTTTAAACCTTAATTCCAAACTTAATGTTCATTAGTCATTTATTAAAGTTTAAACTTTATTTATTTTTAACAGGTTTTAACAACTGATATTAATAACTTTCGTTGGCGCGGATGAAAGCGTAAATGTGGCCATTCACGTGGGGGGAAACCGAAGTACCAGGAGAAAACCCACCTGTCCAATATGGCGACCACCGTACCATCTCACATACTTCCCGGTCCGAGGATTAAACCCGGGTTGCATATTTAGCAAATTCGCGTTAATTATTTTAATTTTAATCAACTACTGCTGTAGATGACGCTGATAAAGGAACAAAGACAACAATAGTGGATCAAGAAATTTGATATATATATATTTGAAATATTTTGATATAATTGTTTTATTATTTCATTATTGTTGTCGAAACAAATAAATTACAAATGTGGATACGCCATAATATGTATTTGAAACTATTTCTTGTAATAATTACATGGTGGACTTTATTATGTGAAATAGTAGAGGTACTGTGATTTTAGTTGTACACATATTAGAGTAGGGACATGTTAGTAGAGGAGAATATCACAGTATGATCTAAAGAGTACATTGTAGTTTTATGTCGTGAATAGCTTGTCATAATACATACAATACTTAAGTTTCGCGCATGGATTGATAGAAGTTTCAATTGCTATATGATCATGCTTAGAATGGGATGCAACGGACTTGAGTCTGGGATACTCTGAAATGTGTCCCGTGTCCATTCATGTTGTATGGTGTATGTGTAAGAATGAAATATTACATAAACATTGATGAAAGCTTTGCAATCATTGGTTATTAATAAATGTGTATACCAATCCCGACCAACTCTGCTATTTTAGAGACAAATATTATTCTATATTCATGACAGTTAACATGACAGGAACTAAACAGCTAATCCTAGATTCTTCCAAGTAACTTCCTCATACTATTTCAATGATAGTAAATTATCAATACAGCCGTCGTTTCCGGAAGTAAGCCTTGCCGGGAATGTTGATGTATGTGGGTTTTCTCCGGGTACTCCGGTTTCCTCCCACACTAAAGACCACATATACGCATTCATCTGCGCCAACGAGAGTGATTAACATAAGATGTTATAACTTGCTTCGTAATCGTTGTAAAATAAATAAAGGTTAGTTTAATTACAGGTTAGGTTGGCGTCTCTGCGACTGTTATTGGTTGGGGAGACAGCGTAGGCCAATTATGGCAGTATTTCAGACACGACCGCGGATCAAGATAAAAATGACAGACCTTTAGCAAGATAGCATCATTGCTTGGAATAATTCGACACATAAGTTGTATTCCAACCTGCATGGCTGAGGCGCAAGTGAATTGGAGGCAACGACCTTAACCACTAGGTCACGGAGGATCCGTCGTTGATGTTACAAAAAACAACAACGGTTGATGAAATGGTAGGTAGTAGAGCCTACCGCATCTCCGCTCTTCTATAGAAGTCGTGTTTATGTCAGATTATCAAGAAGTAAATCACATGGATCAAAGCCCGTTATTAAATAGCAGCACATGTATACATGCATGTCAGTCTTATTTCACTAAGTTATAATATGGGGAAAGGGACAAATATCAAACTAAGGTCCATTATCTTACAACATGAAATATCAAATATGAAAATATTACCAAGTGAATAACATAATCCATACATAAATAACACAATCTGAAGTTCCATACTGGTTAACTTGTTTAAATGAGTTGAAATAAGTATATAACTTCCTACATGAAGGTTTGCACTAACGCACTATCTAAACTTCCTTGTCGCTGGTACCCAGCGTAATGCGAGTGCACACAGAAACATATAAATACTATAATCAGTGATTTACTGTTTGAACGATCGGGTGTACACACTATATAATTATATTAATAAATTATTGATATTTAAGTTTATTTAACGTCGCTACCGGTTGCACATACTAGTATTACACATTGAATCAAGGAGATGGCATAAACAAGAAATGATTCCGATAAATGATCGCACATGTCAAGTATGCATTAGTTTAGAAGGTGAATTCCATTAGAGTTTTTTACATAAAACAATAATATTGGACAATGCAGAACCTATGAAAGTTCAAAGAGTTAATACATGCTATTATTCCTTGTATTGTTAGAAATGTGTCGATGTATATATAAACGTTTATAAAAAAAGAAATACTATAATTATACTATCAGGACTAACATCTTCTTCACACTGTGGGTCACATAACTGAATATGTGATTTCACATACAGAATTCATAATAGTGAATTACTGTAAGAAAGAAGTATTATTGTAAATATTGATATGCACCGCATATAGGGGGTTACCATGTCGTGCGATAATCCAAGACTTCCGCGGTCGTGCGATTTTGTGTGAAGCATGAGGCAAGTCACCATACGTTAAATATGTATGCCGACCTGGTTATGTCTGCAGGCCAGCTTACACATGAAACACATAATGCTTGCCCGTTCAATTCCGAACTATTCTGTTGCATTTTGAAGCAATTTACGTTGCGCGTGTGTACGGTTTAAGTATCATGTTTCCACGATGTATGTTTATATGACAATGTTTATGCTTGTACCGTCGAGGAATCGTAATCCGACGATGAATAGTGTGCGTATATGTGAAATGTAGCACACTGTCTACATTTTGCCAAGTAGTATTGTTTAATTCGGTTGAGAACACATTGTAAATCGTAAAAGATGATTTCTCTTTGACATATTTTGGACCCAGGGATCCCATCTTTAACATTGCATTCTGGTAGATTTATGGATGCGTCATAGTTAAAGAATGCACATCGTAGAACCTTAAGCTATGAAGAGAGCAATAACCTTCGAACCGGTAAATGTATTACCGTATTAAGTTTAATAGTAGGCCATTTAATATTGCTTGTACGTCAGTTTTTGGTATCCGCCATTTTTGTTCCATCGCTGGTGTGGCGTCGCTTAGCGATTTTGGAACGTTCGACCAATTCTGGGTCGCTATCAATTTTGGGTCGGTCGACGAATTTTGGGTCGGGGCGACCATATTCTGATAGTCCGACCAGCGTGGGGTATATAAACGACCAAATTTGGGTCGGAGTCATTATGATTTTAGCTTTCGTTCGAGAGGGACATATATTATTTTAGATTAGATTTATAAGATTAAATAGAAGGATTAGGATCGAGATTATCATTATTTTTTTACTTCAACAAGAGAGAAACGGAACTTTAACGTTAGCGAGTTTAGACTTCTTCAGGATCACACTCTGCTGTAATTTATTCAAGGTTATTATTAAAGTATTATAATTATTGTGGATTTTATCAAAGTACTGTTGACTGTATCCGTAGCGTCTAAACGGGACGGATAACTAGTACTGCGTCGTACTGACTGCGAGTGATTGTAACATTATATAAGTATAGTACATACTGTACGGTGTCACTGTTCTACGGCGTCGTTAGTGTCGTATCATCTCGCGCGCGTAGAACCGTCGGAGGTCTTGGGAGTACGGTCTTTTATCTTGTTATTATATGTGTTTCGAGAGTAAACTCATCTTTAAACTTAACCATCATAGTACATTCTCTTTATACCCATGCACATATATACATCATGTATATACAGTGCAATCAACGCATTGTAGTACCGTAATATATGCAAGAAGGGCACTAGCTAGAGAGGTGCTCCAGGTGCCGAGTAATGACCACATGGACACTCTACGTACGCTACCACGAACATAGGGTGGGCCCTTACTTACTGGAACGCAACAATGTATTTCAATGAATATTACGATAACATGTACAACTTGTGCTGTGTAATATGTTACATAGATGTAACTGATGACTTTGTAATAACAAATATACCTATCTATCCCGACGACGCAAATTGAACTCACATGATGTATTCGAAATTTCGTATTTTTATCACCGATACCATTTCATTTGTCTTTGTAAAAAGCTGACCTGCCGGGAAGCCACGTGATCAGGCTTGGATTAAAAATAGACTGTACTGTTCTTCGATAAATAGATAGTTTGTGTTAAACCAGGGCAACTCGTGTGGGTTCAATTAAGTTGTACGGTCAGTATCGTAAACCAGATATTACTTGTTTTTTTGTCGCCCTTAGAAGTTAGACACCATTTGTAACCGTTATCAGTTTAGGCAGCATTTTGCACAAGGCAAAATTAGTTTACTAAATATTGGTCCTCTCTTTGCCCCCGCAGTGTGAGTTTGTGTTTTTGTATATTGCTTTAATATGAGTACTATGTATTATAAACGTCACAACACTGTATAATCTGTATAAGGCTCATATTTTGTTTCTTTCAACATTGTGACGTCATCTTATTTGCATATTATTTAGAAAATGATGATTTCTTGTGTACGTTAATTAATTTACTATGCATTTAACACGTTATTATGGTTAGGACAATGTTCTTGTATTGTTTATAAGATTTAGGTCAAGGCAATTCATGTTTTGCCTGGTTTGTTGGTTCCACCATAATGAGGACCGGTCTGCCCGGGAAAGTAGGTTCACAGTACCGGTCCATCCGGGAACGTCCAGGACTCATTTAGGACATGCTTTAAGACTTATTTAGGACATGACGCCTGCGATTGTATTTTGTATACTTTCAGTTATTTACCTTGGCCATCCGGGGCAACCTAGTACAGACGAAAAAAGCAAACAGAACAAAAATAGGCGTGTGTCATTACATAAACATTTCCGCGGAGTTTATTAAACAAATAACGCGGAGCAGCAACATGTATCCCTGCGTAAAGACCCAACTTGTGTTATCAAGCTAACTAATATTTGAGTCCTGACCCTGGCACATAACCCTGTCCAACAAATATTCACAATGGATCAGTGTTCATTTGATATAGATTATGAATAACTTACAAATAACACATGCTTGTGTGAAAATGTCTTTTTAATTGAATGACAACTGTCACCCGCCTTAAACGACGCGTTATTTTTCCAAATAAGTAATACCAGTTTACTTAAGCTAATCTACATATTTACAAATCTAAATCAAAGGTGGGTTAATTTCCGCAAACGGAGGAAGAACTGTCCTCTGTGTGCTATCCCACCCAAATGATCCATGTGAAAGTCAATGAGGCGTAATGTACACCTAAATAAACTTAGCCTTAATATCCACCTCCCTGATATACAGTAAGATCGATGAATGCTCAATAACTGAACATCAACCTATATTCCAAACAAAGCTCGAGTATAATATATACATGATGAAAATAACATTTTTATCAAATACTTGTATGCCATCAGGCTACTAAGCACACCTTAATACAAACGCACAAGTTGCGTTAACATTATATGTAGATGAATAATACCAGAATAGGCTCATTAAACACAGCACATTAGTAATAATTAGTATGATTATAATGCAAGCAGCCTTGTACTGAACTTGTCACAAATAAACACAATGTTACTCGGCGTAATGGCATTCTAACCTGTACAGAGACTGTTGTCTACAGTGCATGTCGTACTAAATACATAAACAGCAGCCTTATGCTGAACCATTTATCCAAGTAAATACATGTACCAAGATTATAATGCAAGCAGCCTTGTGCTGAACTCGCCACTTATTATATAAGAACAATGTAACATAATGTGATGCCAGTCCAACATGCACCGAGACAACTGTATATGTGGTACTTAATACATAAACACCAACCTTATAAATATGCATGTACTTAGATTATTGTGCAAGCAGCCTTGTGCTGAACACTCCATTAATCCAGATCACTGTTTTTACAAGTGTATCATTGTCTATGTGATACCGGATCACTAATTTGGCGTGGAAGTCGTGATAGCGCAGTGAATGCGCGTTCGCTTCAGGTGCGAACGGTTCTGAGTTCGAGCCCCGCTGGAGCCGTTACGATTGTGCCCTTAGGCAAGGCATTTAAATTCCACATTGCCTCTTCTCTCTCCTTCATGGCGATGTATAGCATCAGGAATGAGATCTCGAGAGTGATTAATATAAGTTGAAAGAACTTGTTTCGCAATCGAGCTAAAATAACTGTGTATAAACTAATTTGGCAGCCTTATGCTGAACCATTTCAGTAACAAAAAAACCCAAACACCACAACCACACCCAACACAAACAAAAACAACAAAACCAAAACAACAAAAAACACCCAAACACCACAACCACACCCAACACAAACAAAAACAACAAAACCAAAACAACAAAAAACACCCAAACACCACCAACCACAAGTCCATGTATCACTAGAACGAAAAACAACAATAACTTCTTAATGTAACAGTATACAAGTATAAACACCCTTGAAGTGACAGCCTTATACTGAACCACTGGTACTTGTGTACACTAAGTTCCATGAGCCAAAACACAATTGGGCTATGGTAATATAATTTCAACTTAGCTATAGTATGTAATTGTTTAACACACTCGATTTCCAAAGACCCATTCTTTAATGGATTCATCAGAATACCCAATAACAGCCGCGTCTGTGGCTGCACCAATCCTGAATGAATGTGATTTATATAAATACAACTTTGTATCATAACCCAAATAAGCTATAACTTTATTCAGGTGGGTTCTGAAGAAAGCATAAGTCACTCGCTTTCCATCAATACACTGGAATAATGGCCCCGACTGGTGCCCAAAATGCTCAAAGTACCGCTGCATAGCGCGAGTTGCACATACATGGTACCTCGTCATTAACTGGCAAAAATAACGTTACCGGCATTTTGCTGTGTTTAAATTTCTGCAGTATTAATTCCAAGCCCATTACTTTGTCACCACCATGCACAATTTCTTTCACATCCCCATTCTTTATAACATTATCTCTATATCTCCCAGATTTGCAACATATTTCTCCTATTCATAGGAATCCATGAAATGATAAAATACACATTGCCTCAAACATTACCTGGTCATACAATAACGTAATGACACCATAGTGCATGCACACTCTTTTGCAACAAGTCATAGGTAATTGGTATCTGTGTGTCTGGCTTACCGGGAATCATATGATTGGCACCCTTTATAAATTGTATTATTAAAAATGAACTTCCAAAAGCTTTGTAAGCCAACGCTTTAGGAAAGTATGAAACTTCCGATACATGTGAATTTACCGTGGAGAAGCTGTATTTGGGAAACTAATAAATGGGCTAAAAGTGCACTAAATTGACTTCAGATACAGGCAATGTAACAGCTACCTTCTATCGTTCGCAATATTTCACATAATGAAACCAATAATTCATGTACACCTATCTTGACCCATAAGACAAAGCATTGTCAAGTATTAGCCGTACATCGCCACTCAAATCTTGAACAAATGCTCCGGCACGCTGACTGGATTGGCCGACAGGTCCTTCGCACACATGAATGCCTCCTGAAATTTGAAGCGCGATAAATTATCTGCCACTTTGTTGGTCTTGCCTGGTATATGGCAAGCTCGAAACAATATATTATATTTCATCGACGCCAACACCAGACGACGGACTAGACTCAGCATAACATAATCTGTTGAGGACAATTTGTTCAGTATAAAAATCGTTGCTTCATTGTCCGAGTGAAACCTAACTCTGTGGTTCGCCATAAGTCTCCCCCAAATGTCCACTGCTAGTACAATTGGAAAGAGTTCTATGATATTGATATGGTAATGGCGAAATTCAATAGGCCACTCATGAGCGAACAAGTTTGAGCCGAAGACAGCTGCGAAACCAACAGTGGAAGCAGCATCTGTATAAAGATTCAGGACATCCGATGATATCCATTCATCCCGGAGAAACAGGCATGTTCCATTAAATGAATTCATAAATTCGTACCACATAGCCAAGTCTGCCCGCGCCTCCACAGTAACACGAATGAAATAACGGGGACAACTGACTACCATCATAAGGTCATAGAGGCACCGACAAAATGTTCGCCCTGAGACTACCCAACAACAAGCAAAATTTAGCAGCCCAATCATAGACTGCAGTTTGTGGAGAGTAACCTTGTTAGGCTTGTTCATATGATCCTGTTCAGTGCTTATGTTGTTAACTTTCTCAGCAGGTAGTCTAATTTCCATTTTGTTGGAATCGACCTATATGCCATATATTATGATACGTGTACTTGGATATGTAGTTTTATCTTGCTTGATGGGAATATTAATTTATCGACACATTTGCAGAAAATGCCTTAAATACATATTACAGTCATTTGTCCCTGCTGGACCCACACAGAAAAAGTCACCAATTACAGCACCATGCCTGCTTTCCATTACCCATTGAAGTGCAGCTGAGAACCGTGAAAACAGTTGACAAGACATTGAAAGCACCATGGCCAAACAGGCGTCCATATAATACATTTTATTTTTTGACCATCATCTGGCCAGGAAAAACCTAACAAATGTCTGTCTGATGGATGAATTAGCATTAACCGAAATACATCCTCAATATCAGTATTTGCCATCATACAATGGACGCCGCATTGTTTAACCTTAGTGACCACCGTATCAATCGAATCATAAATCACCCTTGTATGTTTCTTGTCAATCAAAGAATTAACAGAATTACATGTAACTTTTGGGTAGGATAAATCATGTATGCGTCTAAATTTATTGTCCTTCTTTGGGACCAAAGCTAATGGAGAGCTAATATTAAATCGTCAGGTTTAGTACTAAACGGGCCCAGAATGCGATCTTTACTAACTTCCACATGCAGGTTTTCATTGATGATCAATTTGTTGTTTAAAGCAGAATGTGATTATGAGTGTTGCTATTACATTCTGCAAAATCGCAAGCAATCGGAATTTTAAAACCGTAACGAAAGCCATTTAACAAGACAGACTGTTCATAGCACTCGTACCCCATCAACAATTGTGTCAACACTTCACTTCTTATTGGTGTTGGCATGAGCGATACGAAAGGGCATATACCTGTTTTAACCCGTTCAGGTTTGGCATAGCACTTGCGGGGACAAAGGGAGTAACAGCATGTTGGGGTTTATTTAATGGCATCCCTGGGTCATGTTAAAATTATTACATGGATTTGACTGTGTCATTTGGACATTTGTAGCCCCACCAATGCGTTCGACAATGTAGTGGCTTTAGCCCACAGTTCCATGTGCATCACTCCCCACTGAAGAGGCTGGACCTGTTTGTGGGCCCTAAATTTCCTGTCATAATAGTTGAAGGCTGCTGCCCAAGCGTCCTCTCCAGATCCCTTATCAAACTACAAAACGACAAAAGAGATGACACACCACCTGGTTGTTTCATAATATAAACATGCCGTCAACCAATAAACAATAGTCAATGCCCTTGGCTCATTCCTTTCGGGCGTCTTGATGGCAACATTCTGGCCAGTTGTGGACAAGCGCACAAACAAATTTGTGGACTGTGGCTCTTCAAGCAAGTCATTAAACTCACAAATTCATTTTGCCATACCGCGTATTTTAGTTTATCTGACACCATGGTTCCTGGGCGCATACAATACGAAGCCATGTAATTGGTGGGTTCAATACCTGGGGTGGTAGGGTCCACAACGGATGAAGTTATCACAGGCTCAATGCCCACATCACACGACACATTTGGCAGCGGTGCAGAAGCCACGGAACATGACGCGATGACTGGACTCTGCTGGTTGCCAGAACTTTCTGGAATCCTATGAGTTGCTGTAATCGGCTAGGAAGATGCCTCTCCACTAATATGTTGCGCTTGCGTCGGCTGCCCGATCAAACCACGCTTGACAAGTTCATTCATTACATCTGACACTAAATCAGCCTGGGCGTCTATGTTGCCTGGGCGTCGTTGTTGCATGTGATGTTGTTACCTGGGGCATCGCTGCTGGTCGGCTTCTCTTTGGAACGCCCGTCTGTTTGCATTGCGCTTAGCCGGCATCCGTATGTAACAAAAGACAAAACATTATCCAACCTTTACTGTGTAAACTATAGTCATGCACTACATGTACAAGCACATATGGCAAAACACTAGTACAGTACATACAATCATTAATCAGGCCACGGGCCAATATTACATATACAAAACATACGAGGCTTTGCTACATATGCCTATGAGGCAAATAGTTGGACAAAATAACATTGATCTGCCCTCGGGGCTTGTCACATATAAATGTCTACAAGGCAAATAGTTGGACAAAATAACATTGATCTGCCCTCGGGGCTTGTTACATATAAATGCCTACAAGGCAAATAGTTGGACAAAATAACATTGATCTGCCCTCGGGGCTTGTTACATATAAATGCCTACAAGGCAAATAGTTGGACAAAATAACATTGATCTGTCCTCGGGGCTTGTTACATATGCCTACGAGGCAAATAGTTGTACAAAATAACATTGATCTGCCCTCGGGGCTTGTTACATATGCCTATGTGGCATATAGTTGTACAAAATAACATTGATCTGTCCTCGGGGCTTGTTACATATGCCTACGAGGCAAATAGTTGGACAAAATAACATTGATCTGTCCTCGGGGCTTGTTACATATGCCTACGAGGCAAATAGTTGTACAAAATAACATTGATCTGCCCTCGGGGCTTATTATATATGCCTATGAGGCATATAGTTGGACAAAATAACATTGATCTGCCCTCGGGGCTTGTTACATATAAATGCCTACAAGGCAAATCGAGTCGGGCCGAGCTTCCGGGAGGTGGCGCTATCTATCGGATGGTTGACAATGATGACTTGTACTGCTATCGTCGAACGATCAACATCGACGGCTTAAGTATCGTTGGATTATCAAGCCAACAGAAGTAAGTATCCATTCTGGTTATATACACTTTATTGGTGGCAGCGGTGTTAGAAAATACACCTACTTCCAAGCGTGTGTTTTGAATAATTTCAATTCACACGCAGGTTGAACACCGTTAATTTGGCTTTACGCTATCTAGCCCAGAAGTGTTTGGATATTTACTCAAATAGTGTCCAATAGATACCAACATGCTTTACTTCATTAAGTAATAAGATTAAATTAAGTAATTTGGTCGTTTGGTCCTTAATATTTTTGCTTTGGCAAAATAAGGTCATTTGGTTTTCCCGCCATAGGAGATAACGTGTCTCCGTGAAAATTACAAAGCGTGACGAACGACGAAAGCAGTGAAACCACTTCGTGTATCCTTTGCTTTGTACTTTGTGCTATTAGCTAGTAAGTCTTTTCCATAATTTATTTCAGTAATAATGGCATTAGCCCCACACAAATTGAGGGTGAATTTCATGACCATGAAGAACTGACAATAATCCCAGTGTAACAGGATGGACCGACAAAGCTTGATCACAATACTCAATCAGACTCAATCAACACTCAGCACAATATTTACAAGTTTAATTACAATAATATGATGCATTATTTGTATGAATGATGATGATGATAATAATAATATAAAACAATGTATGTTCACACGAAGTTCTTAAACAGTTCCTCTCTCAGTATATACCATCACTGCAATACTTTCTAACTGTCTCTTGTGAACGTTCTATAACGTTGCACCATTCTCGTATGTTTGTGCGTTTTTAACGTTCAATAATGTTATACACAACGCTCATGTGACGTAATCACACTTAAACCGTCTACTACTATGCGTAGGTAAATAAACTAAATATAGAGTCACGTATCTATGTTTGTCTCGATGATTCCAATCCTTGACGACGATGTTCCCGTTCTGGCTCCCAGTATAGTGTTGGCTTCCTTGAGCTATCTCAAGTAGACCAATAATATCGTAGTGAGGGTTGTGGCGACACACGCTGCGAGACACAAATTCCCTCCACTCCGGGGGATATACCACGTCCGGGCAAAACAGTAAACTCTGGCTCCGGGAACTCTATGTCTATGGGCAAAACACCAAATACGTTCCGGGTAATACCCTTCCGGTAACGATACAATCTCATTCCATGCCGGAAATATACGTCCGGTGGATGAAGCTTAAATATATATAACATATGGAAAATACTAGGTAAATTCCTATAATGCAACGTGCTATAAATGCACCCATAGTATACTGGCTACACTATTTTCAGTCATGATACGTCACACTTCTACTTCCATTACAGCGATGCTTGCTATCGTTCGTTTATGATGATCAATCATAGTAAATGATATGAATATACCTATACAATTTATGTAACTGTAGCCAATTACATTAACCATTAACAATATCACGTACAAATAAAACAATAACTAAAGTCATATCGTACCATATGCTACGGGCCACGTGCAACGGATCACGTGAGATTGACCACGTGTTACTATTTCAGTTAATAAACAGTCATATAAAACAACTGAAATAATTAAAATACAATCTTCTGTCGGTAATAATACTTAATTATGGAGCCTTGAGTATAGAACCACATAAACCTCATACATCAGGCGTTCCATAGTTAACTATGTCAACATGTAACCTTTACAACAAGTAATAGTTGCCGACAATATTAATGTTCATCATGGAACCGCGAGCATAGAACCACACAACCCTAATATATCTACGGCGTTCCATAGTTAATGTTTTAACACAAAATCTTCCAACAAAATTGTTACGGACAGAAATAATCAGCATGGCGTAACTCTATACGGCATAATTTCGACATTAATTATGACGCTATAAATAAACAGAATTGACGTTAAAATACAAACTACAATTTTAACATAAATGTCCACATACCTCGTCTTCCGAGCAAAAATACAAAATGTGCTGGAATAGTTCACTGATCCAGTCTGTCGTAACAGTCAAATGTGTGTGCGCAAATAGCATGAAACCCGCGGCTTTTATAACCACAGTGGTCTGCCTAGACAGGAAATGTGCACGAGATAAGTACCCATTCCGTGCATTTGATGTCAGGCTATGCGGCTGAATATTTACCAACGGAGGCCTGAAGGGGCAATAAGTCAAAAGTTATATAAATGATAACTTTGTCATTTCTGAACCGAATTAGATAACATTTACATGGATATTCACGATTTCTAATGCCGAAATGAATGCACTAAGTTTTAGACGAAAACTTTAAAGATTTATACATGAACGCAAACAATTACAAAAAATTGATGCAATCTTGAGCAATATGGCAAAATCGAGGCCCGTATCTCAACTTTGTGTCACCCAGGGATAATCATGTTCAGAGAACAGCAGGGTAGTAGATGCATTAGAAATGGTTATCAGTAGGCCCGTGGCAAGGGAGATAAGAGACAGCCTACATTTTCTACATCTTTGGTATTTATAGACCACCATATTCAGAGAGACATCCAGTGACTTGATAATTACAAAGCTAGAATACAAACGTGTGAGTGTCTCTGAACCCTTATCAGACTATTACATCTCTGACCATTGCTTTGTCAGTTGTAACATTGAACAGTGTCGACCGCCTTTGGTACGAAAAGAAATCAAATCTCGCAATTGGAAATCTGTATCCAGAGACATGTTACAATCAGATCTTAGAAAATTAAACAAAATCGCTGAGAAATCGTCTAGTGTCAACGATCTAGTATCTGATTTCACAAGAATCATATCAGATATAGTCAATAACCATGCTCCACTCAAAGTAAGGACCATTCTCTGTAGACCGTGGTATTCTTGGTACTTAAAACAGCTGAAACAGTACAAACGATCAATAGAGAAAATCTATATGAATAACAAGTTAGATCTGTCAAAGAAGGTCTACAGTGGGGTTAGAAACATGTATTGTTCATAACTGTCTAGGGCCAAGGATGAGTACTACCAGAACAAGATTGGAGAGGTGGAGGGAAACATCAAGATGCTATATGCTGTAACCTCAGATTTACTGGGAAGGTCCAAGGACAATCCGCTCCCATTACAAGTGTAATATATTTGGCTAATGACTTCTTGCGATATTTTGCCGATAAAATAATCAAACTGAGAATTGATCTTGACAATATAACAGTTGAAACAGCAATGGTGATACGTGTAGTTCTAGTCCACCTGTGAATATGAATACATTTACTGAATTTAGTCAACTCTCAGAAAATGACGTCTTGACAATTGTGTATGCATCCAAATCTACAACATGTGAACTTGAAAAGTGCTGTGATTAACCCTTTCGCCGCCAAATATATAGTGAAAAGTTCCTGCCAGCGCCAAATATATTTAGCAGTCTACAAGAAAATAACTGATGCTTGATTGGAATTGTCATAACTTGTTTATTATTTGAGATAACTTCTTCAAATTTGGAATACAGAGAGGATTAACACTACCACATCAATACAACATAAAAATACTTCTATAACATTTAATATGTCTATTTTATGACTGCCTACATATGGTCAAAACCAAATTTTGTGCTGAATTTCTTGGGAAAAAAATCAAATAGCGATTTATTCATACATAACATACAATATAATAATTATCTGTCTGCCTAAATGCACCTTTATAATTATAAAAATAACACACAACATGAACATTTCCCACAAACACTTGTTTATGAGTGTATTATTACAATGTAACGTTCACTAGTGTTTCACTGTTCGTACATTGTATATACACTTCCGGCAATCTGCCTACTGTGTTCACATATCATATATTACTCTTGCTGCTTCTTGGTGGTAGTTCTTCTTGGTATGAAATATTTCATGGCATGGCAGGAAACACATTGGCAAGTTACACTGTTTGCATTTGTAATTTGTTTGCTTCCTCTTCCATCCTGGTTTTGTTCTGGAGCTGCAAACAACACAGTCGGGTTTATATTTTATGTCCTCATACTGCCCAATGAAATGTGACTCTGTAAGTCGGTTAGGTTTATCTACCGATGGTCTACCCTTACGTGATATTCTCCTTTCCAGAAGTCCGGACACCACACTCTCCCGAAATACCTTTGGAGATACCGCCTCATCTCCAGCATCTTGACAATACAAAATGTATCCATTGACCAACGCGACTTCCCGAATTCTATGGTATATTGTTGCATACCACTTGGAACTTTTATGAGGGTAAGCATAAGTTACCAATTTCTGATCCAAAATGTCTACTCCCCCCCATGTGTTGATTATATGTCTCGGCAACTACTGGTTTTTCAACAACACGATATCCATGATCAGCATTCCTTTGCCGAACTCTTTTATCCATAGTGTTGTTTGTCTCAGTTGTTGATAAAAAATGGACACGTTTGGTATCGTGCCACGCACAAGCTACCATATTGTTTGCCCGCATAAATACAGGGGCATCTCCCTTTATCAGGGCAAGTCTGTGGGGGTGAATGGCTGTTGGCATTCCTTTGCGACCAGCTTTTACAGTGCCACTGGCTCCAATATTTCTGCTGTGTAATTCATGATATAGGGACGGGGAAGTATAGTAATTGTCTGTGTATACTTTATGGCCACGGTTTTCGAACCCATCTAACAATGACAGGCAAATGCTTTCTGTAATAGTAAATCCATTTTCCGGTACTAGTGATCCTTTCCCAGTGTACCTAAGGAACCTCAATGCATACCCTGTTTTGCTTTCACATAACACAAATTGTTTTATTCCCCATTTATATGGCTTCGCAGGAAGATATTGACGAAAGCTCACCCTGCCTTTGAATTTCACAATACTTTCGTCAATGGACAACTCGCATCGTGGTCCATACACTTGTAAGTACCGTGGTTCACAGATCTGCATAAGCGGTCTAATCTTCCACAGAGGGTCATACTCTGCATCATTTCGAACTGGGCGATCCATTTCATTATTTGCATAATGTAGGAATGATGTGATAATTTCATAACGATTCCTTGACATGATCTCCCCGAATGGTGTTGTTGTAAAAAAATGTAAGCCAGAACTTAGACCAGTACTCCTAAAGATCATTTTTCTGGCACATGCCCATACATATTTGTAGCGCTATGTAAGCCTGTATTTCCTCGACATCTGTGTCCAGCCATTTATGGAAGCGAGATGATGTTGGCAACTCCTGAGGTTTATCAAAAAACTGTTCTGCATATCTATTTGTTTCATTGCTAATTAGTTCAAATGCTTCCTCCGGAAAGAATAATTTGAAATATTGAACAGGATTAAAGTCTGTTGTATCAACAAGGACGCCTCGTGTCCCAGAGAATGCTGGTAGCCAATCGCTTACATAAGGGTCCTCCCAATCATACGTGCCCCATTCAAAATCCACACCATTTACAGATACAGCTCGATGATGAATAGGATCTGCATCGCCAGCACCACGTTCATGTAACCGACGTCCACGTGCTTGTCCACGCCCTTGTGCATGAACACGTCTCGGTTGCCTTCCACGACGTTGCGCACCTCGACCGCGAGCTGGCTGGACGGCTATTGGAAGAGGTATCTCATCGTCAGAATCTGAAATATATATAATGAATATATCAGAATAACTTTCACTTATACATGTAGTATGCATGCAGTACAACTGTACATACTATTTCTGTTTTAGTAACATGACCAATCAATTATGTTGATTATTGAACATCAAAAGATCGAGATGCAGTGAGATCGAGATGCAGTGAAAACGATATACTACTTTTTGTTGTTGTTGTGTTTGAAGATAAAAGTTATTTTTTATAATTAGCAGCAACATAAAACGGACTAACGAGTCCGGGAGTCTAATCTGCTGTAGATAATATAATAATATGGAGAATCATCTACAATCTATTTTCGTTCAGAAAATAAAATCTACTTTCGTTTTGAAAATGACAAAAAAAACACACCTGATATATCGCTCGTTGAAGAAGATGAACGTCCAGAAGGTAAATCATTGGCGCCAGAACTAGTTAGTGATATTTCCGAGTCACTTTCCATTGCTGGTCCTTCACTGTCGCTATCATTTACTATCATATCCAGTACTTCTCGGCATGTATATCGACCCCTCTTTCTCAAGGAAGCCATTTTGGATTGATGCAAAATGTTTATTATCTTTCCACACTTCTAACCTAGCTTATTTTGTCAATATTTCAAATTTTTTCACCAAATAAAAGCGAAAATGTTTTCATAGCCTCTTTCTGATAATATATTGTACATCCGGCGGTGTATGGAATATATACGACGTAAAAATCACTCGTAAGGTTATACACCACTCAATTGTCGAGGTAAGTCACCTATGGCGCTCTGCCAGGCTGTCGACGAAAGTCTCCTATGGCGGCGAAAGGGTTAAACCCTTGTTAAAGAAGTCTCCCGCTGAAATTGAAAAACATTCATCTCCAAAATTCTTGAAAAAGCTGCACTAAACCAAATCAATAAACATATCGAAGCTAAGGTCTCCCTCCAGATTACCAAAGTGCGTATAGAAAATATCATGGTGTTCAAACGGCTATTGTCAAAATGTATAGTGATCTCTTAGAAACCATTGATAAAAACCAAGTCACAATCGTGGTCATGATGGACTTGAGCGCAGCATTCGATACCATCCCGATACTGATCAAAATCCTGTAGGACAACTTTGGTATTCAAAGCACTCCCTTGAAATGAATCGAGTCTTATCTCACGAACAGAACAATGATAGTCATGGTCGAACAGTCAGCATCCGAAACTGAGCCATTAAGGTGTTCCACAGGGTTCGTGTGCTGGACCGGTGATCTTTACCCTGTACATATCAGCCCTGAATCGTGTGGTGCAGAAATATCCAGCCGATCTGTATGGATATGCAGACGATCATAAGATTGCATTCAAAATTCAAGCAGGCAATTCTCCAAACGAGGCCATTGTTCTGCGACAACTTGACAGTTGCCTCAATGAAATAATATCATGGATGACAATTTCAAACTGAAGATGAATAACTCTAAACCTGAAGTAATCATTTATGAAACCAGGCAACAATTATCAAAATTAAATAGTTATAGTGTCAACGTTGGCGGTTGTGACATAAAATGCGTTGATCATGTCAGAGATCTGGGTGTTCACATGTCCAACACACTCAACTTCGACCATCACATCCATAAAAAGTGTCATATAGCACGTGTGCAGTTACGAAATATTAAAACTATGCGTAAACATCTAACAAAAAATCTACTGAATCATTAGTGCACGGGTTGGTTCATTCGCACATCGACTTCTGCAACGGTCTGTTTACCGAAATTCCAGCCTACCAAGTCGACAAACTACATGCCAAGTATCCAATTCCAAAATCATGCCGCTAGAGTTGTCCTTAATGCCTCCTTTGAACAACCAAGTGCGGAACTTCTGTAAGAACTCCACTGGCTTCCAGTTAAAGCCAGAATCATTTTCAAAGTTATATTGATGGTATTCCGTGTCAATAATGGAACAGCTCCAGTATATCTGGGAGAATTGTTTGTACCCATTCGAGGAAGGTACAGACTAAGATCACAAAGTTTAACATCCCAAGACGACGAACAAAATTAGCCGATAGATCTATGGCCGTCGTTGGACCCACATTGTGGAACGATCTACCTAGTTATCTGAAAAACATTCAGTCGGAGGAAACCCATCTGTTTAGGCAATTTTATGAACGATAAGTATTGTGCTCTTTGTACAAAAATAACATCTGTGATTGTAATGACAAACGCCTATTTTTGTTTTGTTCTGCTTTATTTATACTACGTTGCCCCGGAGGGCCAAGGTAAATAACTGAAAGTATACAAAATACAATCCTCAGTGTTCTATAAATATTTCATACATGTATGCCTAATAAACACAAGAAAAAGTATGTTTGGCCTAAATTTATGGAACCTATAGTGAAATATTACAAATTAATATGACATGTCCTAAATGCGCTAAAACACATGACGATCGCAGGCGTCATGTCCTAAATAAGTCCTAAAGCATGTCCTAAATGAGTCCTGGATGTTCCCGGATGGACCGGTACTGTGAACCTAATTTCCCGGGCAGACCGGTACTCATTATGGTGGAACCAAGCAAACATAAATTGCCTTGACCTAAATCTTCTAAGCAATACAAGAGCATTGCCTTAACCATTATAACGTGTTAAATGCATAGCAAATTAATTAACATACACAAGAAATCATCATTTTCTAAATAATATGCAAATGAGATGACGTCACAATGTTGAAAGAAACAAAATATGAGCCGCATGCAGACTATACAGTGTTGTAATGTTTATAATACATAGTAATCATATTAAAGCAATATACAAAAACACAAACTGACACTGTGGGGGCAAAGAGAGAACCTATATTTAGTAAACTAATTTTGCCTTGTGCAAAATGCCGCCTAAACTGTTTCCGGTTACAAATGGTGTCTAACTTCTAAGGGCGACAAATAACTAAGTAAAATCTGGTGTACGATACTGACCGTACAACTTAATTGAACCCACACGAGTTGTCCTGGTTTAACACAAACTATCTATTTATCGAAGAACAGCACAGTTATGACATAAAACAGTTTAATTACAATATTTGTGTTCAATAAGATCAAAGATCGACTTTATAAGTATTGGGTTGACGAGTTAAGTGTTGTATGGACATTCTCATGGGTTCGAGCTATGTCGTATGGCGATGGGCGGATGACTGTACTGGCCCATTCACTGTACTGACCACATCACTGTAATCATTCATACGGCGGTGTTTGGGTCTATGGTTCATATTGCCACATGTATCGTTAATCCAATCACTCACTTATATACTGTAATGGTGTAGATATCATGATAAAATATGTTCTTATCCAATTCCTAGAATCCTAGTTATATCTATATATGTATACATTTTTATTTATATTTCCATATATTTTTGTCATGGGTAAATGTTTATAATTGCATCTGTAATTGTGAAGCGCAATAGAATAATATCTAATATTTGCGCTATGTAAATGCTATACACGTGTATTTGTACGACGAACGACTCCCAATACCAGAACACCCAACGCGACAATACATGCACTATCCAAGTATAGTCGATTACTGACGCCGGTAGATGTCCCTACATACAAGAATGAGGAGAGTGATTACATGTACAAAATGTCAAGCTCGAATCATCCAGCAGACGTCCATCAGCATAACAAGGGGGTATTATGGACAACAGGCCTACCTCGAACCACGGCAGGGGTTTACCTCAAAATAAACGGCCGGAAAAAAGAGGGGGAGCTACTTGTCCGGGGGGACCACAGAGGATAGTATTTCTTTCTCGGGTCTACCGAATATACCACCTTGCCGAACCCCTGATGACAAAGTTGAAATGGCACAACAGCTAATGGCAACAGCAGAACGGCTGTTATTAGAAGTAGACCTCTCGAACCAGGCACGAATGATACCACAGCCTGAAGTTGCACCACAAAGTGTAGACTTCAGGAACTTTCCATTTGGATGGGTAAGAGGGGGAAATGTTTGTACATCCGACATTTCTCAATCATCTCGTCGAGTCGCGGATAGAAAACAAAGGCGGCTTACTAAGCGTAAACACTGTGTATTGCCAATGGACGCGGATGATTCTACAGATAGCGGTAGTCCATGTAGACAAAATGTTAGCAAGTATGTGTATCCAGCACAGGTCGCACAACCATTGGCTCGGTGTCCGATATCCGAGCACACAGTACGAGTACCAGTGCAACGTCCGTTAAACGAGCACGCAGTACAAGTACATGTGCAACATCATTGTGAACGACAGGAATACGCTAGCATCCGATACCGGATCAGCTGGTACCGCATGCGGTGCACCAATTTCACGATAGCGAATACCAGACACCAACACCACACCCTCCACAGTGTTTGTCGTATTGTGACGAGCACAGGCAGTCGACTAAGGCAATATGCTTGGATACACATAGAGCAGCAGGACCGTATCAACCACCGTATGACGGGCCAGTACCAACCACTCAGTTACCGATTACAGGCAGATACGAGTCAAAGGACGTATTCGCATGTCAGCACTTAGAGATATTCCTAAGTTCATGACATGTGATGGTAAATCCAGTTGTAATGAAGTTCACACAATATGCACAGGCATACCAGTGGACCCCAGAAGATTGTACGGTTTGTCTATGCATTGTCTAACCGGCAAAGCATTGGACTATTGTACAGGCATGATAAGAACAAATCACGACCTATCGTATGCAAATCTACATAGGAAGTTACACGAACGATTTGGGCCAGAACTGCATGCTTCCGCACAAGCTTAATTTACAGAATAAGAAGGACAATATGGAGGATTGGGCATATAGAGTGCAAGAACTAGCTGCTGAGGCGTTCAGGGATCTGCCAATGTATTATTCAAACCAGCAATCCATTGACCGAGTTTGCGAGGGCTGCTTGACATGGATGCTAGGTATAGCGCATTCATGAAGAAACACTCAACAATCGCAAGTGCCCTTTGTTAGTAGCATCTCTGTATATTTAACACGCCTCGCGGAATGATCTCCGTCTGCCCGTCACAAAATGTGTTTCCTATCAAATCTCTTGAACCGCTGGAGAAATCCTATACTAATTTGACACGTATGTTGCTCGAGATGATGTGCAGAGCGTATGTTTCAAGCATGTCGGGTAATGTTGATACATGTATGTGTGAGAAATAGGGCTGCCACGTGTACATAGTTGTGTAAACGTGTACACGATCCTTAGTACACGGCATGATTATTTACATGTACTAGGTCTAACAAAATTCAGTGAACAGGTCGATGCTATGATTTTATTACGTCAGTAAGCTTTATTATACTACGTCATCAATTAAGATATACATGGTTACTCAAATAGTACACTTGTATTGCCAGTACACGACACGGCTCAGTTTACACGTGTAACCGTTGAAACCCTAGTGAGAAATACTCCTTATGTCAGAAACATCAGATTGTGTATGCATTTAAATCATGTGTCTGACAAGTGTCAAACTATTAATATCATGCATGGTCTGCAATCGGTGCCAACATAGTTTGTAGTGAAACTCAGATTACATAATTATGTTGATGATAATGTGAAGAAATTGTCATTAATATGCAAAGGATGGACATAACATCTAGTTTCAGTCCTTGTATATACAAGCCTGGCATAATCGAATTGTGCCAATATCTGAGATTTTTGAAATCACAACAGTATGCGGCAAACACAATTCGAATTGACAAATTGCGCGACAAACAATAAACGTGAACTTCCTGCCGTTGTCACCACTTTCGAATAAGCACTGCTGCATAGAATAAAATGATGTAGATTCAAACAAAAAAGATAGTACGTCCAGGATTATAAAACTATTTTCAAATTCTGTAGCATTTTGTTAGGTTGACACTCAGAATCAGTCACTCAAAAATGCTTGATATTCATCTTGAGAGTTGAGAATGTTTTATCATTTTGGAACATGTAGCAGTTACAATTGTATGATGGGGAGGAGAGTTGGGGGTTACAATTAACTGATCAATGATGTGGTAAGGTACACAAGGTAATGATCATCCTGAAAGGTTACGGCCCTACACTCGGCCATGTTGTGGGATAGGTCATGGTGATTGTAGCAATTACGAAATGGTCGTCTACATGTTTGGCTGAAGTTTATCACAACTTGATGACTTGTGATTTGTTGACAACTTGTTCTAGCATAATACTATTCAATAGCAATAATTGGGTTATCCATAAGTTATATAATATAAAAAGTACTTGTGGTGGTAAACGCGCACACGCACACATACACCTACACTCACACTCCACACGTACATACACACGTGCGCGCACTCATACGTACACGCGCGTACACACACACACATTCATACATACATACAGATTTAGTATATACTGAGTCAAAAAAGAAACGATACCTAGTGTCTATGTGTCTATAATTTCAACATTTATTAAGAAAATTCTTTGAAAATTCATAAGATGATTGTCCAACATGTTTGAAAGAGGATCACATAAAGCATAATGAGCCTCCGAAACTGTCTGCTGCGTGATGAGGTAATTCGTCGGACAGAGGTCTGATGGAGTTTTCACACAGACGTCAATACCGAGTATGGGCACCATTTGCGTCTCTCACTGCAATGCACCGCCGTCGCATCGAAAGGAAGAGTGTCTGAATCTCTTGCTGGTCAATATTTGTCCACTCCTGACGCAAAACATCCCTCAGTTGGTTTAACGTTACCGGCTGACGTCGTCTGACACGGCGGTCTAACGTATCCCACAAATGTTCTATGGGTGACAAGTCTGGTGACAAAACAGGCCATGTTAGGGTTTCAATATTGTTCTGCTCCAATAATGTGGTGGAAATCGGAGCAGTATGACACCTGGCGTTGTCCTGTTGGAACAGTGTGACATTTCTGTTGGCGTTAAAGAACGGCACAACAAGGATCTCATCACAGTACCGCTGGGCGTTTATGTTCCCGTCCACCACTAACAGTTCAGTGCGACTGCCGAAGGTGATACCGCCCCACGCCATAACGCTTCCGCCCCGAACAGATCGACCTGACGTACACATGCGTCGGCATAACGTTCACCGCGTCTGCGATATACCCGCTCTCTGCCATCCGCTAGACGCAAACAGAACCGCGATTCATCGCTAAACATCACCTAATTCCACTGTAACCGAGTCCAGCGAGCACCTTCCGTCGTCCATTCCCGCCGTACGTCACGGTGACGTCGTGTCAGGATGGGTCCAACGTATGGCCGTTAGGCACGAATGCCACGTTCACCGAGCCGGTTCCTGACTGTGTGTGCACTGATGCGATTGTTGGTCATCCCAGGAGTAACGGCAGCTGTGTGCGTAGCAGGTAGGAACCGGTCACGTAAATGTGACGTCCGAATGTGACGGTCCTGTTCACGCGTGGTCGACCAGATCTTGGACGGTCGTCCACCGATCCATGTGTTCGATAACGTCGAAGTAGACGTGTTATCGTGATCCGCGTAACCCCGAGTCGATTTGCGACGTCACGCTGACGTAAACCGCCGTCAATCATGCCAATGGCACGCATTCTCTGATTGCGGTTTAGCCTAGGCATTTTGTTAGAGGTAACAATGGGTATGTAAGGTATTTTTCCTCGATGATAATGCAATACCAGTACAATAAACCGGTTTTCCGATTTGTACATGTGTAGGAAGTTGTCTTTGTTGAGGAGCACGTGCAAATCGGAAATTCGGCGTTCCAGGATTATCGGGTGTTTATGTACCTGTGTTTATGGTTGGCTGACGTTGCAATAAGATACCCGGTACTGATACGTAATAATATATTAAATCTTTCTATTGTTTTATCCGTGTTACGTCATTTTTAGTTTGGTATCGTTTCTTTTTTGAC
Source organism: Archivesica marissinica (assembly GCA_014843695.1). Taxonomy (NCBI): domain Eukaryota; kingdom Metazoa; phylum Mollusca; class Bivalvia; order Venerida; family Vesicomyidae; genus Archivesica; species Archivesica marissinica. Next base: position 92,801,013 of record CM026386.1, read on the forward strand.
TCAGTATATATGCTACGTGGTAAATACGCCATAGCATAAGGTTGTATATACATAAATAGGCAGAAGTGCATCCGCGGTCCACGGTCGAATGTAGTCCCAATAACTAATATAGTTAATGTTTCATTTTGGTAAAAATGCATTTTCATGACAGGCAGTGTATAGTTTTTGTGTTTTCTGAGAAATAATGTGACTTGAGAAGACTTGTTGATGTGTAGAAAAGATGTGGTATAAGTATTCAGGCCATTGCAAACTGATGGTTGGTATACTGTATTATTTGGCGGAGGAATACAATGTGTAAACACAGTGACGTTATTCACTGGCGAGCACTGGTTATTTGAAACATAAAATTGGAAATATTCTTGGTGTGTTTCAGACTGAATTGAATACCTCTTCACAGTGGATGTGGTATCATAAGAAATGAAAGATTGGAAATATAAATGAACAGACGGTATATTTTTTACTTTTTACTATGTCTAGGATTAGGGCCTTTTTTTGCAACCATAACAATGCAACATAACTTTCCTTTATCTTCATATGAGGCTTCATAGGCTACATTGATAATAAGTCACTGTAATGATAAGCCTGTTTCCTGGTTTCGAATGCAACGGACTAATAATACATATATACGACTTGCTTAGAAATGAATAAATAGGAAACATGTCAGAACGGATTATTGAATTGCCTTTTTTTCTCTAATATTTCAAACGTTAAATTACTCAACTTGACATGAAACATGTGTATTGAATAACATTTATATCCGTTGATATACGCTCGCATTATGTTGGGTACCAGCGACAAGGAAGTTTAGATAGTACGAGATGTGCATACCTACATATAGGAGGTAATAAACGGCATTAAACAAACTAACAAGTATGGACATTCAGTGTGTGTGTTTTATATTATGTGGAGTATGCTATTCATTTGGTAATATTTTCAACATATTTTATTAATGATAATGTACCATATCTTGAACTGTACTCCATATTATACAATACCATAACTCAGTGAAAGATGACTGACATACATCGCTTAATTATAAATTTGCTGAACTGCGATCACGGGGGCATTGTCGGTGAAACTGAACCTTAAAGCTTAAACTTTATTTATTTTACAACGATCATGATACAAGCTTTAACAACTTAATCACTTCCCTTGGCTCAGATGAGAACGTACATGTGATCATTCGTGTGGGAGTAAACTGGAGTACCGGAGAAAACCAAACTGTCGGATCTGGCGACTACCGTACATGTGACATACTTCCCAGTCCACTGCGCTAATCGAACAGCCGAACCTTAGATTCGGCCCAAATTGCCTGGGTGTGTGCGGGATTGTGCTAACGTACTCGAAGGGTTTGCATTTATGTTCTTTATTTGGTAGAGTAAACTGTTTATTATATAATATTATAATTGCACCAATTCAGTTTCGAGTTTGATGATTAATGGAGTTCTTTAAACTCGATTGTGAAACAAGTTCTTACAACTTATATTAATCAGTCTAGAGATTTATTTCCATTCCTGATGAAATCCATCGCAATTTCCACTATGATTACTTTCACTGTGTATGGTCAATTACTAATGTTGATATAACTTGTGGCCCAACCTATTTGCTTTACTTTGAGTGTCAATCTTGGTATTGTTGTATATGTTTATGTAATGCAATAACATGTTATTAACATAAACTGACATAATGCAAAAGTCATCAATCCTGTGATTGAAACTGTGAAATATATGGTATCATTAAGTGTATCGCATCAGTAGTATACTCACGACAGTACGAAACAAATGTGGTAGGGCAGCGGGGCAGCCGGGCAGCTAACTGATACTACATCACGCCCGACTGCCCCTTCTTACCTCTTTATTACGTTACGCTTGCTCGCACCGTCTTTATCTCATTAAAGTTTAAATAGCAGACGACGGTAACGTATTAAACTCTCAATATCACTTCCAACGTGGTTTAAGTTGTAGACGACATCCGGTTTAAACAAGCTCTGATACACCTATTTCCTGTTGCATACATGTCATATTTGTGAAATTTATTTTGTATTTTATTTGTTTGTGGTCATTTCTAATATTAAACCCAAAGATAGGTGTTACGGACTGGGTCTAAGGTATATGTTACACAAAGTACTACGCCGTTATCAATAAATCTTAAATCTAAGGTATTTTAATATTTTTCCTTCCTCGAGACGTTTAAAAGGTCAATTTATACTTTAAATAATGTCAGAGGTTTGTTATATCTCATTAACTGTCACAACTCTGTTATTGTATGTGAACTATATTTTAAATACAACTTATCCGTGGATGAGACGGCTGAATTAAGAATAAAAATACCCTCTATTAAGTTAATGATCTATTTAGGTGACCTTTAGATTGTTAAATGCCTAGAATCTAATAACAGATCATAACTTGATTTTATCCAGATAGAATAGATACTAGATAGCGATAATGTAAACATTGTTTCTAAACTGTATTCGCGCTAACATGGAAAACTTGCGCTGTCTTCTTTAGTACTGGAACTATTTATGTAACCATTTTATAGTTTAGATAGACCCGAAACACAGGATGTTTCATACAAAACTTTGCTAACCATAGTTAATATTTTCTAATAACTACGCGTATATTTATCATAACTATGCTCATTCACTTTAGCGCATTCGACATACAACAGGAACCTACAGTGACAAGTTCGAATCCAAAATGTGTCGCCATCCATAATACTAATAATACCTTGAATAATCGTTCTTCCTATTCGGCTCTATATAACAAATATGTGTCGCTGTGTCGTAAACCGTAAATCAATCTATCAATCAATACATATAAACTCTTTATAATTATAAAGTTTCATTTAGATTTTCCGTTTGTACATAATAGTATGACTTTCTTAAATTACAATTTTAAATATGTTATTGAAGAGTTCAACTTTGTTCCAATTTTCTTTGATCAGATTTGAACAGAACATAATGTATCTTCATTTGACAGCAGTGTATATAACAACTCTAGTAATTCTAGTTATTCTAGTAAAACATGTTTATACTTCCGGAAGTAGAGAGAGCTTTTATGCATAGTTTTAGGTTTGACGGATAGTAGTTACTATTATAGTACCTAATTGTCTTAATCTAATTATACAGGTGTACTTTTAGTTATAAGATGGTGCTGCAGTATAAATAATATTTCAAATTTAAGGAAGGTCTTACAGTACACGAACCAGGATACTGTCAATGAATTCCCGGTCCTGGTGATCAAAATTGAAAATGAGTGTTCACACGGGTATTTTGACAACGGCGGTTCCCGGTGTTCATTCATTCATATTTTAATGTAGAAATCTACAAGATTATTTTCGTTTCCGATGTAAATCTATAGAATTTGAACATGTTTAACTAGGATGAAATTAATTGTTAGCATATTACATCCGTTTTAAGCATGTCTTTTATGTATGTATGTATAGTTTGTTACAATCAATATAATACGCACATTGATGCCAAAATTAAATATTTCTCGAATATGGAAATTCCACGAGTACTAACTCTCAAAACCTCAAACATTGATCCAATCAACTGACTAGGAGGTTATAAAACGATTTTCCTATCTCAAACATAGTCTCAAACTATTCTAAAAACACTCCATGCGGCTTACATGTTGGTGCTCCTTGTGGGAGGGGGGGGGTACAACGGAATACGAAACTCGATTGAAACAACCGTGGGCAAGTTGTCTCTGTTGTATTGGCATTCGCTCGGTAAGGACGGCATGCTGTATTGAGCGCATAGGATGTACACTACTTAATATTTACTCCATAATAACTCCCTAGTTACTTCGCGCTTGAACTATTGTAATGCTCTTCTGTATACTGTTCCAAAGTATAGTTTAAACAAACTTCAAAATGTCCAAAACAGTGCAGCACGAATCATCACAAAATTCTCCGTTACAATCGCATCACACCCGGTGCTCAAGGAACTTCACTGGATTGCTGTACTGTATAGACTGGAGTTTAAGATTCTCACCCACACATATAAAGCTCTACATGATCAAGCCCCGAAATACATCAAAGTCATGATTGAAATATACAGACCTGGGCGAAAACTGAGATCGGAAAACTCACAAAAAAACTTGTGTCAAAATCACGTTTTGTAAGATATGGTGGCAGAAGTTTCCAACATGGTGTGTCATCATTGTGGAATGCACTCTCCGATGTTATAAGAAACTGTGATACACTCGTCGCATTCAAAACCAAGTTGAAAACACCCTTGTTCAAGAAATGTTATAGACTGTGAGACAACTTGATTGTGATAGTATTATGTATTTTAATTCTTAACCTTTTTATAGTATGTACTTTTCTTAATAGCTTGGATAAACGTTTTACATTGTTGATTTTATTTTTAAATTTTTTTCCACCACATTAATCATGTTGTTCTTAATGTTGACTATTGTAATGTATGTTTCATTGTAAAATTGTCTTACTTTGCTAATGCTAAGCAATTTTGAACGTATATTTTCTGTATGGAAAGAGTGCTATACAAATCTTGTATAATAATACTAAGTTGTAAACCATGTGATACAGGTCGTAGCAAGTAAGTAATCTTTATTTACATCTCATCATTGTACATACAGTATATACAAAACATTACACATAGTCAACAGTATAAAACTACAATGCCACTCCAACATTGAGTACTAAGAGAATAATAATGAGATGAACAAACTCAAAGTATTACAATCATTATTTTATCACAATACATTTGGAATAAACCTGCAATATCACTGCTAATCGGATATTAAAAACTGCTCTAAAACAATGATAAAACACTGATGGACGAAAATGTACTATTGCATACCGATTAAGAACCTGACTTTGCTTTGATCAGATCACAACGAATGTGATTAGCTGAGATATTACAATCGATATAAACATTAATTCAGCAGTTAACTACATTAAAAAAAGAAATTGAAGTGTATGCGAGTGTCCAGTTTTATATGTCCATTATTTTAGTAAAACCTGCTAAAGTGATCTACGCAGATTAATATCATTGATATTGTGATTTGTGAAGCTGGACTACGAAGAGAGCCGATTGAATAAAAGACTAACCCAGTCAAACTTAGATTATCTACTATAAAATTACAATACAAATGTTACAATGGATTGATTTCCTGACTGCACAAAGGAGCACTATAATTGATTACAGGCCAAACGACCGAATCTTTGTATACACATCATAAGTCACACCGCCAGTTGTTTTACATTTTGCAATAAGCAAGTCCAGTGCATGACTGACACTCTGAGAGACAGATTTAACAGTAATATTATAATCCAAATGTTCATGTAAAACTAAGAAAATAAGCCTGTCGACAATATTAATCTGATTAATTCCACACATAAACCTAATTCTTACTTCGGGCGGAAGTGCACAACATTACTTTTCGAAGCATTTACAGTCATGTCATTTAGAACACACCAATCATTTAAAGCATCCAGTAGCACTTGTAAATCGTAGACATACTCCGCTAGTAACACAATATCATCAGCATATAGCATAATACAAACTCTTCCATCCCATATTCTCATGCCCATACCAAATGTTTTAAGATAAAGTGACAACTCATTTATGTGTAAATTAAACAGAATGTAAACCACATTTGTCATCAAACCATTCTGTATTAAATTGAGTTACCCTTACAGATACATACAACGATTGTAAAGCATCAAACATTTTACCAGATATGCCTATATATCAGATAAACGTTTCCATAATATATTTCTATTTATAGTATCATAGGCCTTTTTAAGATCTATAAATGCACTAAGCGTAGGTTGGCGTGATTTCTTCCTTAGTTTATACAATTTATTTTAGCTCGATTGCGAAACAAGCATTTCTTCCTTGTATCGATTATATTAGTTACACCAAGTATCTGATCCGTTGTAAATCGACCTTTTCTAAAACCATTCTGATCATCTGAGACCTTATCATTTTCATCGGACCAAGTACTTTAATCTGCAGCTTAAAATGGAACAATATACTTAAAGTGTGTACATTGCAGGGGCAAGTGCAATACCTCTATATGATAACGGGTCTCTTCAATCCAATGTGGAAGTGGAAGACCTCGTATCATTATTAAATACTTCCAGGGAGATACTGTCTATGCCACATGCTTTGCCTTTATTGACAGAATTAATAGCCTCATGAACTTCACAGATATATGATTATTAAAAGTAGCAGTATCATCAAATATATTGCTGGTATCTTTAGCACCTGAAACATTACTTGCCGTTTTGAACAGACAGGTGAATTTTTTTTCTATCACAACTTTCATTGGAATTCTATTATATTTCTTACAGCTTAATCCAATCTTACCAACTGATTTCCAAAACTTAAAGCATCAACATCGCATTCATCTAATAGTTGAGATTGTAAGGAATACCAGTGAAAACGTTTAGCTCTCTGGAGTCGCGATCAAATGACTTACGGGTACGAACATAATCAGACCTTAAAATAGACTTATTACTCTTATATGTACATGATAACCAAACATTTTCAGATTTACAAACCTTATTCCTCAAATCAGACAATCAGTCAGTCCACCATGGCTTTCCTGGGCGGCATTGTTTTATTACAGATATCATATTTAATCTCCCTACATGGTAAATGATCAGAAATATACGGTTGTACAATCTCCCTACATGGTATCAGACATATACTGTTGTACAATCTCCCTACATGGTATCAGACATATACTGTTGTACAATCTCCCTACATGGTATCAGACATATACTGTTGTACAATCTCCCTACATGGTATCAGACATATACTGTTGTACAATCTTCCTACATGGTATCAGACATATACAGTTGTACACTCTCCCTACATGGTATCAGACATATACTGTTGTACAATCTCCCTACATGGTATCAGACATATACTGTTGTACAATCTCCCTACATGGTAAATGATCAGACATATACTGTTGTACAATCTCACACCGGGCTTTGTACACATCATCAATATCAGATTGAGTACGAAAACTACATTTCAGTTTTGAAATTGATTGATTGACATATATTAATGATTCTTGACCAAGCATAAAATCAGATGGAATATTGGTAACATCATATTTATAATGACTATTGTCCTGTGTATTCATACCGTACGATACTCAATCGTCAAGTTCACAATCAACCACAGTATTCCACATAAGAAGTAATGACGGAAGAAGTGTGTAATATCATGTAACATTTATATATTTTGAGGAATAAAGTTATGTTATGCTCTATTCAGTTGGCTTTCAATTGTGTGTACGAATTACTAATGATAAAACTGTCTTTCTATTATTTGTTTAATCATTAGCTTACGTACTTTACAATAAGTGTCATCAAATGACATAACACCCCGATAATGCTTGTTCAAGGTGAGTGTTTTAACAACCAATAACGGCAGCAGTAGAACCACTCAGAGTTTCACTAAGGTCCGCCATCGTGGTCGAGTGGTTAAGGTCGCTGATTTGTATACCACTGTAACCTATCATCACTGATGGTCACTGGTTCGAACCCCGCTCAGGCCGTGTCTATTTATATGATACAGTTGGCAGTTTCTTACGGTGGTTGGTGCACCAACAACTGTTTAACCGCTGGCAGCCTGCCCAGGGGAGGTGTTGTTAGGTAAACTGCCCGCCGTCGATATAGCCCAAAATGGTGCTGATGAATGCGTGAAACCAGAACAAACAAACAAACAAACAAACAGAGTTTCACTAAATTCCCCACCGCACACAAATTATGTTTCTACATAAATAAAAACACAAATATTGCTAATGTCAAGGGAATGAGGGAGAACTTTGCAGACAGAAAACATGTAAAACTCATATTTAAATAAATTTTATTCTTGTTTATATATACACATTTACAAATTATATAAGAACATAAATACATACGAAAATACCTAGGCGAAGGAATAAAGTCAGTTTTCAAGTGGGATATTTTCAACTACATTGTATACTCTATTTTTGTATAGGGGACGATTCTTGAAGTTGTATACCTTTATGGTATATCTACTGTACACGTAATCAAAGCATTTTGAACTTTGTTTAATGTTGCTCCCCCCACATCTTGGTTGCCACCCCCAATCTTTGAAACGCTCCTACGCCTATGAAATATATACTAAAACGACAAAGGAACACACACATGTCTATTCTCCATATATTCAGTTCAATTTTTTTTATTTTCAAAATTCCAATTCAATTGAATATACTTATATCAGTTCAATTCGTTTGATAACAATTCAATTTCATTTGATAAAACCAAATTTCAATTAATAAAACACAATTTTAGATGTATAGTTCTAAGAAGTCACCAATTTTGAAACATATATATATATTTTCGGAACAAAGACACGCAAACAACAACAATAGTTATATAATTATGTGAAATTATTAATGGTAAACCTTTGTGTAGCTATAAAACACTATTAACACAGTGCATCATATTATATTCAAATGTCCAATCCTGTAGTGAACTATGTAAAACCACATGTATTAACATTATCCAAGTTTAGTAGTCAACACATCTATTAGCATCCTTAGACAATTATCACCGCATGTTTACTATTCGTGTATCAAAAGGTCACACATGTTAGTGAGCGTCCTTATTTAAACATGTCTATTAACTGTTATATCTCATCTATCAAATCCATGTTCGTGGTGTCGTCCACTTGCTTGTGGGTTGGCTTCACAGGGCACAAAACAATATCCAATAGCACTGTATGAATTCCATCATATAATACTCTCCTCTTACAATAACAATAGGAGAACCCGCATCTAGTGTGTTGATAGGTGAATATTCGATTGTTTCGCACCCTAACTCCTTTATTGTGACCGGAACCGGCTTTACCCGTACGTAACACACGCTTGAACATATTCAGTGGGTCGGCGACAAGTCTTTTTGAGACACCTGAAATGATAACAACACTATCTTTATTCAATACTTACATGGAATTATATACATGTATGTATTTATCACGATTATTATAATTATATTAGGATTGTATGGGAGGGGATTTTCATTTCATGCTTCCACTGAGCTTATGGGAAATTTCATATTATGTGATTAGCTTGTGCTTATACAATTTGATGAAGTCGTATGCATTTCTTCAACCCACCAACTCATATACCACTGCTTACTGAAGTCAGTTGCATACCTGGTAGTGAACACATTTGTGATTATATACTTTAAGTAGGCATATTCACCTTTTGAACTAAATTTGCATTCGATAGTATTCAAGGCAGATTTCATAATGCATCGTTTTTCAATCCTTTTGCCTTCCTGGTCAGTTGATAGGCAGCGATGTTAGCAGAGACGCACTTTGATGGAACTGTCTTGCTGACTACATATGTCTTTGAAGTCCAATCATACTGTCACCCTCATACTCTGTTTTGAATAGTCCTGGCACTCATTTGTCAAAAATAGCGTGCTTTGAACAACATGTCCGAGGCAACCATCGATCCCCTATTGGGTTGTATTTATCATCGCACAGACCCATCAGTTCACGTTTGTATTCCGCTTTCCTCTCCGGTGTTATAACTTGATCCAAACTCGATGCTGATATTGCCATATACGCAGAGTCCTGAAATTGTAGTTGATACTTATATTGTAATTATCAATGTTTGTTGTACTATACATATTTATTCTGATTTCAATGGGTTTAACGTCATAGTCAACAGCATTTCTGTTAATTGAAGTCCATTATGATACTATCCTAAGGTTTCCACCAGTAGACCCAATACTCCCTAGGGGATTGACATTAGAGGCAATATCATTGGAACAAATTGTCAAGAAGAACATGTATTGATTAAACATGTTTGAAAGTTCAACACAGCTGCCTGGGATTCAAAGTTATGTTGAATAACATGAATGAGTACGTGATCTACATATAATGCTAAATAATAAAACTATTTACCGTGTCCATTTCGATGTACTCAAAGTCTGCTCGATCGACATATTTATCTAGAAAGTCATAATACCATTCCAGCATCTTCAACTCGGCATTTTGGAGGATGAAATATCCCAGTTGTATGGGCAAGTCCTGGTTGATTCGACCTTTGGCAGACTCTATCTCATGATATTGGTCTTCTTCATCGAGGCAGGTGCTGTCTCTGAATCGAGGATTGTTGACCTCATAGCATGCTTTATTCTCCCCTTCAACATAACGAATGTTCCGGTGTTTTGTTTTATCCATTATGAGAGATCCATACCTGAAGAAATAAGATTTGTGAAATATATATCAGTGATTATAGTCCAGATGCCAAAGGGGGTAACCTAACTTTGGAGTACACACAAAATGTTTTGGTATCAAATTGTTCAGGAAGATGTCCTCTCTTAGAATATGTTGTATGACACTTTGTCACCCTTGAGCATTTTGAAATAGCTGGTGTGTACTATATAATGTGTTCATCACTCTGTCGTCTGGCTTGTGATTGCTTATTGTGCCCCGTTACAGTGGTATACAAGTCAGCGACCTAAACAATTTGACAATGGGTAGGCGGGTATGGTATATATATATATATATATATATATAGGCAGTTGCGCGATTTCTTGTAGAATTACTGCCATTTTTCTTCTGAATCGAAAATTTAAATCGTATTTATTGAAAAGAAACTATTTCAAATTGACATGTATTTTATTTGCCGAAATATGTTTGTACTGTACCATAATATTGTGCTTGATGAATGATATCATTCGACTCACATAGTGTCAGTGAATGACGCTTGCTTCTAGATTTAATGTAACTCATACGAACGTTTGGAACCTCCATGTAGATAGCGTGTTAGCTCATTCAGGCAAATCATACTTCATGTACGAACGTTCTGAGTAAGATATATATCGATACTCTTATTCTCAACTCGCGACACCGCAGAGCTCGCTTAGAGCTCGCTTAGAGCTCGCTACTAACTATTAGCTGGGTATTTTGAAGACAATTCGTTACATACCTAGCTGTTTAAGGCACATGTGCAATCGTCCTGAACACTCGTTGATTGTATGGCATGCTGAGGCTATAGATGAGCGATTATGGGCCTTCATGTCCCTCTTGTTTTATTATTCTGCTCATGTTAATAGAGTTATATTTTGTAGTGCACTTTGTACTTTTAATTGTCAAGATCATACAACATGTTTTCCAAACTGACTTGCTAGAGCCTGGTATGTGTATTCTATTTCAGCTGCTACTCTGAATAGCTTCAGTCTGGAACCTGGAAATGTAGCAGAGAAAAACAGTAAAATCAGGATGATATGTAGTGCTACCATTACATCCAGTGATGGGATTCTATCCCTAGCGGTGTACAAGGGTGCACAGACAGATACTGAGCAGATTGCAACATGCACTATTTATACTGGTAGTAACCTGCCATGCTCCCGTCAAACAGCTATCTTACCAAGATATGATGTGACATACACCCAACAAGCATTGGTGGTTACAATTTCAAACCTGGAAATATCAGATAGAGGCAATTGGTACTGTGGTTTCCTTGGACAGCCCAACATCGAATATGTGCTGCCAGTATATTGTAAGTATTATAACTCGTCTTGAACGCATTTTTAATTTTAGAATATGTGTCCGATACCCTGAAAACTCTTGACTTTAAACATGGGGAAATGGTCGAATGGTATTAAATTATTATTGAATATGCTTAAATTATTATGTTTCAGTCCATATGTCAGCAAGATGAGTTGTCACAGATGATGATGATTGAGCTGATTTACCCTCGCCTCCGGCGAACCATGTGCGTGAGCGTATTAACTGTCACAGGTTATTATACTCCAACCATTTATGACGAATTACTCATGACAAACACTAATGGGAACTTATGTGATATATTGTCTAGTCGTTTACACAGACTCTTGATGCCTGGACAAATGTTTGCGAAACTAAAATAAAAAAACTTTTTTATTTTTGTTTTTAAGAACACTATGATACACTAATATGCATGCCACTATACACACTCATGTTTTACGCCATTCCAAGCAAGATTAAAAATGTAGTATATGTTCAGTATATAGCCTTCAAGTTGATAGTAACAGGGCGTCATTTTAAACATTGCTTGGAATGTTTTAAAACATGTTTTTGTATATAGTGTCAAGTCTATGGTATATCATAGTGTTCTTACCCCCCCCCAAACACACGTAGTTTTTTGGTTTTGAGCCGACACACTTTTGTTCAGACCCACGCGTTTGTTGTGGCTTAGGGAAAGCTAGATGTTCTGCTAAATGGCTAAACTGGAACGAAGGATAGAATAATGTGATAGCCATGTGGCACAGATATCGCAACAGAGTTTATGTTGCTAGCTGGGTTTATGTTGATAATTTTAACAAACAAAATATATATGGTATTGGGTAGCCTCTAATATAAGTGTGTTAGAACATCCAGTAGGCACACATGTTTAACTCATGTTGTCATTGTGCATATGTTTTTCATATACCATTGGCGTACCGGTATAGGCCATCTAAGGTGCCTTTACGGTGAATGTTTTAGTCTGTTTTACAGCAGGTGAAATAATATTACTAACCTAAAGTAAAGAGATCATTTTTTTTGCAATTAATGCCATTGCCTAAACTGAGATTGCATAACAAATGTTCAAAATATCATACACTTTCACTCGCTTGTGATTTCAACATGGCGTCGAAAACAGTACATATTTTCGGCAGAAATGTTGATTACAGTTAAGTTCCAAAAAGTTAATTGACATTGGGCATAGTAATAATTATTTCTCGAAACGGAAGAATTTAACGCCCAACACATTGTTATTACTCTTCAATATGAGGTAAGGTGTGACATGTAGAGAAATGTCGCTTAATGTGGAGAATGGCACACCAAACTGTCTTGCTGCCGATTTTAACTGGCAAACCCATGCTTCTAACAGCCTGATATGCATGTGTCAGTGCACTTGACAAAAAACGGATGAAACCGAAAGAGCATAAATAGTAAATATCCTAGTATTTTTGAAGAAATAAGGTTAAAAAGCTGTAAGAGGAACACTATATTTGAATTGTCCTGTAAAATGCACATTAAAACATTGTCGCATAACTATCGCGTGACCTTTCTGAGCAGACGATGAAATTCACATTTTACAAAAACAAACATATATTTCTTTATATTTACCTCTGTTTAAGGGATTTTCTAGACTACACATACATGGGATTTGCATAGTTTCAAATAAAATGTGAACATTTATTTGCTTTACGAGTAGTTTGTTCTTTGATACGTATTATGTGAACACCTAAGTGCCAACGTAGCTGTTTTGAAAGCGATGACGTCATTCGCGTTCCGGATGCAAACACATATCACTTGAATTAACAAAGGTCAATAACAGGCATCATCCGATATCAGAGATGTTGAGGTTGATATATGTGAAGCAGTCTGGGGACATTGAGGAATGACTTTCGCTTGAGCAGATATGTGTTCGTCATACAACATATATATTATCAAATGAGCGTAGGTTACCTCGTGTTTGGCTAATATGCCTGCACATGGTTAATAAATAAACGTAGAGAACAATGGCGTAGCCAATATAGTACTTATTCGTAAAGCCGTCCGTTCTTATGTAGCATTTGTGTTCTGTCCATATTGTCACGACTATGTCCACATTGCCATGACTCTGTCCATATTGTCATGTCTATGGCTACGATCAGAAATTTGTAGTCTTTATCCTAGTCGCAACAACACTGAAAAAAGATATGAAGGTCACTGATCTTGTTACTTTTAATCTTTTATCATTCATACAGTTATGGATGTGTATCAAAATTAGTGTATGATAATAATCTTCGACTGTTTGAATAACTAATTGATCCATATCACTAGTTTATTTCACTTAATGGACAATTATGTTTAAAATTCTACACTTCTATATTTCTATATGCTCTAGTATGCCTCTAACCCTTGAAACGAACGCGCTACCACGGACTATCATGATCGTATTCATTCCTTTGCTGTATAGTAGTTATTTTATGATGCTTAGATAACCATTATTGAATCGTTATGAGACCATATTGCTTGTCGATTGTTTGTAGAATTACACTTTATTTGGACAATATTATCTGAACAATTACCAAGAATACTTTACTGAATAGAAGAACAAATGACGAAACCCGTGCGCGCCATGGATAGCAAATGAATGTATATGCAATGGTTTTATTTCATTTCATAGTAACAATAAAATATGTCCTATTGCCAATGACAAGCATGACACAACACAATATCGGCATTGACATCGTATCAGTTTCATACGAAGGGTGGTGCACCAATTACTGGTTAACGGTAGCTATATTCCGTGTCAATATTGCACAACATCAGCACATGTAATTTAGGATCCCAAATCAATCGTGATCTGACATTTTATATTTCCTGTATCAAACAGGCGACTGTGAGTATTTGTCACATTGATCGACAGCTCTGCTTATTTTGAAGAAACGTAGTCGTGTTACAGGTGTTAGAGTTTTTGATATCGCATACGATGCACTCACCCATACAGACGGTACTGACTATAGATACAACTACAGGATTGGATGGATTTGTGTCAAGGTCACAGTTGTTACACATGTAAACATGACATGCTCTTTTTCTGTTTGCATTTATGAAGGGATTGTTTGTTATCATCAACGAGAGACACTGTACTATGCAACTCCCATGTATCTATATTCAAGGTCAACGTTAGCACAATGTATAACATAGTATTTAGATTGTGTGACATTTATAATTAGTGAATACTATGACTAATGTTGTGTTAATGGGTATACACCATGTGTTTCCAAATGCTCTTTCGGGGTCATAAGCCAGACATGCGTGTTGACAACCTTCTTGCTATTCGCGTTCATGTATACGTTCATTAAGGTTCATTAAGGTTTTATAAGTGTGCCTTGCATTTGTTGGAGCGTCATTCTCGAGGTGATATCACGGCAGAATATGTGACATTGAATCTAAGACTATATGTTGTATAGTTTCACCGCCAGCATATGTTCTCACTAATATATTTTCAAACATTGGTATGCTTTATTCCAGTGTCTCCTGTAGGCCTAGCATTTGATGGAGGTTCAGCAGGAGGAGATCTGTCGGCAACAGATGTGACATTGAACTGTAAAACAACAACTTGTGTATTCCCAGCTCCAGCAGAATTTAAATGGTTTTATAAAAAGGTATGCTGTTATCTCAGAAATTAGTATAGCATGTATCTTCCATTTTCTCATTTGGATAGATAGAATTACATAGATTGCGGAACAATGCCACTGTGTTCTTAATTAACAATGTTGTTTTAGCTTGGACGAAAAAGTCTCCGAAGTTGATATAAAATTGGAGTCTCCTTCCTAACTAAAACAACATAGCTACATTGTGAAGTTTATCTAATCTCTCTGATTGCTCCACAATCCGCCATCTCACTCATGTATTATCTAATATCTCTGATTGCTCCACAATCCGCCATCTCACTCATGTATTATCTAATATCTCTGATTGCTCCATAATCCACCATCTTACTCATGTATTATCTAATCATATTGATTGTTCCACAAACCACCATCTCACTCATGTAATCTCTCCATCCTGTAATGTTGTCTAATGGGTATATCATCATTAATATGTGTATGTGTTCTACTAGGTATTTTCTAATAATATATATGAAACTATTAGAGAATATGTGCTCCAATGTTGGACTACTTATCCTTAGTTCACACGGCAGTCAAAAACACTGATAAGATCTTATCTTGGCAGCCATTTTGACTGGCAAGTTTTATTAACGGCAATTTCATGATTTTACTAGTAATTCTTTAATTGCAATAACTTTATTAATATTGGTTTCTTAATATAAAGTTTGGTATGATTTTAAAGGTATTAAATTGTACTTTTTAAATATTAATTTATTTTTTGACAGTGATGTATGGATTATAAATTATAAGAACTTAACTTGCACCTATTTTTGAAAGTCTATTTTCACAGTTGAAATATTAATATACAGGTAAATTATTATGTATTCGTTATTGATATGAAATTTGTGAAATGATACAACAAATATGTCCATTGAGAGCGTTCCAGCAATGTATGAACGATGGTGATGGGATGAAAAATAAATATTTTATGAAGAAAACAAAATTACGCTACTATATATTATATATAATATCTGATCAACTTTGCCATTCAAAATGGCAGCCACAGTAGTAATGATGATGTCACACGGGAACTATGTGCCTGTTAATATTAATACCTGTACTTATGAAAAGGCTGAGTGAACTGGATTTGGAGAAGAAATACCCGGTTTTCATGAATCAACTACCGTTACTTCTAGAAGTGAACACATACAATATTCTGTTCAATGTGTATAGTATATGCAGACATATTGACTGGGATCCTTGCTGTACAACCTGTATGTTCAATGTGCATAGTATATGCAGACATATTGACTGGGATCCTTGCTGTACAACCTGTATGTTCAATGTGCATAGTATATGCAGACATATTGACTGGGATCCTTGCTGTACAACCTGTATGTTCAATGTGCATAGTATATGCAGACATATTGACTGGGATCCTTGCTGTACAACCTGTATGTTCAATGTGCATAGTATATGCAGACATATTGACTGGGATCCTTGCTGTACAACCTGTATGTTCAATGTGCATAGTATATGCAGACATATTGACTGGGATCCTTGCTGTACAACCTGTATGTTCAATGTGCATAGTATATGCAGACATATTGACTGGGATCCTTGCTGTACAACCTGTATGTTCAATGTGCATAGTATATGCAGACATATTGACTGGGATCCGTGTGTACAACCTGTATGTTCAATGTGCATAGTATATGCAGACATATTGACTTGGATCCTTGTTGTACAACCTGTATGTTCAATGTGCATAGTATATGCAGACATATTGACTGGGATCCTTGCTGTACAACCTGTATGTTCAATGTGCATAGTATATGCAGACATATTGACTTGGATCCTTGTTGTACAACCTGTATGTTCAATGTGCATAGTATATGCAGACATATTGACTGGGATCCTTGCTGTACAACCTGTATGTTCAATGTGCATAGTATATGCAGACATATTGACTGGGATCCTTGTTGTACAACCTGTATGTTCAATGTGCATAGTATATGCAGTCATATTGACTGGGATCCTTGCTGTACAACCTGT